>SKCR01037506.1:0-324126 GCA_019454045.1 Zanthoxylum bungeanum | reverse complement strand
AAAGAATCAATGGACCACATTCAGAGGTCGAGGGTAGAGGGGGCTAACTTGGACCGTAGCTGACAGTAGATAACTAGTTCTTGGGGGAAAATATATTTTAAGCACATTAATTTTTAGATTTAAAAATTAAAAAATAAAACAAGAATAACATAATGTTTCATATTTCTCTTTAATAAATCAGTAATGATATATTTATTAAGTTAGGATTCAAAATTATATCCCTAAATAATTGGTGTTGACAATAAATAAATATATTAATAATACGATCAAAACAAGTTATTTTTACTTAATAGGTGGGAGAAAATGAATGGAGACAAATCACTTTAGATACAAATTATATTTCTAAATTTGGTAAACATATCATTATAATTTTCATAAATTAATGAATATCTTCTTAGAACTAATGTTACGGCCTTAACCAAACCGTGTGGGAGCAAAAGGGGAGTGTTTTACACCTGTTGATGGTGTTTTCAGGCACTATGATATTTAAAACAGCACGACGAGGACAGAAGGGTAATTCCCTGCTTGGTTGAGATCATTAAATCCAACCCGACCACTTTTCAATAAAAGAACAAGCACTTTACGGTTTCAAACCGACCACAACAGAAATAGACCGAGCACTTTATGACCGGCAACATGAAGACCGACCAGGTCGACAGCAACATTCTCAGCATAAAGGACTATCATGACCGACCTCATGAAGACCGACTATATGGCGAGATATGCTCAAGATGATGACACCCTATTCCAGTGGATAAGATAAAACGAACTATCCTACTTTCACCAGGAAATGGAGTCAGAATACAACAGGAATGAAAAGGAGAAAGCAACGGTGGATTAGGAATCCTCACAAGAGGAGAAGACTAAGATCAATTAGGATTTCCTATGCAAATAGGAGTCTGATTTCTGTACTATTATAAATAGGAGGGCAGAGTATGTGTAAGGGGCATCAAAAAATTAGTGACCAGAATCATCAAGCTCTGACTTGTAAACACAAAAAAGATCTGAGAAGTGTATTTGAGTAATAAAAGTGCCATCCTGTTTTTGTCCGTGGACGTAGGTCGGATCCAAATCCACCGAACCACGTTAAATCTCCTTGTTGATTGGTGTGTTTATCTGTCTTTTGCTAAATTTGCTTTTGGTCCCCCGTAACCAAACAAATTCACTATTGAAGGAGGATTACCTCGGAAGTGATATTCCTATATTACCCTGAGACCAAAATCCACCGTCAACAACACCCAATCAGTCTTTGAAACCACTTCTCAAATTAGAGGGGAGAAGGACCTGCGAAATTTCAAAGAGAATATAAATGGATATTGTAGGAGCGCGCGAAGCAGTTTCCCGCTATGCCTATGACATTGGTGACCACTACACTGTTGGGTTCGCAGTCCGTAGAAAGTACGGTTAGCCTGACGGGGAGACTAACCAGAGAATAAGGGAGTCGCCACTCGGTATGAGACACTGGGAATGATCTAAGGCCGCACTACACCCATCGCAAGGTTCGACCTTAAACTCATTTGGGTTCGAAATGGTCCCTTACTATGCCAATATAATATTTACGCTTGAAGAAAGTATCCCCACATCTTATAATATAATGACATGCAAAAGCGATTTAAATTCTTATGATAGCGCATGCATGAACAGTAAAAATGAATTAAAAAATGATAAATCATCTTTATGTTATTACAACAGTTGTTAAGAAAGCCATATTGAAATAGGTCTGAGCATATATTTTATGCGCCTGACCTCAGGGGCCTGGCCGGATATAAATATTGGAAATATACCTCCAACCGGACTTATGTGAAGTCTGGTCAGATATACTTTGAAGAACATAAATACGGAAATAAGTGCAGTAACAAGATACAACATTAAATCCTAGTCGAAAAAACTTAGACAATAATAATCATGCACAATAAAGATTAACACATAAAATGACTTATTCACATGTCAAAGATATAATAACAATCTAATAAATAGAGAATAAGATAATATCATACATGTTCTTTAAACATGTATGTCCGGCCAGACTGAATATGAGTTGTGATCCAGAATTGCTCTATCATGATATCAATATAAAGATTGCAAATGGCATGTTATCCAGACAACAAACAAAAAGAAAATCATGCATATATTGAGTGAAAACATGTTGGTAACTTAATTACATAACAAAGAACAAACTAAACATAATACAGATATATAAAAATCCAATCCTTGTATATAGTTGTTCCCTAATAGTACGTGGCATTGTATCCCAAGTGCAGACCACATTACCATCCATTCAGAATTGGCTATGGAATTTATATCTAGGTTTCCAACCTATATACCAATAGGTGAGTGACCATATAAGGCCGGATATGGTGTATATCCGGCTGTATGTATTTCACATTCGACCAGATATACCAGTTCATAGCATGAAGAAAATATAGAAATATAGTAATTTTAATAAATATATCCTCAGGTTGTACCTTTCTCTGTAGCTTGGCTCGAAGAGTAGCCTCTTGATGCTTCGTTATTGCTTGAAAATGCTCCAAGAAAGGAAGAACTCCAAAGATCAGAAGGAAATTCTAGGGTTTCTTATGGGTGAGTTTTTTTTTTTTAACTTTCTAATTCTAATTTTCTGATTAGCCTCTAAGTAGGGGAAAATTCCCCTTTTATAATGCCTGAGGAGGTCTGGAAATGTAAGTGGGACAGAATCCACATTCAACCTCCTCTTCTGTCTAGCGTTACTGTCATTACTAAAGAGTAACGTCTGATTTATATTTGGTTGGATATATAATTTGGATTATTTATCTGGTCGGCCATTGATGGAGCGCTAGCCATTTTAATGCATGTTTGATTGGATGTTAAATTTGAAATATATGTCCGACCAGTTATAATCAAATCCAGTGACTTTAGTAATGGATAATCTGCACATTCAATAACAGTTGTCATTGTCCGGTCGAATTTAGGATTTCTATGACATATCTGACCGAAACTTCTGGTTTGAGAGAAGGTAGGCTAGACATAATTTATGTCTAGCTGGCTTTTGGCGGTGTTCTTTGCAACTCTTTTCCTTCACGGAGTTAATTGGATACCGCCTTTATGGTCGGTTGGACTTAATTAAATTAATTTTAACTTGACTTAATTAGATACCGTCTTTACGGTCGGTTGGAATTAATTAAAACATGACTTAATCAAGATACCACCTATATGGTCGGTTGGTAATATAATGTAAATTTATATATATTATAATAAGAGAGATTTCTAGATTTGAAATAGTAAAGATGGATCCTCTAACCTCAACATTTTATTTTTAATTAAGGGAAGTAATGAAGCACAATATTCACGAGTTTAATAATTGATTTAATTATATAATGGGTAATACTTTAGGCTTCTTTATTGAATCTTAAGCTTAATGCTTCTGGTTTTCTGATCACTAATAAGATTGATGTGGTAAACTTAAAATGAACTTGACGAATGGATTTTAGGTTTCTGCCTTAGATTCAATAGCTTACGATCTCACATTCAACTTAGATATTTCCTTCCAATATAAGAATATACATGCCGGGCGTGGGTAGCCACAATTGGAACTTGATCTTAATGAATTCAGAGTTTCTTGGTTAACATAGACATATAGTTAATTGGGTTACTTTGGGTGTTTGCATCTGACCATCGACAGAGGCTTTTGCATATCTTCGTGTTCCAGGTTAACAAACTAATTTATTACACATGTATAAAAAAATCAATTCATCATTAGAATAAAATTGTGTGGAATCACAACCCTAGATGTTTATTTTCTTTATTATTAATTTCTTTTGTTTTATTTTATATCTTTATTCATTTATTTATTTAGCAAATCCACATTCAACCAACCAATCAAGCAATCATTCCATTTTCACCTCAATTAGATACCTGTAAACAGTTAACATCAATAATTAATAACAACAGTAGAAATTAAGTCCTTGTGGGATCGATATTTTTATACTACTTGAGCGATACGTGCGCTTGCGTTACGTGTCTGTTTATCACCGGTCAAGTTTTTGGCGCCGTTGTCGGGGATTTATTTTTCTTACGTTATTAATTTTGAAGCTATCTACTTTACTTGTATCTAATTTTCTTTACTTTTATTTGTAATTTTTATTTATTTCTTTTCTTTTTTAGGTGGTTGAAAATGGATCACTATTGGGCGATGGACGCATGACGAGCTTTAAGAGGTGAAGATACACCCCAAATCAGGGAGCAGCAGTCCGGTTTTCTGAGGCCTGTTGTCCAGCCCAACAACTATCCATAGATGTCAGAGAGAAATAAGACAACATTTGCTCAACCATTTCAGAGATGTGAGATATGTGATGGAAACCACCATATGGATCATTGCACGTACAACTACAATTCAGGGTGGCAGAACTATCAGAATCCTTCATGGTATGAAGAACCAACATATTTCACTGAACCATATTCTCCATCTTATCCACCATCAACTTATGATCTTCAAGAACCATAACCATCACAGATAGAACAGTTGATGGACATGCTCAAGAAACGAGAAGAATAATTTAATAACATGTTCGAGATGGTTAAGAAAAGGGATGCAGAACTTAATGCAAAATTTCAGAGACAAGCAGCAATGATATAGAGAATGACATATCAAGTGAGATAATTAATAGAAAACCAGAGCTACATACATCACAGAACCTTTTCAAATGACACTGATGAAGCCTTCGAGTACCAAGCATTTCATGATGACACCTTAATTGAAACAGAGGTTGAACAATATCAAGAGTCAGAGGTATCAGTTCAGGAGCTCGAACATGAAGAATCTAAATTTGATCTGGATAATTCTTTGGTATTTGATTGCAATTTTGAAGAGAAATAAGCAGAAGAGCTACCCAAACTATTTATACCAACCACAGATGACTAAGGCCAACAATTAGACATATCTTTACGTCCTCAAGTTGACACTTATGAAGTATGCATTTCACATATGACAGATGAAGAGCTGAACAATGAAATGCTGAAATACATATGCGAAGAAAAAGTGGAGCAAGATGCAGGACAAATAGAAGAGCAAATGTCTGACAACATTGAAAATTTCATGACTTCAGGAGAAACATCACTTGGGAGTACACATCAAGGACACAGCTCAGAAGCTTGACAGAATAGAACAACCATTTAAAGTCAAGCACCATACGAGACCTCCTGATTTATTTGTATTTCTTTTGTAGACCACTAAAGCGATAAAGTTTAAGAAGTTGGCACGAACACTGAATAAGACAAAATTCTTTTGGTCACCTCATCGTTGGAAAAGACCCTTCAAAAGAAACGCACATGGGATTGTCCTCAATCGGACGTCCAAAATCACTTTGAAGCCTCCTTGACAGATGGACTTCAGTCACGTCTGGCTAAAGACGATAAATTTAGCGTTAGCAGGGAGGCAATTCATGCAAAAAAAATTTATTTTCATTTAAATTTTTATTTTTTATATTTTGTGTATACATGTTGTAGAGTTTTTAATTTTGTGTGTTATTTTTACAGGGAAAAACAATGACGGAGCACTTAAAGCAGAGCAAGCCAGTAAAAACGGGGTTATCACTGAATAAAATTTGACAAAATCGTGAAGATAAAAAATAAATCATCAGAGATGTAGAGTAAGGAATCAACTCTTCAAATGCATCTTAGTGGATATGTTTGAAGGATTCACATTTTGCAAAAAAAAATAATAATAAAAATTACTTCGTGACGCGTAAACCCCATGTGTCGCGACGCGATAACCTAACACGTGAGCACCTCAATTTTTAGGGCATCGCATCACGACGTAAAATAAGCTGCGAGTCGCAACGCGAACGCGATTCCAGATCTAAAAACAACAGCCGCCAATCATCTTCTTCACAACTCATCTCCATTTTCTTTATTTTCTCTCAAATTCCTCCACAAATTAGTCCTTCAACTCGCCAAAATTCTTCAACCAAACTCATTAAAACCCACGAAATCACTTCGCAAATGAAACCCAACCCTCATTTACACATGTAAAGCTCAGATTTGGGACTCAAACTTCCTCCATTGCGAGTGAGCTGCTCAGATTTGGGACGCAACTTGCTAAAAAACCAGGTTCCCTCGCTCCTTTTCTCTTTTCATTTTAATTTTATCATTATGTTTGTGCTAAATTTGTGCGATTTAGTTGTCAAATTTGTGATTTGTGGTTTGTAGTTAATTTTGTGAAAATTTTGTGGTAGTGGCTGTTGTAATTTTGTGTGTGGTTGTTGAGACAAATTCATAGCTTTGGGGGCGAAGTTTGTGATTTATGAATTGTTGAAGTGTTGAAAAATTTAGGTTGAAAAATTTGGAATTCTTGAAAATTAGGGGAAATTCTACTAAAATTTTTAAAAATTAAAATGGCCCCTAAGAGAACGCGAACCTCAGCGGTTGCTGGATCGAGTTACGATGCAATAAAATTTATGTTGGCAGCCACTGAGAGTCGATATGAAAAGGATATGGGACAAAAGTCTCGATTATGGAGAGAGATTTTGACATTAACCCCTGACAGTTTCCCCAGATAGATCAAATTATCGCAACCAGACACTGACATAAGCTTTGCCAACAGCCTAACCCAGCCTGTATACCCGTTGTTCGTGAGTTCTACACCAATGCTTACGAGCATCAGGCGTACCAGGTGTTAGTTAGAGGTCAACAAGGGACGTTTGATAGATCTACAATTAATAGGTATTATGGGTTGCCCGATATGGAAGTAGATGAATATACGGCAGCTATGGAGCATATAGATATGACTCATCTAACACAAATACTTTTCATCCCCAATGTTGTATGGGATATGAGTAGCAGCGGGGAATATTTGAAGATGAGCCCACGATATTTTAAACCAAATTCCAGGGTTGGTTTCATTTCCTGACCCGCACATTGCTTCCAAGCACCCATATCACCAATGTAACCAAAGAACAGATGATGTTGTTATATCCTCTGCTGGAGGGACATACCATTGATGTGGGTGGGCTGATAATGACCAATATAGTTTGGGCAGCACACTCTACACAAACTAGCCTGACTGCAGCTTAATTACAAACCTATGCACGCTGGCCAGGGTGCCCATGGACCCTAGGGAAGAAATGATGCAGCCACCCACTGCATTGACCACTCGAATTATCCAACAACTCTAAGCAAAGAGACCTGCATAGGTGTGGGAACACATGAACTGGGCGACACATGCTGTCCGGGCTCGCGGCCCGGTCGGGAGTACGGAGTAGCCACGGGGGACTAAAAAGGAGAATAATGGAGTCGCCACCCGGTGTGAACCGGGAAATGAGATTAAGGCCGCACTCACCCCTCGCAAGGGAAGACCTCAAACTGTTGGGTTCGGAATGGTCCCTTACTTATGCCACTTGTAATGAAGGATTTATATAATAATTTAATCAGGCTTAAGTAACACTTATTTCTAAGAATATCATGCTTCTAAATCCACATACATACATCAACAAGTTCATCTAAATTTATATGTAACACATATTCGAATTTGCATACAGCCTATTTGCATGTAATCTATGTCTCAATTTGCATACATAAGGATTATCATCCGGCAAGCATACAAGTTAATGAACGCGTTGGTGGACACAGAAGTGCAAACAAATAGCATTCTTACTAGCATGCATATTAAGAAAAGATATTTAAGCGCATAACAGAAATAGACAACTAGAGAGGTAATACCAATGCATAACGTAAAAAATGGGTAACTATGTGCTAAGATGGACATGTCGTAATGTGATGCAAGAGGATCTGTTTACCGTGGGCATTCGTGTAGCGTTCGTATACGCGTTCGAACGGTAAACAGAAGGTTCTCGTTCGAGTAGCGTTCGTAAACGCGTTCGAACGAAAATGAAACAGAATGCTCACGTTCGTATGGCGTTTGTGAACGCGTTCGAACAGAAATGAAACAGAATATTCGCGTTCGTATGGCGTTCGTGAAAACGTTCGAACGGAAATGGGACCTGATGCATGATAAGGCAAAATGCTTGCGCGTTCGAGTTGTGTTCGTAAACGCATTCGAACGAGAACAGACCTGATGCATGAAATGGGACACAATACATAAATGGCGAATAGTACAATGCGAGGCGCGGCAAAGCGTCGTGGTAAAGGGCTTTAACCCCTCCCCCTAGGGGATCTTTCATTCCACTTGCTAAGCCCATGCGCTCGATCACATCATGCATGCAAACATAAAGACAATCATATCAAACCAAGTATGCCCGATTGAACACATCTTACATCCAACCGAACACACATCAACCGGCGCGGCAAAACATCATGGTAAAGGGCTTTAACCCCTCCCCATAGGGGATCTTTCATTCCACTTACTAAGCCCATGCGCTCGATTGAATCATGCATGTCAAGAATTAAAAGCGATAACATCAAACTTGGTGTGTCCGATTGAACGTATCTTGTATTCAACCGAACACACATCAACCGGCACGGCATAGCATCGTGGTAACGGGCTTTAACCCCTCCCCATAGGGGATCTTTCATTCCACTTACTAAGCCCATGCGCTCGATTGAGTCATGCATACAGAGAATTAAACGCAATAATGTCACACTTAGTATGCCCGATTGAACGTATCTTGCATTCAACCGAACACACATCAACCGGCGCGGCAAAGCATCGTGGTAAAGGGCTTTAAACCCCTCCCCATAGGGGATCTTTCATTCCACTTACTAAGCCCATACGCTCGATTGAATCATGCATACATAAGCAAGATGCAAAATTCAAATGACGAAAAGTAAATAAACCAAAGCAACACAAAACAAAAGAGAGTGCCGTTTACTCAAGCGGTACGTGGAGTTGTGTCCCGAGTACAGATCATATTACCATCCATTCGGAATCGGCTATGAAATTTATGTCCGGGTTTCCATCCGATATACCGCGAGAGTTGACACATCTCTCATTTTATTCCACAGCCACAACATACAACATCTCACAATCCATGCATATTCATCTACTCAAGGGCCACAACATGTATTTCAACATGACAATCATGCAAGCAATATTTAATAAATAGTACAAAAAGTGAGTGTGAAAGATACCCTCAGGTCTAACCTTTTTGCCAACTTTCAGGCTTGCGTTTCACGGACGTCGGAAGGGTACAGCTCCTCAACTTCTCCGGTTCACTGGATTAGCGTCCTAGCTCACCGCTTTATTGTTTTGCTTGCGGTTTGAACTCCGTTCTGCTACTGTTCGGCCTCTGTTTTGCTGCTCACTGTTCAGGTCACCTGTTTGACGTTTTAACGGACTGTTCCAAGTCTTTGTGTGGGTTCTTAGTGCAGTCTTGTGTGATTATTTTAAGGATTATGAATGCAGTTTTTATATTACTGTTATTAAGTTTTTTAGGGACTGTATGGGGCTGTGATTTTCGGTACTTGTGAGTACTGTTTTGGGGCTATATTTTTCGGTGATCTAAGGTGTTTATGGGGGTGTAATTTTCGGTAATGTGTGGAGGCTTAGGGGGGCTGCTATTTTCGGTTATGGAGTGGAGAAGATTTGTGAGGTTTATGGACGTGTAGGGCTGATTGGTTTGTGAAGGTGCTTTTAATGTGAAGGCTTGGGGTTATTTCATTTTCTCTTGTGATTTGTGTGAGTTGTGTGTATATTATGTGTATGAGCTAGGGGTTGGAAATTGTTTTCTTCTTTTATTTCTTGTGATGGGCGTGAACTAGCAGTGGGATGGCTTTGGTTATGGGTTGTTTATATAGAGAAGGGTTAGGGCTTCACCTTGTCTCACAAGGAAGGGATTTGGCATTAAAAGGAGGATTTGATTTGGTGTTGAGCAAGGAAAGTCAAAGATTGAGGGGGGACAAATCTTGGCTAGAATAGGAAGTCAATATCTTTAATTTGTTATGATTGATTTTAATTAGGCATGACATCTTTTTAATTTAGTATGTGATTTGTTTAGTTATGAAGTTAATATATTTGATTCATCTTCATTAGGTATGATTATATTTTGTGTTTTATTTAATTGGTAAATGGTTTAGATATTTTATTTAATATTTAATGTTTAATTTAATTAAATTGGGATGTGTTTTATGGGCTTTAGGAGCTAATTGGGCTGGGGTGCGAGGCTAGCAGCAAAACCAGAAACACTGACGCCGTTCGAACGCCAATTCGAACACTACACGAACGTCCGCAATCTGTCTGACGTTCGAACGAAGTAACGAACGCAGCACTAACGAAGACAGTGAGCTTATGAAATGAACTTGATGACGTACTTATTCTGAATTTCCCCTTACGACCTCCGTTTCCCGCAATATCCTTAGCTAAAAAGGTAGTGCCTCCAACTGAGACTCATCATCGGGTTTCACATGCGGAAATGCAATGCCTACAACAGGCCAGTTCTTCCTCTACACCTGCAACTCCACAACAGAAACCTCAACCAGCACAATGACCATCGTGATCTTGCTCCATATCATAAAGCGTAGATCGGTTGAAATCTCTGGCGGATTACATTACTCAACTACTTCAACGAATGGCACACCATCAGGGATTGAGTGATGATCAGATTCCAGCCTATTTAGGAGACAACAGTGAGGACGACGACGGGGCTGAGGAATGAAGAAATCACGGTAACATTATTCTCTTACCTTTTTTATTTTGTAATGCATTGAGTACAATTCTAGGTTTATGTTTGGGGGTGAGGTTGTTTATTTTTATTTATCTTCTCCGTTATTTTTTCTTTCATGCATGTTTTTATTCCCTGCATGCTGTGTGTCTTGCATGTTTGCGTCTTTTAATTTTTGCATGCTTTATTCAAAAAAGCCAAAAAAAAAATGAGTCTAATGATGAGATTATTTGTCTTAGTAAAACGTTTTAGGAAAAGATAAATGATAATTTCACTTTTATCCTATACTTTGAGCCTAATATCTAGGTCAGACTCATATGTAATTTAAAATTAGTTCTGTAGGAGTTAGATAATAAGGAATTGACGAAGTGACTAGTTGAAATAATCGGTGGCTGATGAATGACCGTTTGCCTGAATATCTGTTTCTGTCTGTATTTATTTATGATGATGATGATGATAAAAAAATTTTGAATAAAAATTGACCAAGGTTTTACTTAGTAACCGAGCGTCTTGCCTCAGTAAGTAGTGACTATTCGCGTCAAATAGTACAGCTTGAGTTAGTTAATAAAGTTTATACTTAATAACCGGACACCTTACCTCAGTAAGCAATAGTCGTTCGCGTCAAACAATAAAGCTTAAAAAAATCACATACCTCACTTTACGCATTTTGTAGCAGACAAAACAATTTTAGATAATCAGGTTGGTTTGACCCATTAACTACTGAGAATTGAGCAAACTCACATAGTTAATAACTTAGAATCGAAGCTGTTTGTAGAATTATTCACACACACACTCAGAGTCTAATTTAGATACTTTGTTCAAAGGAATGGATTTTAGTTGTAGTATGCATTTTGAAGATT
This sequence comes from Zanthoxylum bungeanum, assembly GCA_019454045.1. NCBI lineage: Eukaryota > Viridiplantae > Streptophyta > Magnoliopsida > Sapindales > Rutaceae > Zanthoxylum > Zanthoxylum bungeanum. The sequence continues at coordinate 312,677 of SKCR01037506.1, read as the reverse complement.
CCTTTAACTTTGTTACTAGACATTCTCTGAAGACATTGTATATATAGCTATTATTTTCGTTTATTTTAATTTATTTCTTTCTTTCTTTTGTTTGTATATGTGTGATTGCATGTGCATGTAATTGACGTTTGTGGGTATCGTCGCTGTAAGCCCTCACGAGACTACAACTCATCCACTAGAGACACCTAGGGGTTTAAAGGGTTGTTGCATATGCTAAATGTAACCGTGATCCCTATAAAAGTGGCTTAGTTTAATTTAAGTTTTAATTGTTTACTTCATTTTGTTTTGTTTGATTTGCTCGAGAACTAGCAAAATGTTAGGTTTGAGGGTGAGATGAGCGGAAAATATATCATTATTTATCTCCCCTTTAACATAATATTTTGTATGATTTCTCGGGTTTTATGAATGTTTGGATGTGTTTTTGTTTATTTTACAGATAAATAAAGTTTTGGGACTAAATGGAATGAACTTGGGGTTAAAACGATGAAAAATGGACAAAAAGAGCAAAAATAAAAATTCACTATTCACATATCACGACGTGCAAGCTCTCTGTGTCGCGACGCGCCTCAATTACAATGCTGCCGACACGCGTCATCATGACATCGGCATAATTATTGATCTATCGACACGCGTCATCACGTGCGTCATCATCGCATAATCATGACGTTAGCATAATAATTCAGTATGTCGACACGCGTCATCACTTACGTCATCATGACGTCAGCGTCGTAACTCCAAGTCTTCACACGTCGCGACGCCAAGCCAATAATTCAGTCTGCCGAAAGACGCGTGCCATGTGTCAACATCTCATGCAAAACACGTACACGTGTCAGAAATCAACGCGCGTCACGACGCGTAAGGCTGAATTTTGCCTATAAATATAAGCTGATTTCATTTTCCAAATTCATACTTTCCTGAGGTTCCTAATAAGGTATTAAGGATTGTATCTTATTTTTTTAGTTTTATTTATTAGTTTTATAATATATTTCTATTTCTAGTAGTAACAATAGTTTATTTAGTTTATCTTTCTTTTATGTTTTGTAGTTAATTTTCGCTGGGGAAAGGTGAAACATTTGTTATGATAATTTAGATTAATCTCCCTTAAATTATAATATATAAATTATCTTAAAACTTGACTTAATTGGATACCGCCTTTATGGTCGGTTGGACTTAATTAAATTAATTTTAACCTGACTAATTGGATACCGCCTTTCTGATCGGTTGGAATTAATTAAAACATGACTTAATCAGGATACCATCTATATGGTTGGTTTGTAATATAATACAAATTTATATATTATAATAAGAGAGATTTCTAGATTTGAAATAGTAAAGGTGGATCCCTTAACCCCAGTATTTTATTTTTAATTTAGGAAAGTGATGAAACACAATATTCCCAAGTATAATAATTGATTTAATTATATAATGGGTAATACTTTAGGCTTGTTTATTGAATCTCAAGCTTAATGCTTCTTGTTGCTTGGTCACCAATAAGATTGATGTGGTAAACTTAAAATGAATTTGACGAAGGGATTTTAGGTTTCAATCTTAGATTCAATAATTCACGATCTCACATTCAACTTAGAGATTTCCTTCCAGGATAAGAATATACATGTCGGGCGTGGGTAGCCACAATTGGAACTTGATCTTAATAAATTCAGAGTTTCTTGGTTAACATAGACATATAGTTTATTGGGTTACTTTGGGTGTTTGCATCTGACCATCAACAAAGGCTTTTGCATATCTTCGTGTTCCAGTTTAACAAACTAATTTATTACACATGTATAAGAGAATCAATTCATCATTAGAATAATATTGTGTGGAATCACAATCCTGGATGTTTGTTTTCTTTATTATTAATTTCCTTTGTTTTATTTTATATTTTTATTTATTTATTTAGCAAATCCACATTCAACTAACCAATCAAGCAATCATTCATTTCTCACCTCAATTAGATATCTGTAAACATTTAGCATCAATAATTAATAACAACAGTAGAAATTAAGTCATCGTGGGATCGATATTTTTATACTACTTGAGCGATACGTGAGCTTGCGTTACGTGTGTGTTTATCACCGGTCACATAGAAGAAACTCTTGCAAAACTCCACAATCATTTTCCTTCTCTCCCCCAAAATACACGCACTAAAAGAATGAGGCTTCTTATAATCAATGATATTCCTAATGATATTTGTTGGGTAATTGAAGTAAGGGTTCACTTGCAGGTGAGCTATATGACTCATTCATTTTATACATGTCTGGTTTAGGGAAAAATACCTATGCTAAGGAACATAGAGCTAAATTATTATGAGGTGTTTATTATAAATATGCATACTAGACGTGTAACACTCGTTGTCATTTTAAGGAATGGTGTATGACAATCGCGAAGATAAAATTCAATTCATTAGAGATAGTTTGAGTAAGGAGTCTTAAGATGATAAATCATTTACTTTTGAGACGTATCCTAGTGGATATGTTCATAGAGGGATTCATAATTGGCATACACAATTTCAAAAAGAAAGACAATAGTATAGTCTCGGAAATCTGACTTTAAAATACCATGTTTGCCAATTTGTAAGGAAATTAGATGGGAAACATATCTCCAACTCATAGAGGGCGTTCAAGTCATTACTGGACGTAAAACCAGAGGAATATATGAGTCACAATCATAACTATCAGTACACATTGTTTCGATTTATTATTTTGATTACTTGTTTCAATTTAATTTAATTTACTATTTTGATTTCTTTTACTTTAATTTTTATGATCGTATCCTACTTTTTTTACTTTCACGATCTGTTTTACTATTCATCAGATAATTGTTATTTTGCAGATATTAGTGCATTTATTACTCATCCTTTTTTTCAGGATTTATAAATACAACTCGTCATTTCTCTCTTCGACGCATCCAAATAAGAGAGATCGTAAAAATGGAAAAAACTTCAAGACCACGAGTCAATAATATATGTTTATTTTATGGATCTAGCTCTGGAACTAAATCAAAATTTTTTGAGGCCGCAAAATAATTGGGTAGTGTTATGACAGAAATAAACATGCACTTAGTATATGGCGATGACAATCTTGGATTGATGTGATGTATCTGGAGGCAGTCAAGTTTTAGGAATCATCCCAAAGACTTAAACAAACTGAAACCTCATCGGAAATCAGATTGAGAAGAATATATTGTCTTAGGTATGTCCGAAAGACTTACTGAAATGATTAATCATGGTGATGTTTTATTGCTTTACTAGGTGGGCTGGGCACGTTGGAAGAAATATTCACAGTTGCGTCATAGGGAAATTTGAACATTCACCAAAAACTCATTGGACTAATTAATGTATAACATTTTTTTTTAATTTTCTTTTAGTATTTCTTGATAATGCCAAAAAACTTGCGTTCATTTCAAAACAGGCAAAAGATATTATATTTCTGCAAGAAAAGCTGATGAATTAATTGACCAACTGTTAGCCTATTAACTAAGAATCGACTCAATTCTTTCCAAGTTGGACTAGTCAGATAACGATCATGGCAAGAAGCGTATAATGGACTTGAATCTTAATCTATAACTTTTTTTGTTAAATAGTAGTGTTGTTGATCTAATTTTCTTTAACATACTAAACAAGTGATGTTTTCTAAACTTTAATTCTCCTTATTCAGACGTTGGAGACAATGTCTCAATTTGGTTGGAGGATATGATAGTTGACTAGATAGTTTTCGATTGTGTTTTTTTAAATATTTCTTTATTGTTGTCTTTGTAAAAAAATAATTTAAGTTATTTTTGCTTTGTTGTTATTTTGTTTGTAACAAAATTATTTTTGTGTTGATTTTCTTTTGTATTTTTATTCAAAAAAACTACACACGAACTTAACAATAAATTTTTGTCTAACCAAGTTGAATTGTTGTTCAAAGATAGAAGTGTAAGGAGTTTTCGCTCGTGAGACGCATCCAAATATGTTTCGTAACAAGTTATTTTTATTTCGTTCTATTTGAATCATTCAAATTTGTGAATTCGTTACATATGCTCATTTGACATGTATTATCAATGTACACAGTAACATATGATCATGGATTGTAAGTGAAAATTTTATAATATTCATTTCTCTAGTTTGTTGGAGATAGCACCAGAAGGCAGTAGAATTTTTGTTCTTTAATTCAAAAAACACTAACCAAACTTTTACTTAGTAACCGGACATCTTGCATCGGCAAGTAGTGATTATTCGTGTAATACGGTAATGCTTAAGTTAGTTTGAAAAATATGATGATGATGATAATAATCAAGCTTTTACTTTGTAACCGGACATATTGGCTCAACAAGCAGTGATTGTTTGCGTAAACCTGTAGAGCTTGAGTTGGTTTTAAAAGAAAAAAAGATGAATAAATTCAATTTTGTAGCCTCTCTAACTCGAGCAATTAATTATGTATGGGTGTTTTAACACATAATGCCCTAAGGCCAATTGATATGTGAGTCACTGGCCCAAAACTCGTTATATGGGTTAAGGTGAAAACTTAAGGAAATCTGATATTTTTCTTTAACATTTGAGATCCGAGCAATCAAGTTTGTAGGGGTGTTTTAACACCTAGTGTCCTAAAATCAATTGATTTATGAGTCACTAGCACAAAGCTCGTTACAATGATTGAAGATATATTATTAAAAAAACTATTTTTTACATATAAATAAACTGCCATTGCCAAAAAAAAGTGTAAAATCTGATATAAATTTAGGACAAAAAATGTTACTTTTTTTCAACAAGACCTATAGATATTGTGAGCATAATAAATTGATTGGTACTTTATTTTATGTGTGTATGGAAAAAGGGTAAAAAGTAAAGAAGAATTTGCTTATTTGATAATTTAGAAAGAAAGAAAACAATTAGTAACTTTGATAAAAAAAATTCTTTTAAGTTTTCACTTAAATTACTAGTTACTAGTAATAAACTGGTTGGGGGGTGTGATGACCACTAAAAAGTGTACATTTATTAAAAGGAAAACTAATCATTTTACACATGTAGTTTCAATAATCTCTTTAATTTATCACATTTGGGAAATAATAATTAAATTTATGTTTTATATATTTTTATTATGATTTTCATTTATTGTGTAGGTAAAATATTACTTTGGAAGCTCAACATTAGAAATGGATATGAAATCTGAGTTCTAGGACCTATAAAACCAAAAAGAACCTGGAAACTATATTCAAATCGGACTTGGAAAATATTTACCATATTTAGAATATATTTAGCCACATATGTATTTTATTATTATTATAATATATATTAAGAAAATAATAAAAAGAAAAAGAAAAGCCATCCACCGAAAGTTGATGCCCATGTTGTTCTTGTTTGATTTGCAAATTGCATAATAATGAACTTTACAAATGCTATTTTGAAGTTTGAAGAGGTTCAGAGTTCTTTTCAGAAATTTTTAGAAAGTGACTTACGTGATTTATTTTTCAATAAAATTATGCATGTTTTTATTCAAGGCATGAGTAACTAATTGCATTCTGATAAGGAGAAATGTGAAACTCTTAATATGAGAATATAGATTAATCTTATTTATATTATAATATATAAATTATAATATGAAACTAATATTTAATTTTCTCTTGTATTTATGGGTGTCTTGATTTGGTGTAGACAATCGCATCTTGATTGACAAAGTTAATACTTTATCTCAATATTATATAAGATAGTAATTTAAATCTGAACTAATTATCGACAAAATCATATCACCACCTTTATGGATGGTTTTATATCTTCTCGCATAATTGATTACTTATTTGGACTACCTATAGACAAACCGTATCACCACCTTTATGAATTGTTTTATATATTTTGGTATAATTAAATCTTGAAATAAATTAACTGGGTAATAATGACAATTTATATATTATAAAAAGTAAGATTTCTCTATATTTGAAATATCAAGAGTGGATCCCATACCCTCAATATTTTAATTTATTGTTACATTCCAATTTAAAAATTGACAATCACTTCAATCAATTCAGCTTTTTTATTTTGTTACTCGAATAATTATTATTTTTTACTAAATATATTTCTCGTGGATCGACCCGGACTTACCAGGTTATTTCATTACTTCGACACTTTTATACTTATAAGTAAAGAACCACTTAATGAGTGTGTCAAATATAAGACAACCTAAATAAGACTCCAAGTAGTCCTAGATAACTCAATCCCGAAATTAGGCAAAGTTGCCAAAAATAAGGCATCTCAGCAAGCTCGGTATTGCAATAAATGGGCCATAATGCTCCCTCTAAATTGACCCAATATTTGGCAATGTTGTTGGGCCACGAAAATAGGTATGTAGCCACACCAAAATTCTTCATGTATCGAACAAATAAGTTGGGGCATTACACCAGGCCCATTCTTGATAATAGAAAATTGGATAATACTTGTGAATGCTGGTGCCAGAAACCATCGACCAAATCATGTAAACATTGCAATTTATTTTCAAAAATCCATCGACCACATATGTCAAGTTTTGTAGTAAGAGTTATGATGGCACCAAGACTTCAACTCTCTCGATATACACGGTAGCACTACTATGACAAAAAATCAAATTCTATAGCTTAATTGTACATATGGATAAAGTTTAAATTGATTTTTTAGTCCATCATTTTTCATGAATCGAATTTAGACGGCCACTTAAATAATTACTTGAAAATAACTCGACCAAGTCCTTGAAAGTAATGATCGTACATATCAATCTTACATAATACAAGTGAATAGTGTTATTAACCTCTTCTTAAGTCTTCGGCTGCTTGGATGAGACGTACTCTTATGTATTTCTCTTTTTCCTGTTTATAAAGATTGATATGAGTACAATGTTACATTTGAAAAATTTCCCAAGTATAAATGGCTTTTTGTTGCTATCCTATTTTATTTTTAATTAGTTGCAATTCTTGTGCTGTCCGGAAATTTTTTTAAATTGTTGCTTTGAGATTCATAGAGATTAATACCTAATATATTAATGTATAATTTTGAAATAAAACTAACTTAGTTAATACAACCCGACTCAACCCATCCTTCAATGAACGAATTGGTCGGGTTGAGCATCAACTCACCCACCCACAAGTATATGATTAGAGAAACAACTAGAAGCACTCACAATTAATGGAGGAACTGAAGCCACGATTGTATCCAATTGCTCCAAACATTCTTCTTCAAGCTCCACCGTGCTTACAAGCTCGGTAAGCATGAAGAGAATTCTGTCAACCTAGGCCAATTTATGAGCACAGCTTTATTATTATCATCAAATTGCTTCATTAAAAGCTTAGTATACATTTCACATTATATCATTCTAATTTAAATTTTGTGGTGTGAGTTAGTTTAGTTGTTTTTTTTTTTTTTTTTTAATGAAAATAAGAGAATTGGACTAGCGTTAGTTTAATTAAATTTTTTTTTTTTTTAAAAAAAAAAATCTAATTTAAATTTCCCTTTATGTCCCTGTCGGCTCATCCTTCAATTTCATATAATAAAAATATTTCTCAAGTCAAAATTCAGAACTATTTTGCAATTTTTTTTTACAGAAAAAAGAACCTGTGGGAGGAATTTAGTAATCGTTGCTTCTACGCCGTTCATGACTTGCGAGGCCGCGCCCATGGCCTCGTAGATGGACTTCACGTCTATCTGCAATTAACAAAATCATTATTAATATTGACTAATTTTGATTAGGAAAAACAAATATTTATATACAAATATTATAAGCATTCAATTGTTTGTACATATTAAAATAGTATTTTAAATACAAAAAAAATAAAGAAAAATATATACGATGTAGACTTTTTTGGTAAATAGTAAAAATACATGGATTAACTGTGTAATTGACTCAAAAATTGGTACTAAAATGAACCAAATTAAATTATACTTCAACCACATATGCAAGAACCAAAATTCCCATCAGGAGTGGATTTTTGTGTAAAAACAGCAAGGTAGCTGAACTTATACTCGGACTAGGATAGGAATCTTGTGCAAGAACTAAAAATTTAAGTGAAATTTAAAGAAAGGGAAGATACCTTAGCATCATCAATGGGGATTTTTACACAGAGAGCTGATAATTTTCTTGTCACCCTGCTAACTGCTTCAATATTTTTTCCCTCTAACTTTTCCCAGTCATTAAGTAAACGAATTTGGGGATTCACAATTTGACATAGCTTGATCTCATGTTTATGTTTTTGAACTTCTATTTTCTTTTCTAAATTGATATTTCTTATTTGTAATACTCTGAGCCACACGCCAAGTATTTTACCCTGCAATTTGTTTAAAGGGAAAACATGGTTAATTAACAATATAGCCATCAATATTAATTTTGTTCGAGTTATAATTTGATCATAGTTACTTGTTTTTTAAAAAATAAATACCTTTTTAACAAACATTGGTGACCTTGCTAAAAAAAAATAGAGCATTTATTGGTGACCAAAAAGGATTGAGCTCATTTGGTTCGAAAGGTTTAATTACGAATTTGTCATTTTTAAAAATTACCTAAAATGTCTTTGTCCTTGAACAAATTTTAAGGGAAACAAATACACAATATGAATGTTTTGGGTAGTTTTTAAAAATGCCTAGATTAATTGAATAATTAGATTGAACCCAAATGAGTAAACAATCATTTACCCAATTAGAGTAACAAAAATATTGTTTTGAAATTTAAATAATAAAAAATGAATTTACCATATTGTATGATGAATTAGGATATAATGCGAATCCACATGAGATCCATGTTAGTTAAATCATGAATAGATTTAATGCTCAATGAAAACTAAGCTCAGTACTTGCCTGATAACCAGTGATTTCAGGAAGAATAAAATTTATAAAAATTATACCTCTGCAACATTCTTTAAAGAAGCCATGGCAGCCTGAGCTTTAGCATTTGCAAACCTATATTGCAATAATCTATTATGCATAACTCGAAATTTATGAAACTCCTCTTCTTGCACTGATGACACTTTCTTCTGCCTAAAATACTTCAACACTCCGCTTACTCCGCTGCCGAAGCCGCTGCTAGACTTCACCCTCCGAGCCCCATTCCTCATCTCTGACTCCGACGGTACCAGACATGGCGAAGACCGTCCCGGCGACAACGCCCACGCCGACGGGGAATTCGTTACCGATCTTGCCTTATTAAATGGACTTTCCCGTTGCGAGAACCTAACAAAACCATCCTTGTTAATGCTGGCATATTGATCTTTAGCCTTCTTTTGAATAGACACAGCGTTAATAATCGTTGAAGGGTTCAAATTCTCATCGTCGTTGCGGTTTCTTGATGATCTTGAGGTTGATTTTGAACGGTTTGTATTTGAACTTTGTTTGAGGTTTGTCAGAGAATTATTACACGTGCGGCTTTCGCCGGCCGGAGTCCCGCTTCTGCTGCGGAGTAGCCGCGGAGAAGGCGGTGTCGATGATACGGGTTGCTGCTGCCGGCAGCTGCGGGTATAAGTGCTCTGCATTTTGCCTACTTTGACTAATTTTCAGGTGATGTGGGTTAATTTTGAGTACTTGCATTAGGGTTTATAAAGAGTTTTGGGTTTTTGGAAAAAAAATAATAATAATAATGTTGAGATGTTGAGAGCACGTTGTGCTAAAAAACTTTATCCATTGAATTTTGTGTTTTCTTGCACTCACGTCAAGGCTTCCACGTACGAAGAAGGAATCGTAATTTTATATGGAGTCGCTGAATATTATTAGACAATTTGTGTAACATTATTTTAATGACTAGTTGAACACATGAAATTTGGTTAATTAAAAAAATTGTTTATAAGACCTTTAATTTTGGCTTCATAGTATCAACCTATTACAACTACCATGATGAAAGAAAGTCGTTTCCAACATGTTGAGTTGAGATAGTACCAAGTGCTTATTTGAGTTTCTACTAAATATTTAATTAATTATTATGATTTATTTAATGTGAATTTCATTTATCTCTTAATTATTCGTCCACTTCTTGGCATTATATCCTAATTCCTTAAGTTCTAGGCTTTCCTTTCTCTTAGTTTTCTTTTTGCTATTTTTTGGATGAAATTTCTGTTAGTTTTTTTTTTTTTTTTAGCTTATTATTATTATTTTTTTGAAAATATAGAGTTGGACAATGTTCAATTTATTTTTTAGCCCTTACGTTCATAGGATTAGAACTTAGGTGGCTAGTTAATAAAATTACTTAATGATGAGCGGAAAATATATTAATATTTACCGTTCCTTTTACTTAATATTTTGTATAGTTTCTTGAGTTTTATGAACGTTTTGATGTGTTTTAGTTTATTTGTAGATAAAATAAAGTCGGGACTCAATGAAATCAATCAAAACGAAATATGGAACAAATAAGGGCAAAAACTGGACTTGACATTTGAATTATGCAGGTTGGAAACTTGAAATGACGTTCTAACGTAGTACAATTTCAGAAATTTTAATTTTGCGCAATTTTCATATTTTGGCCATAACTTTCTACTCTGATATCGAATTGAGATAATTCAAGTTCTAGATTAAAGAAGACTCAATGATCTACAACTTTGAGGTTCATAATAATTTCGAATTATGAAGTTTTCATGATCGAAATTGATAAAACATCCGGAAGTGTGTTATGTGTAATTATTAAAGTCATTTTCAAAACAAAAAATAAAATAAAATAAAATAAAAATTGAAAATTGTCAAACTTCCATGTTTGGTGGAGAAATTAGTGGAGAAATTGGTGAAGGTAAAATTTTGCCTATAAATACCAAGTCATTTCATTTGATAATTTTATACCTTCTTCTAGGGATTTCCTTAAGAATACTAAGAAGATTGTATCTTGTTTGTTTATTTATAACTTTCTGTATTTAATTTTTTATTTTACGCAATAGTTCTTTCTTTACTTTACTTTTCAGTCTTTATTTTTACTTTTCAGTATGAGGAGGTAACTCCCCTCTGTTGGGGTGAAGGGTAAAGCTTTTATTACTAACATTTAGAGTAATCTCACTTAATTATAATATATAAACTATTTAAAACCTGACTCAATGGGATAACGCCTTTATAGTCGGTTGGACTTAATTAAAATGATTTTAACCTGACTAAATTGGATACCGCCTTTATGGTAAGTTGGAATTAATCATAAATCTGACTTAATCAGGATACCGCCTATATGGTCGGTTGGTAATGTCATGCAAAATTTATATATTATAATAAGGGAGATATCTAAAATAGAAGTAATAAAAGTAGATTCTCTAACCCCAGTATTTTCTTTATTGCTTTATTTACCTTTTTAATTTCTAAGCTTTACTTTATGTCATTTACTTTATTTATGTCTTTACTAGTCCTAGATATGTGTTGTAACTAAATACCATATATGGGGTTGTGATGAATTCCAATATCACCAGTTTATAAGGGTTTATTTTATGACTTTGTCAATATAAAAGTTTATTTATTGAGTCTTAAGCTTAATGCTTCTTTTTAACTAGCCATTAATAAGATTGAACTGGTAAATTTAAAATAAACTCGACGAAGAAGTTTTGGGTTTCAGCCTTAAACTCAATAGCTCACGATCTCACCTCGGGGCATGGTGACCCTTAGGTAGATTTCCTTGCAGGATAGACATATACATGTCGGACGAGAGTAGCCACAATTGGAACTTAATCTTAATGAATTCAAGTAACTTGATTAACATAGACATATGATTAATTATGTTATTTGGGTGTTTGCATCTGACCATCGACATATGATTTTTCATATATTCATGTTCCAGGTTAATAAACTAATATATTGTACAAACGTGAGATAACCACTTTATCTTTAAAAGATCTTGGAAGGATTCAAAACCCTAAATAGTTTAATAATATTAAATTTTCTTTTAATTTACATTTGCATTGTTTTATTTACTTGTCTTTTGTTTAAAATCACTATCCAATCAAACAACCAATCTATTAGATACTCGTAGACATTTGGCTTCAAAAATTGATACCCTAGGTATTAAGTCCTCGTGGGATCGATACATTTTATACTACTTGAGCGATACTTACGCTTGCGTTACGTGTGTGTTTACCACCGATCAAGTTTTTTGGCGCAGTTGCCGGGGACTTATTTATCTTTCACTATTAATTTTGGGGCTAGATACTTTTACTTGTGTCTAATTTATTTTCATTTATTATTTTTGTTTACTTGTGTTTTAGTTTCTCAGACACTACATAAGACGAACTAGAAGTTTTGAAATCCGTTCGTTTGACCCAGAAATTGAAAGAACAATTATACCGTTGAGAAGGGAAAGGCGAGAAGGCCAATAAGCACTGATCAATATGGAACCTGAACCGTTGGAAGTTGCACCACTAATTCCCATTCGAGACAGAACTATTCCGGTGGTTGACGGCTTCATTTCATGTATTGTACTTCCTCCCTTACCAGCAAATGCGTGTGACATCAAAACATGTATTTAAATGATACATCAATCAGTACTGTTTGGGGGAATGCAACTGAATATCCTAATGCCCACATCAGCAACTTCCTGGAAGTTTACGATACATTCAATTACAACCGAGCGGCTGAAGAAGCAATGATACTGCGTGTGTTCCCATATTTCTTGAAAGACAGAGCAAAGGCTTGGCTACATTCACTATCAGCAGGTTCCATCACAACTTGGAACACTCTTGCCACCAAATTCCTTGCAAAGTACTTTCCCCTAGCTAGAACTGCAAAGTTGAAGAATGACATTACATTTTTTGTACAACACGACTCGGAATCCTTCTGCGAAGCTTGGGAAAGATACAAGGAATTGCTCCAGAAATGTCCTCACCATGAGATTGCAAAGTGGCTACAAGTCCAAACCTTTTATAATGGACTTTCTGGACTGATGAGAACTACAATTGATGTTGCTGCTGGAGGAACTTTAATGGAAAAAAGAGAAGATCATACCTGAGACCTATTTGAAGAAATGACCAACAACAATTCTTTGTGGCCAACAGAAATGAGCATGATTCAACGAATAGCATGAATTTACTAAGTTCAAGCCAACACCGCATTGAATGCCAAACTGGATAAGATATGCAAATTCATGGAAACTCTTAGCATACAAGGTAATATTGGATCCACAAGTTCACCATATGGAGAAACACTAGAGGTAGAGTCTTACAACCAACATGATGAGACGGTTAACTATGTCAGGAATTTCAACAGACAGGGGAAAAATCCATATTCCAACACCTACAACCCAGGGTGGAGGAATCATCCAAATTTCGCATGGAACAACAATTCAGGGCAAAAGAACAATCCACCATCAGGATTCCAAAAGCAAAATCAAAGCCAAAAGTATGAGAAGAAGTCAGAATAGAAGATTTGCTTGCCTAGATGAAAAAACAAGAAGTCAAATATGATGTTATGTATCAAAATCAAGCATCATTAATTCAAAATCAAGCAGCATCAAATGAAGCTATATTTCAAGCCCAATCAATATTGAATTAAAGCATAAATTCTTCTATAAAGGCACTGAAAAATCAAATAGGACAACTGACCAATGCTTAGAGTTACAGACTGCAAGGTACCCTTCATAGCAAAACAGAACCAAATCCAATGAACATGGGGGAGGAACAATGTCATGTCATCACTTTGAAAAATAGTACTGAGATCAACAAAGATGTTGGAATCAAAACATCCACTGAGGAAGCTCCAAAAGAAAGCAGCGAAACAAAGCCACGGATGGAGGAAAAAGAAACAAAAGCAAATGATCGAGAAAGATTCACTTCACCTCCATAATTTCCACAGGGTCTCCAGAAAAATAAACTAGACAAACAATTTGCTCGATTCCTGAAGATCTTTAAAAAACTGCATATCAACATTCCATTTGCAGAACTATTGGAATAAATGCCCAGCTATGTCAAATTCATGAAAGGCATTCTGTCACGAAAATGAAGATTGTGAGATTACGAGACAATAACATTGACATAAGAATACATCGCCATCATCATTACGAGATTACGTGCCCATCATCATCGGGAGACCATTATTAGCTATAGGTCGAACCATTATTGATGTACAAAAAAGTGAACTAACCATGCGGGTACAAGACCAAGAAGTAACATTCAATATTTTCAAAGCCATGGAATTCCCGAATGACGAAAAGAAGGAGGAATATTTCAGACTTGATGTGATAGATAGCACCGTCCAGAACTCTGATGAAATGCAAAGTTCCACTGACAAACTTAAAGCATATAATTTGCATGTGGAGCTTGAAGATGAAGTGTACTATGCACAGAAGAAGTTAAATCTTGATCTACAAGCAACTGAAGAGAAAAGGCTCCACCAACTCAACGAAATGGAGGAATTTCACATACAGCCTTTTGAGAATGCCAAACTGTACAAAGAAAAGGCCAAGAAGAAACATGATGAGAAGTTAGTGCGCATACAATTGGAACCGGGACAGCGGGTATTGTTAGCAAATCAAGGTTGAAATTTTTCCCTGGGAGGTTAAAATCACAGTGGTCAGGTCCATTCTTAATCACCCAAGTTTTACCAGATAGAGCAGTTGAGTTACGTGATCCCAACTCCAATAAAACCTTCAAAGTTAAAAGCAAGCGTGTCAAGCACTACTGGGGAGAATCATTTGAGCAAAAAAAAAAGAAAGTGTCACACTTTCAGATCCAGCCTAACGTTCGGGCTGTCATGTCTAGCTGGCAACGTTAAACTTAGCGCAGCAGGGAGGCAACCCATGCAATTTGTATATATATATATATATATATATATATATATATATTAATATTTGGTGTGTTTTATTTTTGTGTGTTTAATTTGTGTAGGTAAAGTCACATTTCAGGATGGAAGACGTTCTCACAAATCTTCACAAGCAATTTTCTTCTCTCCCTCAAAACTCTCTGATGAAAGTCTACAAAGCTCGCTTGGAACGAATGAGATTACTGATGATCAAAGGTATTCCTAATGACATTCGATGGATTATTGAAGCACGGGTCCGATTGGCAGGTGAGTCCTCTGACTCTTTTGTGTCATATCTGCCTGGTTTAGGAATAAGCACCTATGCTAAGAAAAGAAGAGCTAAAAGACTAGGTGTTTTCTATAAATGTGCACGCATGACATGTAATACTCATTGTCGTTCTTTAGGAATGGTGTCTGATAACCGTGAAGATAAAATTAAATTCATTAAGGATGGCATGAGTAAGGATTCTTTGGATGACATATCATTGACTCTTGAGACGCATTCCAGTGGATATGTGCATCATGTAATTCACATGTTACATGCACAGTTTAAAAGAAAGACAACATTTAAGTCTCGGGAATCTGACTTTAAAAGACCTTGTTTGCCAATTTATAAGAAAATTGGATAGGAAGCTTGTCCCTGACGCATAGACTTCATTCAAGCCGTTACTTCTTGTAAATATTATTTTCTCTTTGTATTTATCTAATAATTTTGATTTGTTTTGTTATTTTCTTTTATTTTCTCCGACAGGATCCAGACTTTTTGACTTTCATGATATATTTTACTGTTTAGTTAATAATTGTCATTTGGCAGGTACTAGTGCTATTATTACTCATCAATTTTCAGGTTCTATAAATTCAGATCGTCATTGCACTCTTGAAGACATCCAGATTTGAGAAAGAAATACATTAAAAAAATGGAAGCAGCTTCAAGAAGACGAGTTGTAAACATCTGTGTGTTTTGCGGTACTAGTATTGGTTCTAAGCCAGAATTCATTGCGGCATCACATGAATTGGGTAGAGTCATAACTGAAAGGAATATGAACCTAGTATATGGCGGTGACAATCTTAGACTAATGTGGTACGTTTCAAGGGCTGTACAGGAAGAATAAAGTCAAGTTTTGGGAATCATCCCAAAACCGTTGGCTGAGGTGAATCTTATAGGACCATCAAACAGAGATGAATGTATTGTACCAGGTATGTCTGAACGACTTGTGGAAATGATTAACTGTGCTGATGCTTTTATTGATTTGCCAGGTGGCTTGGGCACGATGGAGGAAATCTTTACAGTGTTATCTTACGAAAACTTGAACATACATCAGAAACTGATTGGACTGTTTAATACTGATGGATTTTATGATTTTCTTTGTGTGTTTCTTGATGATTCCCGGAGAAATTGGTTCATTTCAAAACCTGTAAAGGATATCCTATTCACTGCCAGAACAACCAATGATTTAATTGACCAACTCTTAAAGTGTGAACCACAAATTGACCATATCATTTCCAAGATAAACTGGTCTGATAATGATCGTGGTAAGAAACGTCGGATAAATCTAGATCTTAACCTTTAATTTTCTTTTTAGATGTAGAATTTCAGCTAACCATGTACTGTTTTCTAAACTCTTCTTCTACTTTTTAGACATTGGGGACAATATCTCAATTAGGTTTGGGAGAGAGGAATAGTTGACTAGTATTTTTTTCGCTGTGTTGTTTTTATTTGATTTTTAGTCAAAAATTTTCTTAAAATTCAAAAAAAATTAAAAAATATATATAAAAAAATATAAAAAAAATATATTTTGTTTTGTGTTTTTTAACTTGAAAAATCAGGTGGAATGGTGTTTGAGATAGCTGTGTAAGAAATTTTCACTCCTGAGATGTATCTCAACCTATTTCGTAACAAGTTAATTTTTATTTATTTCCTTTTGAATTATTTAATTTGTGAATTCTCCATAATACTGATTAAATTGGATCTTTGTATGCTCAGTTGACAGGTATTATCAATATGCATGGTAACATATGATCATTAGTCGTAATTGAAAAGTTTGTAATATTCAGTGCTCTAGTTTAATTGGAGGAAACATCTAAAAAAGCGATGTAATAAAAAAAACATCTCAGATCCGAGTAATTAAGTCTGTAGGGGTGTTTTAACACCTAGTGCCTTAAAGCCAACTGGCTTGGGAGTCACTGGCCTAAAGCTCGCTACATGGATTCAAGATGTTGTAAAAAAATGATATTTGATATCCGAGTAATCAAGTCTGTAAGGGTGTCTTAACACCTAGTGCCCTAAAGCCAACTGGCTTGGAAGTCACTGGCCCAAAGCTCGCAACATAGATTAAGATGTTGTAAATAAATAAATTAAAAAAAAAATCCATTGCTAAAAAATGTGTGAAATCTGATATAACTTTAGGACAAAAATATTACTCTCTTTTCAACTACACTTATGAATATTGTGAGCACAATGAGCTGATTAATACCTTATTGGTTGTGTATAAGGAGAATGGTAAAAATAATCGGAGAATTTACTTATTTGGTAATTTAGAAAGAAAGAAAACAACTATTAACTTGGATAAGAAGTTTCACTTGTTTAGTCACTAACTTGTTTATCATTTTATCTTTTTGCTTTTGCGTGCATTTGATTAACGTTTGTGAGTATCGTCACTGTAAGCTCTCACGAGACTACAACTCATCCACTAGGGACACCTAAGGGTTTAAAGGCTTGTTGCATACGCTAAATGAAACTGTGATCCCTACGAAAGTGGCTTAGTTTAATTTTAATTGTTTATTGTATTTTATTTTGTTGTTATGCTCGAGGACTAGCAAAATGTTAGGTTTGGGGGTGCGATGAGCAGAAAATATATCAATATTTACCGCTCCTTTTACTTAATATTTTGTATAGTTTCTCGAGTTTTATGAACGTTTTGATGTGTTTTAGTTTATTTTGTAGATAAAATAAAGTCGGGACTCAATGGAATAAATCAGAACGAAATATGGAACAAATAAGAACAAAAAATTGACTCGACATTTGGATTTTGGAGGTTGGAAACTTGAAATGGCATTCTAACGAAGTAGAATTTCATAAATTTCAACTTTGCGCAATTTACGTATTTTAGCCATAACTTTCTACTCCGATATCGGATTGAGGTGATTCAATTTCCAGATTAACTAAGACGCAAAGATCTACAACTTTGACGTTCATAATAATTTCGAATTATGAAGTTTTCATGACCAAAATTAATAAAACATCCGGAAGTATGTTATGTGTAATTATTAAAGTCATTTTCAAAACAAAAATAAAATAAAATAAAATAAAAAATGAAAATCTTCAAATCCTCCACCAAACATGCTTGCCTGTTTGGGGGAGGATTTGGGGCCATGTTTGGTACCATGTTTGTTGCCATGTTTGGTGGAGAAATTAGTGGAGAAATTGGTGAAGGCAAAATTTTGCCTATAGATACCAAGCTGTTTCATTGGTAAATTTTATACCTTCTTCTGGGGATTTCCTTAAGAATACTAAGAAGATTGTATCTTGTTTGTTTATTTACAGCTTTCTGTATTTAATTTTTTATTTTACGCAATAGTTCTTTCTTTACTTTACTTTTCAGTCTTTATTTTTACTTTTCAGTATGAGGAGGTAACTCCTCTATCCTGGGGTGAATGATAAAACTTTTATTACTAATATTTAGATTAATCTCCTTTAATTATAATATATAAACTATTTAAAACCTGACTTAATGGGATACAGCCTTTATGGTCGGTTGGACTTAAATTGATTTTAACCTGACTAAATTTGATACCGCCTTTATGGTCGGTTGGAATTAATCATAAATCTGACTTAATCAGGATACCGCCTATATGGTCAGTTGGTAATGTAATGCAAAGTTTATATATTATAATAAGGGAGATATCTAAAATAAAAGTAATAAAAGTGGATCCTCTAACCTCAATATTTTCTTTATTGCTTTATTTACCTTTTTAATTTCCAAGTTTTACTTTATGTCATTTACTTTATTTACGTCTTTACTAGTCCTAGATATGTGTTGTAACTAAATACCATATCTGGGGTTGTGATGAATTCAAATATCACCGGTTTATAAGGGGTTATTCTATGACTTGGGTAATATAAAGGTTTATTTGCTTAATACTTCTTGTTAACTGGCCATTAATAAGATTGATCTGGTAAATTTAAAATAAACTTGACGAATGAATTTTAGGTTTCAGCCTTAGACTCAATAGCTCACGATCTCACATCGGGGCATAGTGACCCTTAGGTAGATTTCCTTACAGGATAGACATATACCTGTCGGGCGGGGGTAGCCACAATTGGATCTTAATCTTAATGAATTCAGGTAAATTGGTTAACATAGACATATGATTAATTGGGTTATTTGGGTGTTTGCTTCTGACGGGATAGACATATAGGTAGATTTCAATAGCTCACGATCTCACCTCGGGGCATGGTGACCCTTAGGTAGATTTCCTTACAGGATAGATATATACCTGTCGGGCGGGGGTAGCCACAATTGAAACTTAATTTTAATGAATTCAGGAAAATTGGTTAACATAGACATATGGTTAATTGGGTTATTTGGGTGTTTGCATCTGACCATCGACATAGGCTTTTGTATATATTCGTGTTACAGGTTAATAAACCAATATATTGTACAAACGTGAGATAAACACTTCATCTTTAAAAGATATTGGAAGGATTCACAATCCTAGATAGTTTAATAATATTGAATTTTCCTTTAATTTATATGTGCATTGTTTTATTTACTTGTCTTTTGTTTCAAATCACCATCTAATCAAACAACCAATCTATTAGATACTTTTAGACATTTGGCTTCACAAATTGATAGCCTAGGTATTAAGTTCTCGTGGGATCGATACATTTTATACTACTTGAGTGATACGTGAGCTTGCGTTACATGTGCGTTTACCACCGATCACTTAAAAATCATTCAGTAAAGATGTAAAACTATTTTTATATTGTTATATATATTATTTTAATTATATATCATTTAAAAATATTAACTAATGTTTATTATATAATTATTTTACAATAAAAATTATATATAGTAATATATTGATTAATATCTATCAGTATTTATAAATTGAAAATGCAAATAATTTAGTACACGTGTTATCAATATTGTTTGGGGTAAATTTTTAACGAATGTCTTAATATACGCATGTCCTAGAAGGAGAATGCTTAAAATACCCTTCGGATTAGAAGGAGAAGTCAGGAAATGATCCATGATAAAATGAAAAATTCTCGAAGGAGAGACCAAATGAGTTAGGGAATGTCGTTTTATTCCTACAATTTCAGTGAAACCTCATTTTTATGGGCCACACTAGACAATGACATGGCCTCCAAGGGGACTGTGTCTAATCAGCAACATAAAGCACCTGATTGGCCTTGCTCAAGAAGGACAACAAAACGCCTCCACCAAACAGTTATTGTATTTTATTTTATTTTTTGCCTATTTAGCCATAAATGAGGAGCCTCTATGTGTAACAAAGGATATAAGAAGACTAAAATGCCCCGACCTGAGGAGGGGCTGGCCAAATCAGAGAAGGCCAAATGTCTAGTACGACACCCAGACGCCCTTAACGACACTCCATATATAACTCGATCTTTCCTAGGATTGAATCTTTGGAACTCTTGTGTTTGCTTGTAACCCCAATAACTTCATGTTAAGTTTTGTTAAGGAACAAAACTCTCTCAATATCAAGTCTAGCCCTCAAGAATTATGTTATTGAGAACCTTTCAATTTTTCTTAATTGAATCTTGCTTGCTGTTTATGGACGTCACAAAGATCTCCATTTTTTGATAAGTCTTGTGTTCAATTCAAAGAACAAGAACTCTCCCTTCTCACAAAACTCATGCAATTTGCTTATGTTTAGGATCTGGAAAATTTGATTTTATTAATGCATAAACCCAACTTATATAGTAGGTCTTATAGAACTAGACCCGGCCAAGGTTCCGGTTCGGAACCGAAACCGAACCGGTTCGGTTAGGGTTCTCACCCTGACCGAACCGGTTGGAACAGAAAGTAAAAAAAAAAAAAATTTTATTTACTTGGAACCGCAAGGTTCCACAAGTAAATCTCAATTTTTTTTTATTAATAATAATGAGGTTTAAAATTGAAACCTTGAGCACAATAGTCAATTTTTAAGGAGGTTTAAAAATCTCATTTTTATAACCAACTCTTGGTTATTGACTTCTTTATATAAGCGATGTGGGACACAATAGCCAAGTAACAAATATCCCACATCGCTTATATGAAGAAAACACTAGCCAAAAGTTGGCTATAAAAATGATTATATGTTAAAAGAATTTTATAAAAAATAATTCTATAAAAATGATGTGATAATTTGAAAAAACATTACGATTATATAATTTTTTTTCTATTTTTTAAAATTTATTATTAAAAAAAAAAACCAAAAGGGGAACCATAACCGAACTGGAACCGAACCGGTTCCACTTAAGTGTGGAACCGGGTTCCGAACCGGAACCGAACCGCCGGCCGGGTCTATATAAAACCCTAATAAAAATAGGAAAACTAAATCATTATCTAACCAAGACTGTAAACTCATGCTACTCTAGAAAGAATCACATTCCCAAGTCGTAAATTCTAGTCCTCTACTTGTCCACCAAGACAAGTTTGCCTAACTACCTAATCCAATAACTGAAATAAATAAAAGCTTGTGTTTGGGCCTCTATTGAAAGGCCTATACACCTTGTGTTTAGCTTAAATAACAAATAAACTAAAGCATAAAATAAATACTAAGCCCAATATCTCCTTACCATGCACAAGCCTCATGTGCTACTAGGCTTAAGTATTGTTTCTTCAGTTCCAAGCTTGGTCTTCAAATAACTGGGTTACATAAATATAGCTTGAACCATCTTTATTAAAGTTCAACTGAAGTGAATTTGCTCTTCTTGTATTCTTGTTGATTTCGGTTATGTATATATGGATAGGTTAGTTATTGCTTCTTTGATCTTCTTTGCTTTGTGTTTTATGATTGGTCCAATTGGAATTTGTATTGGATCCATGATTATTCTGATCGTGCTTACTCATTATTGTGCATCTCAATTCATATCATTCCATTATTTCTCGAAAGGATTCGATCTCAAATCTGAGCTTGCATCAAAAGGAGATAAATCAGAAACACTATACTCACCTGAAAAATTCAATTTATAGGTATTGTCATTTATGCGCTCCAAGACTTGAAAATGATCATCTTCTCGTGGTTTGAATATCCTTTGTGATGGAAATATTTCCTGGCGTACACTACAACAAAAAAGACTATTATAACATTCGAAAAATGTAGCATTTTAACCAACGCTAAGTTAGCCCATGTTACTAAAAGTTTTTCAATTTAACAGCATTCAACAGATGTTACAGCCTATAATATATAACATTCAATGAACGCTATCTTTGCTTTGCATAAGTGTTATATTGAATTACTCATAACTTTTATAAAATTCTACCAAATTGCACTTTTAGCATTATGAAAATGTTTCGAATTCAGGAAGTGTGTTTCTTGTAAGAGTTTGAGATATATAACCAGAGATTTTACATGCTCCGCTTAAGCCTGAAATGAGTGGTTTGACGGTGGGATGTCCAACGATTTCAAAAAAAAATACTACGAAATTACATTTAGAGCTTTATGAAAATGCTACAATTGCAATCTGGATAACAATTTAATAAATAATATTATGTTGCTTTGGTAACATTATGTAGTGTTATAAAAATTATATATTTTTATTTATAATTTTATACTACATTTTTCCAATATTAGACGTTCGTCAATATTATCCATCCCATCAAAATAGAAATATCACTAAAATAATATAAACAAAGCATTCATCGTGCAATTCATTTCTATTGATGAAAAAAGAATGTATATATCATATATTACATTAAAATTAACAATAGATACACAACTTTAAGAAAATTAATAGTAAATGTAACCTTTGAATAAAATAAACATTATGCTCATATAAGTAAATATAACTGCACTTGTATGGCCAGCAGCGGTTATAATTTCCTGCAAAGAATGGAGACATAAATCTGAAAATCACATCGAAAATTATTTTCACTTGTAAGACATGAAGTGAAAATCACTTTCTGGAAACTAATTAATATAAAAAACTTACAACAAAGTCTTTAGAGAATATACAAAGTCACTAATATGAGCTATATATTCTTCTGTTCCAACGAAAGAATTTGATGCTCGCAATAACTAAAAAAACAGAACAAGCATATTAGGTTTCCGCTACTCTCGAGAAAGCAAAGACAAAAGAGAAAAATAATTTACATTAAATTGATATTGTTGTTCATCTAAAATTAAAAATGCTCCTAGCTACATCCTGGTAGATAGAAAATATATCACTCTCGGAGAAACTGAGAATAAATACATATTCAATATTGTGTAAATGAGCATAACTCAATAAAATTTAGAAATAGAATGAACTAAATCCACTGGAACTCAATAAAATTACCCAGAGCCAGAACAAGTGATGAAAGCATCCCAACTGATCCGTCACCAATCCCTCTCTTTTAATTTTACGTTCATGTGTAGCCACTTCAGCTTTATGTTCCTTATAAAGTACAAGTAAAACTACTGTTTTGAAACAAAAGATGCTAAAGTAAGGGGGAAATTTTGTGAAAGCACTTGGAGTTAACTCCCTCATAAGCTTTAGCACGTATATTAACCAGTCTTAAAATATTAATTAACCTTTAAGAGCAATCTTAGTGTAACACAAATTTCACATTAAACTTGTCTAAATAACCTTCAAGAAAATCAGCGGGTTAGTTCTAAATGTAAAATCTACGTTTAACCATTTAGATAGTCACGAATATACTGAAGGCTGACAAATTCTCCAGAAAAACTCAAATTCAGCTACCATTATTTGCCTAACATCGTAAGCAGAATTATGCCCCAAAAAAAAAAGTAATATATCAAACACTTGAAATGCAACAGTGGGACATCTATCAATGCCATGGGACCACATAAATACCCTTTCTTTCTTTTTTTTTTTTTTTTATTTTTTATTTTTTGAATCGTTAGAAACCCCGCCGCCAAACCACCTATTCCGAACTTAAGCGGAACAAGTAAAACTCCGGCTGTCCCAGACTCCCTGGATTCGAACCAAGAACCTCAAAGTCAGATTCTTAACCTTCCACTACAGACCTATGCCCATTTGGGACACCACATAAATACCCATTCGCATTGAAAGTCACAATACATTTTATCTATATCTTGCCTGCTCCCTGTCATTATGCAAAAGCAATTTGTTCAAATAATTTTCACATCCCTAAATTCACAGTTCAACAAATATCTCAGTAAATAGCTAATATTTCCAGTCCTAAATTAATTTTAAATTAAGTTACACTACAATAATTCCAAACATCTGCACATAAACTGCCATTACTGAATAACCAACTCAACATTCTGCATTTTAATAAACTGCCACTCTAAATTTTAACATTTCCACCAAATAACCAACTCAACATTCTGCATCTTCTCAAACACATAAGCAGATAAACTGCCTCTACTGAACGGCATCCACAAATCCAAACAAAACTTGATGGTGGTTTTTCACCCCGAGAAAGTTCAAATACTGAGAAGAGGTAAAATGAAGTTTGTACTTGGCCAAAAGAGAATGACGAGGGTCCAAGGGCCTAGAGAGGCTAAAGTCAGACCGAGGGGCCCAACCCCACTCTACAGCACAGTTCCCGATGGAAAAACCGGTCGATGATGAAGTAAGTTGGGATACCTACCTAACCCAGTGTAGAAGTGCTATATTGGCAGCGTTTGAGTGTTTGTGGAAGCCGACCCGAGGTGGTCATTGCTTGTGAACCCGACCTGGTTAGAGAAGTCGGGAAGTTTGATCAAGCATCATTCACCTCGGTATGCCGACCCGAGGAACGAAGTTGGGATCATGGGTTGTCTTGTAATTAAAGGTATGTGACATATGCCATAGTTGGAAGGATGAACTTCTAGAAGACTTGTAATGATTATGAGAAAAGCAACGGTTCTGATTGGAAGTAGCCCCTGTCTGTCGTCATAGGGCGGTGCAGTGACAGGGAAGTGGTAGAGAAAAGATGCTTAAGGTAGCTAGAGGCCAGTGCAATGACAGTGAAAAATGAGTATTCTGGTTGGCCGAATTGTGGATATTGAGGAATGTTGTTGCTACAATGGCGGCAATGACATGAGCTGATGTCATGGGCAGTGGAATAGTAAATTTCAAAGCCTATATAAAGAGGTTGAAGCCACAGACTTAAGGGATAGCAATTTTGGCATCACACAACTTGTAAAGAGAGCTGAGAGCTTAAAAACTAGTGAGAAATAGAAAGTTGATCGATTCTCGATCACTTGAGAGATTTGTAACCGGCTAGTTAAGACTCGAGATGTTATACGCTCATTATGACTTGCAGCTCAATCGTTCTTGACCCCGAGCAGTAATATAATATCACATTTCTCTCGTGGACGTAGGTTGGAGCCATTCTCAGCCGAACCATGTAAATCATTGTCTATGTGATTTATTACTCTGCTTGCTAAGCTTGCTTTAGTTCCATACTAACCAAATAAATTAACTGCTGGGGGAGGTCTGTTTGAGGGGTTGATTTCCCAAATTGCCATTGGAACAAAAAACAGTCGTCAACACTTGGCACCGTTTGTGGGGATACAGTACCAAAAAGCAGCAAACACACTAAGACGATGGTAGGAGACGAAACCATAGGGCTTCGGAGACTTCAACGGCAGAATGAATGGAAAAGATGGAAGAAAACCTACGATTTGAGAGGGAAATTACACGAAATGAGAGAGAGGAGACCTAAGTTTTCATGAAAACGATGATGGACAACATTGAGAGGTTGAAAAAGAAAGAAGGAGAGCAGATGCAGGCGGGTCCCACTAGAAGGAGAGAAGAGATTTCCAGTAGGAAGAGGGTAGGCGGTGTAGAGAGGTATCGAAAAACCAGGAGAATAAATGCTCATAAAGTAAGGTTAGTGGTTATGGCTAGTGCCACACCTGTAGAAGATGTTTGGGAGGAAGAAGACGATAGGCAAACCCCAAAATCGTCCAATAACAACCCTTGGTGTGGGGAAACAGATTAAGGGCGGTATCCGAAGCAGGGGCATAGGGCTCCCAGTAATAGGAGATACCATGTTCTGAGAAGCGAGTATGAGAAAGCCTTCGGTTGAGGTTAGAAGAGCATCGAGAGCCAAATGAGGGATTGGTTTCGGAATGAGAAGAAGAGTGGGAGGAGACCACATGAAGAGGTGCTTGGGGTGATCAAAATATGGAGATAGCGTCCCCTTTCACCAAGAGGTGTTGGGAGTGGAGTTCATGAGAAGGTTCACCATGCCTACGATAGACATCTATAAGGGTAATACAGTCCCTAAGTCCAATGTCGAAAGATTTATTTTGCTAATGGAGATTCAGGGCATGATTGGAGAGACGGTCTGTAAGGTATTCCCACTGACCTTGTAGGATCAGCCAGCTTGTGGTTCAAAAATTTAACTGTATGGAGCATTATCAGTTTTTCGCAGCTAAGGAAATCCTTCGTACGCCATTTTAAAGGAGCATTTGCACCTAAGAGGACGCTCAGATCACTTAGGATGATGAAGCGGTGCGATGATGAGCCGCTGAAGAGCTTTATCGACAGGTACCACAACCCAATATTGGAGGTCAGGGCGTATAAGTCATCGGAGACACTACAAAGCTTTAAAGAAGCATTAAAAATTAGGAGGTTATGGTCCCACCTTATGATTCAGGAAGTACTAGATTATGTCACGACCCTTGAGCAGACAAAAGGTTCATATTGTTGGACAAGAAGGAACCTATATGCGCTAGACATGAAGCTCATAATAATTGGGCTTTCATTTTCATCACCAAAGTAACAACACATGATCAATTATCGTGAACCATGTGTATATGATCGATTCTGCCACTCAATTTTCCATGTTATATCGCGACATCAGAAATCTGTGAGGGTGGATTCGGGGTTAACTCACTTGCATGAAAATTTTCTTCAGAAAATTTTCCACAATATTTTCTCTCTTTTCTCTCCTTTTCAATCTCATTGAAAGATGAGAAAGTGGCTAGGTTTATATTTAGGGTTTAGGTTAAAAAAATATTTGTACAAAATTAACTCTAACCTTAATATAAATATTAATATTTGGCCAATGGCCTTTTTGTCACTAAAAAATTATTAATTTCAAAAATTAAATATAATATCAAATATCATTTAATTTGAAATTAAAATTTAACATTTAACTTATATCCTGATATAAATTACATATTTGATTTTGAATTAAATCAAATTTAATTTAAAAATCAAATCATATATTAAATAATTATCTAATAATCATTAATATAAAAACTATATATTAAACTTTCTAATATATAATTACAAAGTATGACATTATATAATTATTAATCAAATTAATAATTATGTCATTAAATAATTATCAATTATTTAATATTTTCAACTGAGTTCATAATTGGACTATCCAATTATTACATGGATTTCTATAGTGTAACGAGCTAAGATATCAACCAAATGGACCTATAGTTCAGAGCTTCAATAATCCCGAAATATTAATTAAAGCTCTTTAATTAAATATTTCGAATTATTAACTTTAGGTTATTCCACTAAAAACCTAAAACTGCACTCTTGTTACTGCAGATGTATTTTATATCGAAACTCGTCGGCATCCACCGATATAAGCACTGTATACAGATTGACCCTCCATCAGTATCTTATAATTAGAGCCGGGTCATAATGTCTGTTATACCCCTTTAATTATTTTGTACCATAAGTACCATTGATTCTCTAATGAACGATTTATTCATAATTATTATGAATATTAA
Source organism: Zanthoxylum bungeanum (assembly GCA_019454045.1). NCBI lineage: Eukaryota > Viridiplantae > Streptophyta > Magnoliopsida > Sapindales > Rutaceae > Zanthoxylum > Zanthoxylum bungeanum. Next base: position 285,112 of record SKCR01037506.1, on the reverse strand, counting down.
TCTTTCTATTCATGGTAGAAAGACTTGAGCACTATAACCGTTCAAGTACCGAATCAACCCTTAAAGAAGATACTCATCTACTTCTTGCAATGAGTGGATTCCATATCTATGTAAAACGTCCAAAGCTACACACCAAACCATGTCCCCAAAATACGTAGCTATTGGTCGGGATTTCTTTACCAACCTCACATTTGTAAATCAAATGACATAACCTGCCATGCATGAGTTCGTAATATTGGGATATATGCCCTAAAGCTTCATGTAATGTAAATAGTATTATCTTTATGAAATAAAATAATGCATTATTCATTGGTCAAAGTGTTTGTTTAATATCACATATTGTAAATTATCATGATTACCCTAGATTATTCATATGCCATCAGACTTAGTGTATGAGTGGCATACATAAGAGGATTTAAGTCTGAAGTTAGTAATCTAAAATAGTCCATAGAAAGCAAATAAAGCGGGTACTTTATTTGTAGTTTATCTATAGCTGTGGTTAATTCTATAATTTTATGGCGAACTTGATCCAGACCGTCCACATGGAGAGATGAGAATGGATGCACCTTGTATGATGTGATCATATAAGATTGGACCCAGATAGAAATGAGTTTCATATAATATCCGTTAAATAAAGAAATTCATTTTGATCTACTAGATGGTCATATATGGATTGATCTTAATCTCAACTGTACTATGAATTCCTGCATGGCAGAATATGTCATTTGATTTACAAAGGTGATGTTTGTGTAGCAATCCCGACCAATAGCTACGTACTTTGGGGACAAGGTTTGGTGTCTAGCTGGGGACATATTACATAGATATGGAGTTCACTCCTTCTTGTGAGAAGTAGATGAGTATCTTCCTTAAGGGTGATTCAGTACTTGAATGGTTTAAGCGCTCAAGTCTTTCTATTACGAATAGAAAGATTAAAATTCATAATGGTTATGAATAAATCGTACATTAGAGAATCAATGGTACTTAAGATAAAAATAATTAGAAAGGTATAACAAATATTATGACCTGACTTTAATTACAAGATACTCGTGAAGGGCCAATCTATATGTAATGATTATATCGATGGACATCGATGTGGTTCAGCTTAATTTATCTATCTGCGACAACAAGAATGCAGCTTCAGATTTTTAGTGGAATAATCAGAGTTAATAATTCGGAATATTTAATTAAGAGCTTAATTAAAATTTCGAGATTATTGGAGCTCGAAATCGTAGGTCCATTTGGTCTTCGTGCTAGCTCGATATACTGAAGAAGATTAAATATAATTGGATAATCCTATTATATACTCACATATGAAAATATTATTAATATGATTAATAATATCATTTTTTTCACACTTGAAACTATATGTTAAAATTTAATATATGGTTTTAATAATTATATGATAATTATTAAATACATAATATTAAATTATATATGATATAATTTAATAAGGCTAAATTTGGAATTTCTAAATTTTGGATTTTAGAAACCCTTGAATATTTTTAGTGGTTACACTTTCAAAAGGTGATAACCTTTTATATTTGTAACAACTTTTTAATTATGGTAATTAAAAATTGATGTTATAAATTTTTCAAAAATTTTCTACCTTGGCCGAATTTGATGAGTATGGGAGGGGGAGGGTTTTGTTTATTTTGGAAATATGAAACCCCAAGTATAAAAAGAATATCATTTTTATTTTTTGAAAACCTACTCATTCTAACCCTAGCCTCTATCTTCTTTTTCTTGAAACTCTCACAAGTGTTGAGAAAAAAAAAGAATAAAAAGAAAAGACAATATAAAACCTTGAGTGACATTAATCTCTAAAGTGTTTAAAGATTAATTTTATGAGTCTAGCCCATACTAGTTTCCGTTGGTTGTGAGATATAGCACATAATTCCTTTTAGTGTTGAACCAAAATCCATCTTCTTGTTCGTGTTTTTGTTTTACGACAGTGAGCATTATTTTTGCTCACTGCCGCACATAGTTTGGTGAAATCGGGGCTCGGTTTATTTTATTTTAATCTAGAACTTTTGGGGAATTTTAGGACTGTCTTGGAGCTATTTTTCTTTAAAAAATCGGACCTGAAATACTACAGAAGTTGATGAACATAAGGGGTTATTTGAGCAGTGAGTTAAGCACTATTTCGAGTCTAAAACAGTCCAATATTTCACTGCTGTTCGGGGGCTGAAATTTTTTCCAAAACAGAAGCAAAATTTCAATCTTAGTGTTGGCAACATTCGGCTATTTAGAGAGAAGAGCATATAATTTTTTTAGTCCGATCCCGGGTGCCTATGGTGTTTCCGCTGAGCTAGGAAAGTGGTTCCTACAATTGGCATAAAGAGTGAGGTTGAAATATGTTCTTAACCCTTCTCTTTTTATTTAAATTTTCTGCTTTTATTTATTTATATGAGTTATAAATAATTATATACATGTTTGCACAAAATAGTATTCATGAGATGAATAGTTTTGTTATTTCATGTGATGAATGGATTTTGCATTGGTCGTAAAATTTTTCGGCTCTTATTTTTATGTTGGTTTTGATTTTGGGAAGTAAGGCCATAAGGCCATTGTTTATAAATGTTGTAATTTAATTTTCTAATGTAAAAATTTAATTTTTGTAATTTGAATCACCGAAGTTGCAAAATGAGCTAACACCACCTTGGAGCAAGATTTGAAGACCAAGAGATGCTTTGGGAATTTTATGAACTAATCAAATTAGTATAGGAAAAATAAGAGGCCGGTCAATAAAAATATTTTTTATGTTGTATGTATGCTTTATTCGAAATATTTGAATAATATGTCATATAGCTTAGGGTGCCTACTTTTGCATTTTCACATGCCATAACATATTTTGGATGCATATATATTCTAGACATGAGATACGATTTTATGTGATTTAAAGTGGTTAAATTAGAATATGGTATGGATAGAAAACGATTAATTGGTTTAATTGGTTTTATAGTTTAAAATTTGAAATTATAATATAATGGGCTTCATTAGTGCATTATGAATTCCATTGATATATAAGATGGAAACCCAGACATAAATTTCATAGCTGATTCCGAATGGACAGTAATGTGGTCTGCACTTGAGATATAGCTCCACATACCATTGGACTTTATAACGCACTAAGATTTATTAACTGGTTTAAATAAATTTTGACCACTTAAGAATTTTGAAATTATAAACTTATTAGTGTTCTAATATGTTAAGAGTTAAAATAATAGGTCACTAATACTACTCCAATTAAATTAGTTTAATTGAGTAAAATAATTAGTAGAGACTAATTCATATTAGTGATATAAATTTTAAGAGTTAAAATTGGTTAGGTCACTAATGGTAAACTAGTGTAAATAAGAGTTATGATTTAACCGCCATATATTTATTCACACTAGTAAATTAAAAATATAAGATATTTTGAAAAATAAAAACCTTGATTTTAAAATAGTGAGTGGGAGAGGGATATACGACGGTATATCCCGCGATCTCCATTGTTAGTATGAAAATGTGAGATTCAAATGGCTCATCGAGACGGCTTTGTTTTCGTCCCCCTACGAATGATATCCATTTTGGGTCAATATCAAGTTTGGATTCCGAGAGGATAGAGACTCTAGATGTATCTGTGAACTGACCTACCCTACGACGACACTTCACTAGTTAAGTCCTAGGGTTCTGAAATGACGGGTCACACTCACAAATGAATGATTAAATGTTAATCAAAATTCTTTGATCAAATAAAATGGTGGTTGGTTAAAATATGAATAAGAGTTATTCCCGAATATATTAATCAATTGAGATTGTCTCGATCTATCATGCAAGTACTTGACCAACCCTACGATGACACTTATTTGTGGAATGATATATTTCTGTGGCATAGTAATTCTTTTAGGTTTCTAATTTGTTATTCATGGTTCATACATTATGTTTAATTTTATGCCAAAATTTTTGATGATTTTAATATGTGATGCATGAATATTAAATGCATGTTTATTTTACTTTTCAGCCAATTATTTCCATTCTCTCAATGATAAGTTAACCAGAGAAAACTATATTAAATGGAAAAGTAACATGAACATTATCCTCGTCTGTGAAGACCTAAAGTTTATCCTGACAGAGGAGTGAGCTATGCGCGACACCTACAAAAATGGGTCGTGGCTAATGAGAAGGTCCGCTGATACTTGCTAGCAGAGATGTTCGAGGTTCTTGCTGCAAAACATGAGCCTATGTCTACTGCATCTCAAATGATGGAGTCATTGCAGGGCATGTTCGGGCAGCCTTAGGAGTGTCAATGTCATGAGGCCATGGTCCCAGCGATGACTGCTAGGATGAATGATGAGACATCATTCCGAGAGCACGTCTTAAGGATGATGACCTACCTCAATACAGCCGAAACCCATGGTCCTCATATTGACGAGCGGAGCCAGGTGGCCATGATTATGGAAACTATTCCGAAGAGTTTGTTGCAGTTTAAAAGAAACTCTATTATGAACAAGTTGACTTTTAGTTTGACCCAGCTGCTTAATGAGCTAACCCACTACGAGTCCATGCTTATGGATCCTCGTAAGCCTAGTGTTGAGGCAAATGTTGTCGAGTCCTCTAAATCTATAAAGAATAAGAAGAATAACATTGGGAAGGCTAAGGCTAAGCCCATGAAGAAGAAGAACAAGAAAGCCTCCAATGATGCCAAGCCCAAGGGAAAATGTTTCCACTGCAACAAGGACAGACATTGAAAAAAGAACTGTCCTGAATACCCTGCTGAGCTGAAAGAGAAGAAGGCTATAGGTAAACATGATTTACTTGTTATCGAAACTCTATTTGCAGCTACTTTACTCATGGAGGGACCTTGCTGAAGGTGACTACACTATAAGGGTCGGGACATAGAATGTTGTTTCAGCAAGAGCAGTGGGAGTTTTCAATTTAAATTTTATGAATAATAGTTATTTAAATTTGAACAATGTGTTATTCATTAATGGTTTTCGGTGGAATTTGATTTATATTTCCAAACTTTTGAATGATGGTTTTTTAGTTTTTTTTTTTTATAGTAATTTGGTTATTATTGGTAGAAATGGATTAACCATATGCACAGGAAACTCGGAAAATTACTTGTATATGTTAAGACCGTTAACACATAAGTCACTGCTCAACACTGAAATATTTAAGGTTGAGAAACCTAAAACAAAACGGCAAAAAATTTCTCACAATGACACATATCTGTGGCATCTTAGACTTGATCATAACATCCTTGACCATATATATAGGTTGATAAAGAACGGAGACTTAAACGAATAATAGCTTGAAACTTTACCAGTCTGTGAATCATATTTAGAAGGAAAAATGACCAAGAGACATTTTACTGAAAAAGGTACAAGAGCCAGCCAACCACTTGAGCTAATATATTTGGACATTTATGGACCGATGAATGTAAGAGCCCGCTGTGGTTATGAATACTTCGTCATATTTATTGAATATTATTCAAGAAATGGGTATGTTTACCTAATACAGTACAAGTCATATACTTTTGAAAAGTTCAAAGAGTATCGTGCTGAGGTTGAGAATCAGTTAGGTAAGGCAATCAAAACTCTACGATCGAATCGTGGAGGAGAATACCTTGACAGAGATTTCTAGGAATTCTTAGTTGAGCATGAGATAGTATCCCAACTCACAGCACCTGGAATACCACAGTAAAATGGTGTTGCATAGAGGAGAAATCAAACCCTACTAGACATAATAAGATTTATGTTTAGTTATACCTCACTACCTAGTTCATTATGAGGGTATGCATTACAAAAAACAATGTATATCCTTAATTTAGTTCCATTTAAGTTTCTTCCTAAGACTCACTTAGAGTTGTGGAGTGATCATAAAACTAGTTTACGATATTTTCGCACATGGGGGTGTCCAACACATGTGTTGAAGAATAAGACTACTAAGTTGGAGCCACATTCACAGATGTGCCTATTTGTAGGCTATTCTAAGGAAAATAGAGGTGGACTCTTTTAAAGCCCTGAAGATAACAAAGTGTCTGTATCGACAAATGTCACGTTTCTAGAGGAGAACTATATGAGAGAGTTAAAACCTTGTAGTAAGGTGTTACTCGAGGAGTTACTTACTGGTTCGACCATCATGCCATCGTCAACAACAGTTGACAAACACATACCACCTTCAACATCTGATCGTTAGATGCAAGTTTGTCAGAATGATCTGCCACCTAGACGTAGTGAGAGTGTTGTGCGGCAACCTGATCACTATCTAATAGTTGGAGAGGCACAAGTTGTCGCTTCCAACGATAGTGTAAATGATCCATTGACCTATCGTAGTGCAATGAATGATTCTGACAAAGAAGAATGGATTAAAACCGTGAACCTTGAGATGGATTCTATGTACTCAAACTCAGTCTGGGAACTTGTGGACCGACCTGAAGGGGTAAAATCGATAGGTTGCAAGTGGATCTACAAGAAAAATAGAGGAGCAGATGGGAAGGTACAGACCTTCAAGGCTAGGCTAGTGGACATTGGTTATACCCAGAAATATGGAGTTAACTATGAGGAAACTTTCTTGGCAGTAGCCATTCTAAAATCCATCTGCACTCTTATGTCCATTATCGCATATTATGACTATGAGATTTGGTAAATGGACGTCAAGAGTTAATTCTTGAATGGCAATCTTGATGAGTGTATCTATATGGTACAACTAAAAGGGTTCATAACTCAAGGTAAAGAGAAAAAGATTTGTAAACTGCAAAGGTCCATTTATGGACTCAAGCAAGCATCACGATCTTGGAACATAAGATTTGATATCACGATCAAGTCTTATGATTTTGAACAGAATGTTTATGAGCCATGTTTATATAAGCGCATCATTAACTGGAAAATGGTTTTACTTATTTTATACGTTGATAATATATTACTCATTGAGAATAATGTAAAGATATTATCGAATGTGAAAACCTGGCTTGCTAACTAATACCAAATGAAAGATTTAGGTGAGGCCAGTTATGTTCTTGGGATCCAGATACTTCGAGATCGCAAGAAACGACTGTTAGTTATTTCTCAAGCATCCGACATCGACAAGATCCTTGTGCGATTTGGGATGCAGAATTCCAAGAAAGACAATCGGTCTTATCGACATGGAATTCATTTGTCAAATAAGCAATCTCCTAATACACCTCAAAGAGTTGAGGAAATGAGTCATATCTCATACGCCTCAGCAGTTGGTAGTCTCATATATTCTATGTTATGCACTATGGGTGAGAACTAGTTCCAGGTTGCAATTGGATCGGTTATCCGGGTTTGGAACCGGAATCGATTATAACCGATCCAATTCTAGTTCCAAATAGAGGGAATCAATTTTTAACCGGTCTGGTTCCGGTTCCAGAATAACCAGAACTGGAACTGGACCATCAAATCAGAATCAGAATCGAATTTAGAACCGGTTAGATAACCGATTGTAGAACCGAATTTAGACCTGATTTTGATGCTCAATTTGACTTAAAACGACATCATTTTTGAAATGGATTATTCTTGTTCCGGTTCCAGAATAACCAGAACTGGAACTGGACCATCAAATCAGAATCAGAATCGAATTTAGAACCGGTTAGATAACCGATTGTAGAACCGAATTTAGACCTGATTTTGATGCTCGATTTGACTTAAAACGACATCATTTTTGAAATGGATAAAAAGTAGCAAGTCAGCAGCCCTTTCATTCAGTTTCGCACATTTCTCTTCTCTCAATTGAACTAACCCTAGCAAGCTTCTCTCTTTTCTTTACTTCTCTCGCCATCGCCACTCCCACTTACCCCTAGCAAGCTTTTCTCTCGCCAGTCGCCAGTAGCTAGTCGCAATTGCCGTTCTCTGAACTCTTTGATTTGAAAACCGTGCGGGTTCACTTACTTAATATTAGGTTATGTATTTGATTTGAAAATCAAAATCACTTCATAATAAAAAAAATAATGGGGTTTTGATTTTGATATGAAATTAGCGTTCTGCAAAACATAGTAATGCAAAACAGTTGGTTTTTTTTTGGCAATAAAAACAATGCAAAATATTTTTATATTACTTCAATTGCATTGTTTTTTCATTTGGATTATCAAGACTTGACTTTGATCTTATATCATTACATTATAAGATTGTTATTATTTATATTCATGATTATTTCAAAAAAAATAGATTATTGATTTTTTTAATTTCACTTATTTAAGCAAAATTTCGCTTATTTATGTATTTTAAGTTATTTGACTGTGTGATCTGATACTAAAATAGTTCAATCAAATTGTAGAGTTTAGGTTCGCTTATTTAAGCAAAATGTTAGTTCTAATGATGCCGCAATTACGTATTTGAAGAGTAGACTTCCAAACTTATTTATGGGTGGAGACTTTCTCAATATGAGATGTGATGCTCATATTTTGAACTTGATTGTTAAGGATGGCCTTGTTGGAATTACACAATCTATTAGTCGAATTTTTAGTGCAGTTAGATATGTGCAGAGTTTTCCGGCTAGAGTCCATCAATTGTTGAGAGAGAGAGATTATCTAGTAGTTGTAAAGTTTGTCTTGATGTTTCAACTAGGAGGACTCCACTTACTTAATGCAAGAGACATCTCTTATTTTTCAAAAAGTATTTGAAAGGATGGATGATGAAGATGTTGCCTATAGGACGAAACTTGAGAGTGATGATGGTGTTCCCACTTGGGAATATTGGCAAAATGTCTAGGTTTTGGCAAGATTTTTTAAAAAATTCTATATTGTCACTAAGAAATTATCAGGATATTTGTATGTCACATCTAATGCTTATGTTCATGATATTATTTCCATCCTTACTTGCATGAATGAATGGGTAAATGAATCAGATCCTTATGTTAAAAGTATGTGTCGTAAAATGCAAGAAAAGTTTGATATGTACTATGGAAATGTTGATAAGACAAACTTTATGATTTTAATAGCTGTTGTGTTGGATCCTAGATATAAGATTTATGTGGCTAAGTTTTTTTATAAGAGACTTTTTGGTAATGATAATACAAAAGTTTTGGAAAAATATGAAAACTTGAAGAGTGTTTTGCAACGTTTATTTGAGTTTTATAATAAAGGTGGTAAAATAAGTTATGAAGCAAGTACAAGTCGTTTATCTCAAACCTCAAGTATGATGGAAGAGTCTGGTTGTGATGGTGGTAATAACGATGACATATATATTCAAGATGAGTTGATGAGGTTTATAAGAGATGAACAAATATGGAGCCAAAACCTGAGTTAGAAAAGTACTTTGAAGAAGCTTGTGAAGATGGTGGGAAAAATCTTGATATCTTAGGTTGATGGAAGAGTAGTAGATTCAAGCGCAAGATTCTTTCTCAAATTGCAAGAGATATGTTGGTTATTCTCGTTTCCACCGTGGCTTCTGAGTCGTCTTTCAGTACATCTGGTCGTGTTCTTGATCTATTTTGCAGTTGTTTAACTCCAAAAGTTGTTCAATCATTGATGTGTACTCAAGATTGGTTAAGGAGTGTGCCAACACCAATAAATATTAAGGAATTAATGGAAAATGTAGAAAAATATGATGCAGGTAAGGCATTATTTTTTAATTTTCAGTACTTTTAATTTTATTCATACACTAATTAGCTAGTATTTAATATTTGTAACATAAGCGAGTGGGCTGACGATTGTAGATGATAATGATATTGTTGATAGTGATATCAATGCTGATACGGATGATGAAATTTTATAAGTGAGTCATTTCTTTACTGCTGTAGTTCCTCATTTCTATATATGTTGTTTGGCTCATTTTTCTGATTTCTTTTAATATGTTGATGTGCTTGTAGTTTCATCTAATGCTACTATTTTTTGCTGCCGTTTTTTGTTGTTCTGCTTCTGCTGATGGTGTTTTTGGTTTTCTAATGCTGTTGTTGCTGCTGTTTTCTATTGTATAGTGTTTGTACTGCTATTTCAGCTAATTCTACAGTTGTTTCAATGTTTCTGCTGTTGCTGGTTTGCTGCTGCTGTGCTGGCTTGCTGCTGCTGTCTTGCTATCTTGCTTTTGTTGTTGTCTTATTGCTATTGTTGTTGTCTTACTGTTGTTGTCTTGTTGTTTCTGTCTTGTTGTTGTTGTTGTCTTTCTGCTGCTGTTTCTGCTTTCTGCTTATGTTGCTTTTTTCTGTTCTTTTTTGCTGCTATTTCTGGACCATAAATTCTGGTTTATGTTTTTATTGTGTTTGTTGTTTATGGCCACTTTATGTATTCCATTTCTGTTGTATTTTATGCTTTTTTTTACTGTTCGTTGTTGTAACTTGTATTGCCAAGAATATTATGTAAAATTTTATTTATTGGAAAATTATGACCTATAGCATCACTATTTGTACAGAACATTGTGTTGTTGTACAAATTAACTATGTGACAAAGGAAATTGCTCTTTTATCATTTATAATTGGGGGATATATAAATGATAAAAGTCCATATGATTAGTTCCGAATTGATAAGATATGAGACAATATCAATCCATGAAGGTTTAATCATTAAAACATCCATAGTAGTAGTATTATCGAGATGAGATATCGATAATGCAGAATAGACTAGTATTGCACTTGTGCGCGTTGTGGGAGCATAACGACATAGTTCTCATATATTTAAGTATTGGATACTTATGCAAGTGTAATAGGAGGTTGTGTTTACCGATGGTACAGAAACAGCTTCGCTCTGGATAGACCCCTCGGAATTCAATTGGTAGTATGACTATGTGTCTATGGAAGTCTGAATCATGGTAGGTGTATTTGGTCTTAACCTGATACTTGCATCGCTAATACTTGTGATAATCAATATACTTTGGTTTTGGTCGTCCATGGCATTAACAGGTTCTGTGTACGCCTCTTCTGGGTATATTGAGAATTGTAGTGTATTGGGTGTGATGTCAAGATGGAAGTATCACTCCAGTCATATGGAGATGATGGTCACGTAGAATACGGAACTAATACTCTTTAGTACTGCAGTCATTGGGATAATATGATTAGGTCATGATTATCCGATTATAGAGACTAGTTACCAGAGATCCGGCATGTGCTTTGTACGTGACAGACACAATTCCAGCCCCAGGCCTAGCACGTGACATCCGATACTGGATCGCAATACGCAATACTACGTATACTACGCCTGATACAGATTACATATTCATTTAAGAATATTTATGGAGAATTGGGTAGGCACGGTGCTTTGCTAGAAGCCAACCATGTCTTATAAATCGGTAAAAACGTAGTACTAGGTACGTACGTGTTCGGATAGTCCGACGACCGGATTTACTGCCAACATATCCAGGGATCTCATGGGTCACTTCCTAAAGATTCACCGATGACGTATGACTCGAACATAATTAATCTGGGATTAATTAGTAGAGAGAGAAAATTAATCTGGGATTAATTACAGAGATATTTTATATGGGATAAAATACTATTTAAAGAGAGAGAACGATTAATTTGGAATTAATCGATAAAATAATATATTCGATATATTAAACGAAATTAGATTTCGACGCTGAATTAAAATTAAATTTTAATTCGGGCGAACGAATTAAATTAGAATTAATTCGCTAGAGACGTGAATAGTAATTTTGATAGGCATAATTATTTAATTAAATTTGATTTAATTACGTCGCAACGGAAAATTCGTTAATTCGGGATTAGCGAACCCGAGCCCGGGAGTGTTTGTGGGCCCACTCACATTTTGAATTTAAGTGCGGCCCATAAGTCACATCACGCGTCACATCACCTGTCACTTTAGTGATGGTAGTCAAGTCACCTTTTGGTGATTGACAACCAGTCACTATTCATGATGTTGGTGGTTGTGGGCAATAAATGCCATTTTGCCTCCAAAATTGATTTTGCTTTTTGGAAAAGCTTTATCAATTTTTGGTAACACTTTTTGGCATTAGGATTTTGGTATTAGGTTTTAGAAGCCAAAATACAACTCTCTCTCTCTCTCATTCCTCTCCTTGGCCGAAAATTGGCCTCATTTTCTCTCCCAAAACCGTGAGCCTATGGCTCATTTTCTTCATGATTTTGTTGCAAAATCTCAAGAGCTAGCACTCAAATGGGTCTTACAAAGGTGATAGGGAAACCCATTCATGAGCATGGAATCCATTCCCAAGCTTGGAGCTTGAAGACAACACATGGAGCACAAAGAAAGGAGCTTGGCCGAGAGTCATCCATGGAGGAAGAAAATTTTTTTTTATTCGCATTGCAAAAGCCGATCAAAGTGAGTATTTCTGTAACTTTACTTTGATGTATTCACACTTTTCATAGCTTAATATGATCTTGGTTTGACCTAGAAAACCCAACAATGGTATCAGAGCCTTGATTAAGCATGAAATTGAATTAGGGTAAAATTTGGGTAAAATTGATTTGAGCATGATTTGATAAAATTGATTGATTAAGTATGCTTGAATTATGATAACTTACAGTTATTTGTGATCAATTTGATGAAAATTGAATTGGAATAAATTTTCCCTAAAAATTTGGCTTGGCCGAATGGTGTTGATGCCCTAAAGTCATGGTGATTTTTCTTTTTTGAATATTGGATGAATTGAAAGACTTGGGATAAATTGATTTAGGATTTAATTGGATTGAAATCGAAATCGGATTTAAAATCCCTAAATTGCCGTGACATGTAAAGCATGAAATGAATTAATTTTTGATTCAATAATGTTGTACATGTGTTGATGATGATTAGCATGATTAATTAGTATAATTGGTATTTTGGAAATGTTAATTTGACTAATTAATTATGGCTAATACACTTTAATTAATTAAATTGTGAAATTTGGAATTTAATTAGTTGGGTTAAATTTGGAATTGGGCTAATAAAGTTGTATTTGGGCTTAATGGGCTTGGTTGGGCCAAGTTTGATTTAGGTTAATTGGTTGGATCCAATTGGGCCCAAAACCATATCCATAAAGTCCAAATATAATATAATGGACCTTTAATATTTTAATTGGGCCTAATGGGCCTAAATTGATTTTTGGCAAAAGGGTGATTCCTTATTGGGCTTTGGTTGCCAAAATCTGTGCCTTATAAATTAATTGAAAGCCCATTGGACTTTAATTAAAATGACATTGGATGTTTATTGGGCTTTGAGACCCGTTAAGATTAGATTTAGAATCTAAGTCGTAAAAGGCTCATTAATAAAGTGTAATTATTTAATTTAGAATTAAATAAAGAATTATTATTGAATACAAATTAAATTGGATTTAATATTGTAGTTTGATATAATTCAAGAATTCGTACTTTGAGTACTTATTCTTAAAACGAGTTGGACTCGCGTAAATCAAATCGTTGTTTGAACATTAGATGGTCATTAATTTCAGATTAATTAATTGGACTAGAATGATTGATAACATGCTTTGTGTGAATACATGGATGTGATGTATGAATAATGTATATCGGATGGATATTAGATGGGTGATGGCAATTTTGGAAATTATTGTAATAAATTTAGAATTTATTAAATTGGACCTGCGTGTCCAGCCTATTACCTCTTGACTCTTTGTATTTCTCTTCTCACCTATTCCCCTCAATGTAAATGAGGTTTCTTTAGAAGTGTTATGTAATTGGGTAGAAGTAAGATTTGTGCTAGCGGGAGAGAGGAAATCGAGAGATTTGTTCTAGGAACAAGTTGTTTTAAATATCCATCCACATATCATTATTAATTTATTTATCGCGTCTTATTATGCTTTTAGAATGCATGTTTAAGGGTGTATGATGAGACCTAATCAAAGATAATTAATTGGTTGCCAATTACGTGAAAAAACCCTCAACAAATATTAAGCGTTTTTCCTTCCATTGAATGATTCATTCTCAAGATCCAAGATTGGCACTGGTTTGTTGGCCAAAGTCAAGACCTTTGTCCATCGCGGATGTGTTTGAATCATGAAGGCTTTGTTCCATATCGCATGTCTTGTCCAAGTTGTGATTTGTTGGCCAAAGTCAAGATCACTTCTTGTCCATCGACATCGATTACGAAGCTTTCTCAGGTCAATGGGTCCCGCTTAACTGGAATCATTAAGTTTGTTGTGCCAAAGCCAATGCTTAATTGATTCAGAGGAAAAAGGTTAGAGAATATATTGGATATATTGGCATATATTAGATATATGTTTCGGATTTGGATGTCCACCTACTGGATCTAGAAATTGGATGAGATCCAATTGATCTTAGAGATCTACGTAGTTAAATATCATACAATTTTTTGGCCAAAGTCAAGGTTGTGTGTTATTTAACGGGATTCTAGCCCAATAGGAAACAAGGTTTCCCAAGTACTCAACAGAGGGTAAGAGGCTCGCCGAAAAATAGTGGGAGGCAAAAATTAAATTTGCAATTTCATTTAGATACTTGCCAATACGCGCTCATTTCAATTTTTCTTCATTACACGAATATATATTAGTTGGACTAATATTTAAATCGTTGTTTTAACTTAAACAGTTAGACTGTATTCAAACTAATTCAAATAATAGTTGATTATATAATTGAATTATAGTAATCAATATATTTGAATTTAACCAAACAAATTATAGATGATTATATAGTTAGACTATAATAATCATTATATTCAATAGTATCTGAAATCGATGATTGGATAGTTGGACTATAGCAATCAAGATAACTGAAAGATTAGTGTTTAAAACATAATCCTGGGAGAAAATGTCATTAAACGACTTTAATTTTCAGTTTGGGAATAAAACCTCAGGATAATCCTGGGAACTGAGAAGTTATTCTATTTGATAGAAAAACATCTCGGGCCTAAGCCCGGAGTTGAGCAAATAGTAGAACATGATCTTTGGAAGATTCATGTGATGATAACTTTAGTGCTCAATCCGTTAAGCTTACCGCAATAACCCTTTAATTCCGTCGTCAAAATTAAGGATTAGATCCTTGTACCATGATGATGAAATTAAAGATCTTCATAGATTTATTCTTAAATCTTAGAAGTACAAATTGCAATAGAAGCTCTTTCGCTCATGTATGTCAGAGGGTACATCTATCGAGCACTAGGTGTCGCAGATGATTGCTGACATCGATCAGCTAGGTTAGCTGGGCAATACCTACGTGGCCGAGACTACCAAAGATTTGATCTTATAGTCTCTACCCGAAAGCTGGGGCAGGTTCATTGTGAATCAAGAGTAAACTCTTGGAGAGTTGATGGCTATACTCTAGGAGGCAGAGCCAGAGCTTCTAAAAATGGCAAAGGCAAAATCATCACAGTCTTCTGGGAAGACAAAAGACATATCCCAAGATGTCTGCCTAAACTGTGGCAAACGGGGTCACTAGATGCGTGACTGCCGTATGGACAAGGCAGACATGAAGGAAAAGAAGACGGGCAAGGCTCCGGCTTCAAGTATGTTTGTCATAAACATGTTCGCTATTAGTTTCAAAATTGGATTTTTGATACTAAGTGTTGTACATAAATATGTACTGATGTGCGGAATCTGCCGATTAGCATGATACTGACTTCAGTTGAGATCGACCTGCGAGTCGAAAATGGGACGAGAGTCGCTGTTTTAACCGTAGAAACCTAAGTTTAGGAACTACCCTTCGGGTGTGTACTTAAATTAGGAAAATGTTAAAATGTACCTAGTTTGACTAGAAACATTATCTCTATATCAAAGTATAACTTGTTACGGGTATACCTTTATATTCTAGAACACTAAAGTGTTTTATTTTATAAAGATGATATTGAGATAAGCACATTAGATGTAAATAACAGTATTTATATTTTGAATATAAATGAATCTCAAACGTATAACATGACAAACAAATAGCTCAAAGTGAATAAATCAGTTGAGACTTAAATGTGACATTCGTGTCTGGGACACATTAACAAGACTCGTATATCCACACTTTCGAAGAGTGGGTACTAGGAAAAATTTGATTCTATTCAAATGATGTCTACGAATCTAGTTTATTGGGCAAAGTGCCTAAAACATCTTTTACTTGGTAAAACTACAAGTGCTATCGATCTGTTAGCCCTCGTTCATAGTGACGTAAGTGGGCCCATGTCTAGCTAGGCTAGAGGTGGATATGAACGCTTCGTAATCTTTATGGATGTGGCATCGCGTTATGGTTAAGTGTTTCTTTAAAACACGATTCAGAAACTTTTGATAAATTCAAAGAGTTTCGACACGAAGTTGACAGACAGATCGGCTAAAGTATTAAACTGTCACGGTTAGACCGTGATGGAAAATACTTAAGAAATAAGTTATGGATTACCTGAAAGAGTATAGTATTCTTTCAATATGGACTCCTCCCGGAACACCTCAATTGAGCGGTGTGTCCAAACGGAGAAACCGAGTTTTGTTGGACATGATAAGGTTAATCATGAATCGCTCTGAGCTACCATTTTCCTTTTAGGGATACGCATTAAACAGTGCAAAACTTATTTTGAATAAGGTTCCATGAAAATCTGTTTGACAGATTTCATATTAGATATGAACAGGAAAGAAACCAGGTTTTCTCATTCCTAAAGATTTGGGAATGCTGGGCATATGTTTGGATGATACCAAACTAAAACCCAAATCAGATAAGTGCCTAATTTGTAGGTTTTCACAAGAGAACAATTTAATTATTGCTCACCATGCGGTTTTCCTAAGAGGAATACCTATATGCAGTGGTAAGTGGGAGGAAAGTAAAACTCGATGAAAATCAGAGTAATACTGTTCCAGGCACCGATTCCTTAACGGAACACAAACAGTTCATCAAGGATGAAACTGTACCACAATCTTCAAATACACAAGAACCGCGTAAGTCGGAGAGAATCAGAAAACAACCTGGGAGGTATGGGTTTCTGATCTCACCTCAAGTAGATGTCAATCTTATTGAGGAAGACAAACTGACTATGTATGAGGAAGTGATACAAGGTATCGACTCCCTATTATGGCAAAGTGCCATGAAGTCCGAAATGGATTCCATGTATACCAACCAAGTTTGGACACTGGTCAATGTACCGGAAGGCATTGTGCCTATTGGTACTATATAAGTCTTCAAGGAAGACATACATGGATGGCAACATACCAACGTACAAAGCTAGGCTTGTAGCGAAAAATGTATCATTATCAACATTGTGTCGATTACGACGAAACCTTTTACTCGTTGCCATGGTTAAATCCATTTGGATAATGCTTGCTTGTGCTGCATGTTTCATTTATGAAATGTGGTAGCTGAACGTCAAAATTTCTTTCCTTAAACGGAAACCTTTTGGAGGATGTTTACTACATCCTTACAGTTTTATCGTACCAAAACAAGCATACAAGGTTTGCAAGTTATTTGATCCATTTATAGATTGAAGCAAGCATTGCGTTCTTGGAACTATCGTTTTGATGTAATCATAATGGTATATGATTTAATTCAAAACGAAAATAATTCTTGTTTATATAAGGAGTTTAGTGGGAGCGCACTAACAATGACTATCCTACATAATGATGATATATCATTTCTTGGAAATGACACTCCCATAATACAATCGGTGAAAGCTTGGCTTTCATAAAAATTCTCCGTAGAATACTTGGGAGAAACAACCTTTATTCAGGAATAATGATCTACTGGGATAGATATAAAAGTTGTTGACACTCTCCGAGAACTTGTACATTGAAACAAATGTACGCGACCTGGTGTTTCATGTGCTTTGAGCATATAGTCACAATCGGGCCAATCCAAGTGATGGTCACTGGATTGATGTTAAGAACATCCTTAAGTATCTTAGACGAACTAAGTATGCTGTCTTATACTATGGAGAATGAGAAATTGAAGTGACTAGATTCACCGTTGCAAGTTTCCTAACCGATAAAAATGACTATAAGTCGTAATAAAGGTACTATATAGTTTGAATAACGGAACAGTGATCTGGAAATCTTCCAAGCAAGATATTGTTGCCGTATAAACAACAAAAAATGAATATTGATACAGCTGAGGCAGTAATAGAAGCACTTTGGATCTATATAATCCTAATTGGATTAGGAGTAGTTCTGTTAGCAGCTGAGCTAGACTACAACACAGGCTAAAGAATTAATGGTCTCATCAACGATCCAAATATATACTTCAACTATTCATCTGATTCGTTCAGATCATACATCGTGGCGATGTGATGATCGAATAAATCGCATCAGATGATAATCTTGCAAATCAGCTGACGAAAGCAATTTCTCAGCAGAAGTTTGAGCGAACCGTACATAGTTCAAGTGTAGGACACTTGAGTGATTGGCTATAGGCCAAGTGGGATATTGTTGGACAATTATGACCCATAGCATCACTATTTGTATAGAACATTGTGTTGTTGTACAAATTAACTATGTGACAAAGGAAATTGCTCTTTTATCATTTGTAATTGGATTACCGGGATATATAAATGATAAAAGTCCATATGATTATTTCCGGATTGATAAGATATGAGACAGTATCAATCCATGAAGGTTTAATAATTAAAATATCCCTAGTCGTAGTATTATCGAGATTGGATATCGATAATGCGGAATAGACTAGTATTGCACTTATGCGCGTTGTGGGAGCATAACGACATAGTTCTCATATATTTAAGTATTGGATACTTATGCAAGTGTAATAGGAGGTTGTGTTTACTGATGGTACGGAAACAGCTTCGCTCTGGATAGACCCATCGGAATTCCATTGGTAGTATGACTATGTGTCTATGGAGTCCGAATCAGGGTAGGTGTATTTGGTCTTAACCTGAGACTTGCATCGCTAATACTTGCGACAATCAATAGACTTTGGTTTTGGTCGTCCAAGGCTTTAACAGGTTCTGTGTACGCCTCTTCTGGGTATATTGAGAATCGTAGTGTATTGGGTGTGATCTCAAGATGAAAGAATCACTCCAGTCATATGAAGATGATGGTCACGTAGGATACGGAACTAGTACTCTTTAGTACTGCAGTCATCGGGATAATATGACTAGATCATGATTATCCGATTATAGAGACTAGTTACCAGAGATCCGACATGTGCTTTGTACGGGGCAGACATAATTCCAGCCCCAGGCCTAGCACGTGACATCCGATACTGGATCGCAATACGCAAAACTACATATACTACGCCTGATACAGATTACATATTCCCTTAAGAATATTTCTGGAGAATTGGGTAGGCACGGTGCTTTGCTAGAAGCCAACCATGTCTTGTAAATCGGTAAAAACGTAGTACTAGGTACGTACATGTTCGGATAGTCCGACGACCGGATTTACTGCCAACATATCCAGGGATCTCATTGGTCGCTTCCCCAAAGATTCACCGATGACGTATGACTCGAACATAATTAATCTGGGATTAATTAGTAGAGAGAGAAAATTAATCTGGGATTAATTACATAGATATTTTATTTGGGATAAAATACTATTTAAAGAGAGAGAACGATTAATTTGGAATTAATCGATAAAATAATATATTTGATATATTAAACGAAATTAGATTTCGACACGGAATTAAAATTAGATTTTAATTTGGACGAACGAATTAATTTAGAATTAATTCGCTAGCGACGTGAATAGTAATTTTACTGGGTATAATTATTTAATTAAATTTGATTTAATTACCTCGCAAAGGAAAATTCGTTAATTCGGGATTAGCGAACCCGATCTCGGGAGTATTTGCGGGCCCACTCACATTTTGAATTTAAGTGCGGCCCACAAGTCACATCACGCGTCACATCACCTGTCACTTTAGTGATGGATGTCAAGTCACCTTTTGGTGATTGACAACCAATCACTATTCATGATGTTGGTGGTTGTGGGCAATAAATGCCATTTTGCCTCCAAAATTGATTTTGCTTTTTGGAAAAGCTTTATCAATTTTTGGTAACACTTTTTGGCATTAGGATTTTGGTATTAGGTTTTAGAAACCAAAATACAACTCTCTCTCTCTCATTCCTCTTCTTGGCCGAAAATTGGCCTAATTTTCTCTCCCAAAACCGTGAGCCTATGGCTCATTTTCTTCATGATTTTGTTGCAAACTCTCAAGAGGTAGCACTCAAATGGGTCTTACAAAGGTGATAGGGAAACCCATTCATGAGCATGGAATCCATTCCCAAGCTTGGAGCTTGAAGACAACACATGGAGCACAAAGAAATGAGCTTGGCCGAGAGTCATCCATGGAGGAAGGAATTTTTTTTTGTCTTCGCATCGCAAAAGCCTATCAAAGTGAGTATTTCTGCAAGTTTACTTTGATGTATTCGCACTTTTCATAGCTTAATATGATCTTAGTTTGACCTAGAAAACCCAACATTATTCACGTATGATAATGAATTACATTTTTAAAGTTTGACAATGTTATATAAATATGGTAATTTGAAACCGGATCGGAACTGAATTGGAACCGAATAATAGGATACCCTATTTAATTGGGTAGGTTCCGGTTCCACTTAGTTAGGAACCGATTTTTTCCGGGTAAGTTTCGGTTCCATGCGGAACAACAACCAAAATCAGTTTTGCTCATCCCTATTATGCACGAGACCAGACATTTGTTTTGCAGTGGGAGTAGTCAATATATTTCAGTCTAACCCAGGATTGGATCATTGGGTGGCTATGCAACACATTCTCAAGTATCTTAAGAGAACGAGAGATTATATGCTTGTATATTCCGGTGAGGATATGATCCTAAGGGTATATACGGACTCTGATATTTAGATGGATGTCAATTCTAGGAAATCAAAATCTAGATCAATATTTACCCTAAGTGGTGGGGCTATAGTATGGCGGAGTATAAAATAATCTTGTATTACAGACTCCACCATGGAGGCTGAGTATGTAACAGCTTGGGAAGCAGCTAAGGAAGCAGTCTGGCTCCATTAGTTCTTGGGAGATTTGGAAGTCGTTCCAAATATGGATAAACCACTCACACTTTATTGTGATAATAGTGGTGTAGTGGAAAATTTAAAGGAACTAAGAAGCCATAACAGATGAAAGCATATAGAGAGGAAATATCTTCTTATTAGGGAGATAGTGCAAAGATTAGATGTTTCTGTTACAAAGATTGCATCCGCAGAGAACCTTGCTGATCCGTTTACAAAAACCTTGTCGGCTACAGTGTTTGAAGGTCACCTAGATGGTCTAGGATTACTTGACATGTCCCATTTGCTCCAGTGCAACAGAGAGATTGTTGGTATATATGCACTAGAGCTTCATGTAATATAAATAATATTATATTTTGTGAAATAAAATGATGCATTATTCATTTTCAAAGTATTTGATTAATATCGCATATTGTAAATTATCATGATTACCCTAGATTACTTATGTGCCTTCAGACTTAGTGTATGAGTGTCATACACAAGTGGATTTAAGTCTGAAGTTAGTAATCTAAAATAGTTCATAGAGAGCAAAAAAATGTACTTTATTTATGGTTTATCTATAGCTACGGTCCATTCTATAATTGTATGGCGACCTTGATCCAAGATCATCTATGTGAAGACATGCGAATGAAGGCACCTTGTATGATGTGATTATATAGGACTCGACCCAGGTATAAATGAGTTTCTTATAATATCTGTTAAATAAATAAATTCATTTTGATCTACTAGATGGTCATATATGGATTGATCTTAATCTTGAGTGTACTACGAACTCTTGCATGGCACGCTGACCGGCGTAATCACACGCGCATAACGCAAGCGTGTAAATCAAATGACATAGCGTGCCATTTGGTACCCTGAGATTATTAGAGCTTGGAACCATAGGTCCATTTAGTACCCTGACCGGCGTAATCACACGCGCATAACGCAAGCGCACGTATCGTTCAAGTAGTATAAAAATATCTATCCCACGAGGACTTACTTCCTACTGTTGTTACTAATTATTGAATCTATTTATTTATAAGTATCTAATTAAAGGAGTAGAGAATGATTGCTTGATTGATTGTTTGAATGTGGATTTGCTAAATAAAATAAATAAATACACAAAAGAAAAAACTAAGGAAAATAAACAAAATACACAAATATCTAGTGTTGTAATTCCACACAATATTATTCTAATGATGAATTGATTTTCTTATACATGTGAAATAAATTAGTTTGCTAATTTGGAACATGAAGATATGCAAAAGCCTCTTCCGAAGGTCAGTTGCAAACACCCAAAGTAACCCAATTAATCATTTTCATATGTTAACCAAGTTACCTAAAATCATTAAGTTCAAGTTCCAATTTTGGCTACCCACGCCCGAAAGGTATATTCCTATCCTGTAAGGAAATCCATTAAAGGGTTATCTATCCTTAAGGAATATCGTGAGCTATTGAATCTAAGGCTGAAACCTAAAATCCCTTTTCCAAGTTCATTTTACGTTTACCACATCAATCTTATTGGTGATCAGACAACAAGAAGCATTAGACTTAAGATTCAATAAACAAACTAAAGAATTATCCATAATATAATTAAATCAATTATTAAACATGTTAATATTGCGCTTCATCACTTCCCTAGAATAAAAATAAAATACCGGGGGTTAAGGGATCCACCTTTACTAATTCTAATTTAGAAATCTCTATTATTATAGTATAGAAATTATCAGTGATATTACCAACCTAACCATATAGGCGGTATCTTGATTAAGTCATATTTTCAATTAAGTTCAACCGACCATAAAGGCGGTGTTATCATTTGTCCATAAACCAGCATATATGCTGTAATTATCTGTCACCTAAAGACCGACCATATAGGCGGTGTCACATTATATAAAATAAATAAAACCAGCCATTAAAGCGGTATAACCTTTAGTTTAAATTATAATTTCCATATTATAATTAAGGGAGATTGATCTAAACTAAAATAATAAAAACTTCACCCTTTCCCCAGCAGAAATTTAACTACAAAACATAAAAGAAATGTAAAGAAAATAAACTATTACTATTACTGAAAATAAAAATAAAAATACATAATTAAAATACTGAAAATAAATACAAACAAGATGCAATCCTTAAATCCCTTACAAAAACCTAAGGAAAACATGAGAATTACAAATGAAATGGCTCGGTATTTATAGGAAAATCTAAAGGCTTCCACCAATTTCTCCACCAATTGCTCCACCAAACATGGCATCAAATATGGCACCAAAAATGCACCAAATCCAACATGGCACAAAACATTCTGCATGTTTGGTGGAAGTTTGACAATTTTTATTTTTTGAAAATGACTTTAGTAATTAAACATAACACAATTTCGAATTGTTCATCAATTTCGGTTATGAAAACTTCCGAATTCGAAATTCCTACGAACGTCAAAGTTGTAGTTCTTTGAGTCTTCCTTAATCTGGAACTTGAATCACCTCAATCCGATATTGGAGTAAAACGTTATGGCCAAAATATGACAATTGCGCAAAACTAAAATTTCCGAAATTGCACTTCGTTAGAACGCCATTTCAAGTTTCCAATCTCCAAAATCAAAATGTCAAGTCTAGTTTTTGCCCTTATTTGTTCCATATTTCGTCATGATTGATTCCATTAAGTCCCGATTTTATTTTATTAACAAAATAAACTAAAAAACATCAAAATATTCATAAAACTCGAGAAACTATACAAAATATTAAGTCAAAGGGCCGGTAAATAGTGATATATTTTCCACTCATCATCCCCGTGCTAGCTCGATATACTATAGAAGATTATCTATATTTGGATAGTCCAACTATATACTCACATATGAAAAATATTATTAATATGATTAATAATATCATTTTGTCACACTTGAAACTATATGTTAAAATTTAATATATGATTTTAATATTTATATGAGAATTATTAAATACATAATATTAAATTGTATATGATATATTTTAATAAGACTAAATTTAGAATTTCCAAATTTTGGGTTTTGGAAACCCTTAGATATTTTTGGTGGTTATACTTTCAAAAGATGATAACCTTTTATATTTGTAACATCTTTTTACTTATGGTAATTAAAAATTGATGTTACAATTTTTTCAAAAATTTTCCACCTTGGCCGAATTTGATAAGTAGCGGGGGGGAAGAGTTTTTTTTTTTTTTTTTTTTTATTTATTTTGGAAATAAAAAACCCTATGTATAAAAAGAATTTATTTTTATTTTTTGAAAACCTAATCATTCTAACCCTAGCCTATATCTTCTTGTTCTTGAAACTCTCTCAAGTGTTGAGAAAAATAAAAGAAGAACAAAAAGAAAAGACAATAGCAAACCTTGTGTGACATTAATATCTAAAGTGTTTAGGGATTAATTTTGTTAGTCTGACCCACACTAGTTTCTGTTGGTTGCGAGACATATCATGGAAGTCATTTTGGTGTTGAACCAAAATTCATCTTCTTCTTGTTGTTTTGTTTCACGACAGTTAGCATTATTTTTGCTCACTACCACACATAGTTTGGTGAAATCAGGAATCAATTTGTTTTTTTTAATCCATAACTTTTGGGGAAATTTTTGGGGAGTTTTAGGAATGTCTGGGCTGTTTTTCTTTGAAAAATTAGACCTGAAATATTATAGCAGTTCACGGACATAAGGGGTTATGTGGGCAATAAGCTGAGCGCTATTTCAGGTCTAAAACAGTCCAATATTTCACTGCTGTTCGGGGGCTAAAATTTTATCCAAAACAGAAGCAACATTTTAGTCTTGGTTTTGGTAACATTCGATTATTCAAAGTGAAGGGCGGAAATTTTTTTTTGGTTCAATTCCAGGTATCTAACGTATTTCTGCTGCACTAAGAAAATGGTTCCTACATGTAATACACTCATGATTCAGATCAACCTATATATGATCATCTATTAGACTGATACCATAAATGCTCAGTTGATAACTGAGCTAAACCATTCCCTTTTGAAAAAAAGAAATCTATTTCTTTTTTCTACGAAGCGATGAAATTACTTTCTTTTGAGGGATTTGATTCATCAATAGGGTTAAGTAACTTTCTTGTAATGAATTACGTCAGCTCGACTTGTTAAAGCATATATAGAAATAAACCTTGATTTGTCTAGTTCCTCAGAACTTTGCATTGCATCGAGTAGTAACCTCAGGCCTGGAATCCACCAACTCTGAACACGCACATCCTTTCCTCGTCCATCCGCATCCACCAAATGCATTCCTCTTTCGTATAATTTATATAATTTATTTCAGTTCTATATGATCGCATCATATAAGGTCCATCTATTCCCATGTCACCTCATGAACAAACCCATATCAAATTCATCATACAGTATGAAATAGACAGTAGTTGTAGATAGACTACAAACAAAGTGCCTGTATTTGTTTGCTCGCTACAGACTATTTAGAATTACTAATTACAGACTTAAATCCTCTTGTGCATAACACTTATACACTAAGTCTGAAAGTATATTTAGTATCCAATGACATACATGATAATTTATGATATGAGACTTTAAAATCAACATTTCAATAAATGAACAAATGCATTGTTTAATACTTAAAATAAAAACTCGTTTACATATTACATTATACTCTAGGGCATATCTCCTACTTGCACTAGAGCAAATGAGATATGTCGCATAATCTTAGCCATTTGTAAATGGATCAGCCATATTCCCTGCAGAATGCTATCTGCAACATCTCCCTATAGAGATGATATTTCCTCTCTATATGCTTCCCTCTCTCGTGGCTTATTGGTTCTTTGGAATTTTACCACTGCACCACTATTATCATAATAAATTATGAGAGGTATATCCATATCTGGAATAACTTCTAGATCTTCCAAGAATATATGGAGCCATATTGATTCCTTAGCTACTACATACTCAGCCTCTATGGTGGAGTTCACAATGCCAGATTGCATTATACTCCTTCATACTATGGCTCCACCAACTAGGGTGAATACTAATTCGAATGTTGATTTCTCATAATCTACATCTATATGAAAATCATAATAAGTATATCCTCTAAGGATCATATCCTTTACAGAATATACAAGCATATAGTCTTTGGTTCTCTTAAGATACTTGAGAATATACTTTACAATCACCCACTGATCTAATCCTGGGTTAGACTGAAAACTACTGACTAATCCCATTGTATAAAGGATGTCCGGTCTCGTGCATAGCAAAACATAGCATACACGAGACTTCCAACAGCAGAGGCATGCGAGATATGTCTCATTTCCTTAACTGCTTGATATGTCTTAGGAAACTGTTCCTTTGACAAGTGAATTCCATGTCGAATAGGTAAAATACCTTTCTTGGAATTGCACCCAAAATCATACAACAATCTTATCTATATAATATGCTTAATACACAACTAATAGTCTTCTTTTATGATACCGAATAATCTGGATCTCACATACATAACTCGCCTTTCCTAAATATTTCATTTGGAATTGGTTAGCTAGTCAGGATTTTACTTCCAATAATAATTTTATATTATTCTCAATGAGTAAATTATCATCAACGTATAATATGAGAAAAAATATCTTAACACAAATGACACGTTTGTATCTACAAGGCTCATTGGCGTTCTGCTCAAAATCATAAGATTTGATCATCGCATCAAATCTTATTTTCCAAGATCAAGATGCTTGCTTCAGTCCATAAATATACCTTTGCAACTTGCAAACCTTTTGCTCTTGATTTTTGACAACGAATCTCTCTGGTTGCACCAAGTAGATGCTCTCATCAAGACTAGCATTCTAGAATATTATCTTGACGTCTATCTGCCATTTCGCATGATGGGAGATAAAAGAGTACAAATAGATTTAAACATAGCTACTGGCGAGAAAATCTCCTCATAGTTGATTTCCTCTTACTAGGTATAACCCTTGGCCACTAACCTATCTTTTAAGGCTTGTACCTTCCCATCTACTCATCTCTTCTTCTTGTAGATCCACTTGCAACCTATAGGTTTTACCCCATCAGGTTGACCTACAAGATCCCAGACTGAGTTAGAGTATGCAAACTCCATCTCGAGATTGATGGGTTTGACCCAATCTTTTTTATTAGGATCATCCATTGCATTACGATAGCTCAATATATTATCATTACTGGAGGTGAAAACTCTTGCCTCTCCAACCCCTATATAGTGATCAAGTTGTCGCACATCCCACCCATTGCTTCTATATGGTAGACTCTCCTGATATTAATGTATCTGACGCTCAAATATCAAAGGTGTTATGTTATTATAATTCTCAACAACTATTGTTGATGATGTATTGGTCTAACTAGAAAGTAACTCATCAAGTGCCATTTTACTACAAGTTATGAATTCTCTCATATAGTCCTCTTCAAGAAATAAAAACACTTTGATCTCTTTTTAGACTATAAACGAATCCACCCACAATGTCTTTACGATAGCCTACAAATAGGCACACATTAAAGAGACTCCAACTTTGTAGTATTATTCTTCAAAATATGTGATGTACACCTTCATATGTGGAAATATTGCAAACTAGTTTGTGACCACTCCACAACTCTAAAGGTATCTTGGGAATAGACTTAGATGTATCTATGTTAAGGATATACATTATTTTATGTGATTTATACCCTTAAAAATAACTAGGTAATGAACTGTTAATAAATATCGATCTCATCATATCTAGTAAGATTTGATTTCTCTTTTAAGAAACATCATTCTACTTTGGTGTTCCAGGTGCTATGAGTTGGGATACCATCCCATGCTCAACTAAGAAATCCTCGAATTCATTATCGAGGTATTCTCTTCCACGATCTGATCATAGAATTTTGATGGCTTTTCCTAATCGGTTCTCAACCTTAGTACGATAATCTTTGAACTTTTCAATGGTACATGATTTATGTTGCATTAGGTAAACATACAAATATCTCGAATAATCGTCAATAAATTTGGTGAAATATTCATAACCACTTAGTGATTAATTGCTATTAGCCATTTTCCAATAAAAGGTCTATTGGTCATATTACCTTCTATACCAGACTCATGGACTGGTAAGTTACGGTCCTTTAAATGACTTAAAGATCTAATTTCTACTAATCTGTTTATCCTGTCAAGGTTAATATGGCCAAGTCTGTGATGTCATAGATATGTGTTAGTGTTAGAAATCCTTTGCCGTTTAGTTTTAGGTTTTTCAACCTTAAACATCTCAGTGTTGAGCAGTGAGTTATGTATTAACAGTCTTAACACATACAAGCTATCTCCTAGTTTCATTTGCATATTGGTAATCCATTTTGAAATAATAACTATTATTATTAAATAAAATGGAAAAACCATCATGCAACAGTTTTGAAACAGAAATCAAATTTTTGCAACAAAACATAAATAAACAACACTTTGTTTACATTCAAATAATTTTTATTTGAAGATTGAAAATTGATAACTCCCACTACTTTTACTGAAACAGCATCCTCTATCCTGACTCTCATGGTAAAGTGACATTCAGCAAGGCCTTTCCATGTATCAAGTAGTTGTACCCTTAGCCTTACTAGTGTTTCTTTCTTTTCTTTATAGTTTTGAAATATTCGACAACACTTACTCTCCATTAGGCTTACGAGGATCCATCAACATGAACTCCAAAAGGTGAGCTCATTTAGCAGTTATATACTAATGAAACTTAACTTGTTCACAACATCGTTGCTCTCAAACTGCAAGAACTCTTCAGAAGAGATCTCATTATCATAGTCATCTGACTATGAGGCGGTCGTATTGAAGTGTGTCATTATCCTCAAGACGTTCTTTTGGATGAATGTATCTTCCTTCATCTTCGTGGTCATCATTGAGACTAAGGCCTCATGGCGATACCACTCCAAAGGGTACCCGAACATGTCTTGCAATTACTACATCATCATAGATGTTGTAGCCATTAATTCATGTTTTGCAGTAAGAATATCAAACATCCATGCTAGCAAGTAGCAGTGGGTCTTCTCACTCACCTTTGGTGAGTATCATATACAATTTGACTTTGGAGGACACTCCTCTTTTAGGATAATTTTAAGGCCTTCAAAAGACCAAGACAACTTCCATGTTACTTTTTTAACGTAATATTCTCTCGTATATTTGTCATTAGTAAGTATAGAAATATCGAAAAAAATGGCTGATAAATGTTAAGATAAACATGCATTCAAAAATTTCATTCATCGCATATTAAAATCATCACAAACATTTTGGCATAAAATTAAACATGATGCATGGACCATGTAAAATGAATTAGAAACCTAAAAATAATTACAATGGCACGGAAATCTATCATCCCACAAATAAGTGACGTCGTAGGGTAGGTCAAATATTTGCATGATAGATCAAGATAATCTCAATTGCTTAATATATGCGGGAATATCTTATTCCTATGCTAATCAACCACCATTTGATTTGATTAAGGAATTTCGATTAACATTTAATCATTCCTTTGTGATTGTAACCAGCTGTTTTAGAACCCTTGGACTTAACTAGTGAAGTGCCACCGTAGGGTAGATTAGTTTCCCACAAACATCTAGAGTTCATATCCTCTCAGAATCCAAACTTGATATTGATCCAAAATGGACACCACCCGTAGGGGGACAAAAATAAATTCGTCTTGATGTGCCTTTTGAATCTCATGTTTTCGGACAAACAACGGAGATCACGGGATATTGTCATATATCCTTCTCCCTTTCATTATTTTATAGTTTAAGGTTTCTATTACTCTAGTATTATTTTTTTTTTAAAATTATGCTGGCTAAAAAATATAACCTAATTAATAATAGTTGATGATTATCGATATCTCTAAATTTTAACACTTAAATTTTTTGTTCAGTAATACTTATTAGTCCAAACTAATATATAACTTAATTAAATAATTTAATTAAGTATTCTTTTTAGTGAACTATTTCAATTTTAACTCTTAAAATTTTAATTCACTATTTTAAGTTTAAAAAAAAGTTCATATTTAGGCAATTATTTAATTAAACAATTTAAATAGATATAGGTGACTTATGTTATTTTTTATTCAGTATATGGAGTTATATCATTAGTACAGATCACATTACCATCCATTCGAAATCGGCTACAAAATTTATGTCTGGGTTTCTATCCTATATATCAAATTAAATAACTCGTCTCATATCAATTATCTTTTCCCGAATTACCAAATTTTAAACTTATCTAAATTAAACCATTTAGTCTATTAGCATGTATTAATCTAAATTTTAACTATTTTAAAAGTTTACATAACTTTTATGCGTAGATTAAATAAACATGCATTAAATATCATGGCATGTTATAATGCATGAGTGGGCATCCTATGTTATATGATATGTTATTCAGACTATTTGAATTGTAAACATACATATAACAAAAGTAATACATTGACCAGGCCTTTTGGTTTTCTACATTAATCTAATTAATACAAAAAATACCATAGGTATTCCTTGGTCTTTAACTCTTGACTCCATGGATTGTCCTGCAGAAATTTTGCTCCTAGAGTAGTACCATTCACAATATGGATATAATGTTTCAAGTAGTTGTGTGCTCACAACGGACCACGTTAGGACTTTGGCTCATAAGACATGCTTTCGTGTGGAAATCACCCCACACGTAGCCATCGAACTCACCATGCCTATGCTTACCATAGCTTCCCACAATCACGGTCCACATCTACCAAACATTGCTCAATTACTACCTCAGTGTCCTCTTTGGTAATGTGTTCCATAAGTTACATAGTAAAACTAAATACAACATTTGTAATTAATTCCTAAAATGGCCTTATGGCCTTACATTCCCAAAAACACTAATAAAACCAATAGGCCATAATAATTTACGATCAATGCATTTAAAATAAATAAATATCATCACATGAATAATTTTATCTCATAAAATATATTTATTTAATTTTATGCCAACTCTTATAACATAATATTTTTTATTTTCATGCATCTCATATATAAAAATAAACAACACATTACTTATGGCATAATAATAATAATAATAATAATAATAATAATAATAATAATAATAATAATATAATAATAATAATAATAAAGTTAAAATATTTTTCAACCTCACTCTTGATGCTAATTGTAGGAAACGTTTTCCCTTGCAGAGCAGAAATGACTTAGACACCTCCTGGGATCGACCTTGAAAAAAATTTTACTCTCTTTATTTTCAATCATGAATTTTCACCAAAATTCATATATAGAACAGCCAAATTTCCCCACATACTGGTTCAACGCACACAAAACTTGCTGTGACCTTTGAACTTCTATAGACGTTAATAGCACATACGCACATTTGCCCTTGATGCGTCACAATTATTACTCACTCATAAATCTGTTTTCATCATGCTCACACATTGATCTATTTTCATCATGCTCACACATTGTGCAATTTGATCAACAAAATCCAGCCATGCTCTCATTAGGGGTGTTCACGGATCGGGTCGAGTCGGGTTTTTTGATTTTTTTATGACCCGATCGGATCGGGTCATTCGGGTCTTTTGACCCGAAACCCAAAATTTGAGAAGGTGGCCCGCTCGGATCGATTCGCAACGGGTCGGGTCAAAAACTACGGGTTGATCGGGTCAACATAATATGCAATAAATATAATATATATATATATATTTTATTGATACAAAATTTATAAGATATGTATGTAGCTGAAATGAAAAAGTCTTTGATTAATTTGTACTTGATCTTAGGTTCGATTCCCAGCAACAACGTTTGTTTCTAAAGAAAGAAAAAACAAAATTTTCAGAATTGTCCAAGTTGGGATTCGAACTTGTCCATGTTGGGATCAATTAAAGATCAAGTAAATATTTTGTCATTCCAGCTACAATTATTTCAAGTCAAAATTGTATCATTAAAGATATATATTATAATTATAATATCATTTACATCGGGTCGGATCAGACCCGAGTTTTCTGAACTAAACCCGTGACCCGACCTGAAATATCGGATCGGATCCAAATTGACCCGAAATTAAATTTTAAGTTCATAACTCGACTCGACCCTATGAATACCCCTAGCTCTCATCCAATTGATCAAACTTCTTTTCTTTAATTTGCCCCTTGCATGTTCTAATGAAGTGACCCTTTGTCCAACACTGCCGATAATATTGCCAAAATGAGGCGTGTTGCTGACATAAGGCAAAGCGCTGGTGATAAGTGTGTTTCATTTTGCTATGCGCCTGGAGCTTTAAGCCAGCAAAGTATATGTGCTGGACATGAAGCACATAATAATTGGGCTTTCATTTTGATCACCAAAGTAACAACACATGATTAATTACTGTGAATCATGTGTATAGGATCAGAACTACTGTTGTAAATTCTTCAATTATTTCATAAGGGTATATATGTCTTTTTGAATGGCAAGGGGTGCAAGAGTGGTTACAATCCATAGAGGGTTGCAACCCCACCCCAAAGGGTGTCATATGGCACCCCTCCATGCCTTTAAAAAGGGGTCATGCACTCCTAATTAAGGATGTACGAAAATAGAAGACATATATCCAGATTCTACAGACACTTTGTTTTCTTTTGGTTTTGAGAGAGATCCACCATTTTTATCCTAGTTCAAACACTTGTGAAGGAGTGCACCTTGAACAAGTAGAATCCAAGTTATCCTGGGAGAACATTGGCAATTCGAATCCGTAGAGCACCTGTGACGGGGCCAATAAGTTCTTAAGGACAGAGTCTTTCTCGACTTGGACAATCGAATCAGGTTTTTCTGGTTCTTACTGTTTTAGGGTTATATTGCATCTAGATCTAATTGTAAAGTTGTTTGATCTGTTTGATTGCAAGTTATATTACTGTTTGATGACACATATTTGCTAACAATCTTAAGAACTTATTGCTTTAATGTTATTAGATAGTAATTCGCATGTTAGGGTTTTAATATTTTCTGGAAAATACGAACTGTGCATGAAAAACCCGTAGGGCGTTCGAACGCCCAACGCACGCGAAGGCTAAAAATTTGAATTCTCGTAAGAACGTTCGAACGCGTCTTCAAACGCAACTCGAACGAAAGCCTTCTGCCTTAGAACGTTCGAACGCGTACTAAACGCAACTCGAACGCAAACTCTCTGGAATCATTCCGTTCGAACGCGTTCACGAACGCAATACGAACGTGAACTCTCTGGAATCATTCCGTTCGAACGCGTTTCAAACGCTACTCGAACGTGAACTCTCTGGAAACACATCGTTCGAACGCGTTATCAAACGCAACACGAACGCACACACACTGGACAGTCTCGTTCGAACGTAGATACGAACGCGACACTAACGATATAGTCCTGTAATTCTTTAAACTGCAAACTTAATTAATATTAACTTGGTAAGTCATATACTGGTAACACATTAATCTTGGAAGTATAGATTTAAGTTATTATTAGGTTGTTCAATTATCACAAGCATTCACATAGTGATAAAGTTGAAATTGTTTGATTGTTGCATAATTGGTTGAGAATTTAAAGTGTAATAATACACAAGTAATTCCATCCAATCTTGATTGAATTATATATATCTACATTAATCGTTTATCATTTTGAACAAGATCATTCGTTGATCGTTGTGCAATTTGTCTTTCGTAGACTAATTGACCCTGTTGATTTTCCAGTTACATATGGCTAGCGGAAATATCACGGTACCGGTGTCTCATGGAGAAAAACCGGAGAAATTTGGTGGGGCAAATTTCAAACAATGGCAGAGTAAGATGTTGTTCTACCTGACAACTCTCCAGTTGGCAAAATTCCTCAAAGATCCTCCAGGTCCTGTGGAGGGTGAATCCGAGAAGGCCAAGGAAGAGCAAGAACAGACTTGGATGTCTGGAGACTTCTTATGCAAGAACTACCTTTTGGGTGGTCTTGACAATACCCTGTACAATGTGTACCAAGGCATGACTTCTGCAAAGATTCTCTGGGAATCTCTCGAGAAGAAGTATATAAAACTGAAGATGCCGGACAAAAGAAATTTGTCGTGGGTAGGTTCCTGGACTACAAGATGGTAGATTCAAGGACGGTGATGTCTCAGTTGGGTGAACTGCAATTGATCATTCATGAAATACTGGATGAAGGAATGAAACTCTGTGAGATGTTTCAAGTTGCCGCCATAATTGAAAAACTGCCTCCATCATGGAAGGACTTCAGGAGCTATCTGAAACACAAAAAGAAGCAGATGAGCCTTGAAGACCTCAGTGTTCGATTGAGAATCGAAGAGGACAACAGGATGTCCGAGAAGGGCTACAAGCTACTCTGGAGTCTAAGGCCAACATCATTGAAGGTGCAAAGGGTTAGCAAAAAGAGAAAGAACAGTGGAGCTGACTCTGGGAACAAGAAGTTCAAGGGAAAATGCTACAACTGTGGAAAGAGCGGTCATATGTCAAAGGACTGCAGAAACAAGAAGTCTCAGGACAAGGGCAAGAAAAAGAAATTTGAGGCCCATGTTACTGAGAGTGAGCAGCTGACTGATGATATCTCAGAGATGGAACTATCAGCAGTGGTAACCGAAGCTAACATAGTTGGGAATCCGAGAGAATGGTGAGAACTGGGTAGCAGCTACTCGCCATATCTGTGCAGAAAGTAAGATGTTTTCCATGTACCAGAAGGTCGATGGCGGCGATCATCTGACGATGGGAAACTCGTCTACCTCTCAGGTGGTTGGACAAGGCACAGTTGTTCTGAAGATGACATCTGGAAAGGAGCTAACATTGAAGAATGTACTGCACGTTCCAGATATTCGGAAGAACTTAGTCTCAGGCTCTCTTCTTAGTAAGGCTGGGTTTAAGCTTGTGTTTGTTTCTGACAAGTTTGTAATGACTAAGAATGATATGTATGTAGGAAAAGGATACCTAACTGAGGGCCTTTTCAAGCTAAATGTAATGACTGTTAATCGTGCTATTAATAAAGCTAGTTCGTCTGCTTATATTATTGTGTCACAAAATGTATGGCATGGGAGGTTAGGACATGTTAATTACGATACCATGCGTAAATTAATTAACATGGACCTATACCTAAATTAGCAATTGATAGCCAACATAAGTGTGAAGCATGTGTTGAAGCTAAAATACATAGAACATCATTTCATTCTATCGAACGCAGTTCTGAACCGCTAGAACTTGTACATACTGATGTATGTGACATGAATATTGTACAAACAAGAGGCGGTAAAAAGTACTTTGTCACTTTTATCGATGACAGCACAAGATTCTGTTATGTGTACTTGTTGAGAAGCAAAGCAGAAGCTATTGAAAGCTTTGTACACTATAAGAGCGAAGTTGAAAATCAACTTGGCAAGAAAATCAAAAGAATCAGGAGTGATAGAGGTGGTGAATACGTTTCACCGTTCGGTGAATATTGTTCTGTGCACGGAATTATTCACGAAACCACTGCTCCTTATTCTCCTCAACAGAACGGAATTGCGGAACGCAAAAACGAACGGTTGAAGGAAATGATGAACGCCATGTTGACAAGTTCGGGTTTACCCCAGAACTTGTGGGGGGAAGCCTTGCTTTCCGCAAACTACGTTCTGAACAAGCTTCCTCACAGAAGACTAGACAAGACACCATATGAATTGTGGAAAGGTTTCGTACCTTCCTACAAATACCTCAAAGTGTGGGGGTGTCTTGCCAAAGTAATGGTTCCTAAACCTAAGAAGGTTAGAATAGGACCTAAAACTGTTGACTGTATATTCATTGGATATGCTCACAACAGTAGTGCGTATCGATTCTTGGTGCACAAGTCGGAGATTCCTGACATCAATCCTAATATGATAATTGAGTCAAGGAATGCGATATTTTTTGAAGAGACGTTTCCTTGTAAGGAAAGACAAATAACTGGGTCTCTCAAAAGAACATTTGATACTGTCAAGGACAGTAGTCAAGTTGACCAAGAATCAGATCAACGTGTAAATGCTGAGACAATCGAGCCTAGACGTAGCAAAAGGGCTAGAACGTCTAAGTCGTTTGGTCCCGATTTTCTAACATACTTGTTAGAAAATGAGCCTCAAAGTTATAAAGAAGCTGTGACTTCTCCGGAGGCACCTCTTTGGAAAGAGGCTATTAACAGTGAGATTGATTCAATCCTACAGAACCATACTTGGGAGTTGGTTGATCTTCCGCCAGGTTGTAAGCCGCTGGGCTACAAATGGATATTCAAAAGGAAGATGAAAACGGATGGATCAATAGATAAGTATAAGGCAAGACTTGTCATAAAAGGTTATAGACAAAAGGAAGGCCTTGATTACTTTGACACCTATTCACCGGTGACTCGCATCACATCGATAAGAATGCTCATAGCCATAGCAGCTATATTTGGTCTTGAAATACATCAAATGGATGTAAAGACAGCATTCTTGAATGGTGAATTGGATGAAGAAATTTACATGGAACAACCAGAAGGGTTTAGTGTTCCTGGACAAAAACAGAAGGTGTGCAAACTTGTAAAATCCTTGTACGGATTAAAACAAGCACCGAAACAATGGCATGAGAAATTTGACAAAGAGATGTTGTCAAATGGGTTTAAAACCAATGAGTGTGATAAGTGTGTGTACACCAAATCAACTCAAAAAGGATATGTCATTGTGTGTCTCTATGTAGACGATATGCTGATAATTGGTAGTAATCATGAAATGATTAAGCTTACCAAAAACGTGTTATCCAGCAGATTTGATATGAAAGATATGGGGATAGCTGATGTGATCCTAGGAATAAAGATTTCTAGGACATCAGACGGATATATATTATCACAAACTCATTATATTGAGAAGATACTCGATAAATATATCAAAGGGGATCTAAACGTGGCTAGAACCCCTGTAGACCTAACTCTTCATTTATCAAAGAATACTGGTTCAAGCATATCGCAACTAGAGTATTCGAGAATCATTGGAAGTCTGATGTATCTCACGAATTGCACACGACCCGATATCGCTCAAGCTGTGAATCGGCTTAGCAGATATACGAGTAATCCAGGACACAACCACTGGAAAGCCATAGTAAGAGTTTTGAGGTATCTGAGAGAAACTTCAAAATATGGGCTACATTACGAGAGATATCCTGCTGTACTAGAGGGTTACAGCGATGCTAACTGGATATCTGATACGGTGGATTCCAAATCCACGAGTGGATTTGTTTTCACACTTGGTAATGCGGCCGTGTCATGGAATCCTCGAGGCAAACATGTATTGCCCGGTCTTCTACTGGAATCAGAGTTCATAGCGTTAGACAAAACAGCGGAAGAAGCAGAATGGCTTAGAAACTTCCTGGAGGATATTCCTAGTTGGCCCAAACCGGTGCCAGCGATAAGCATACATTGTGACAGCCAATCGGCTATTGGGAGAGCCCAAAATACAATGTATAATGGTAAGTCTCGACACATACGTCGGAGACATAATACCATACGTCAACTGCTCTCAAGTGGCATAATAACGATCGATTATGTCAGGTCGAAGGAAAACCTAGCGGATCCACTAACTAAAGGTTTACCTCGAGAGCAAGTTGAGAAGTCATCGAGGGGAATGGGCTTGAAGCCTATAATCTAAGAATTGTCACTGTGGAAACCCAACCTAGTTGACTGGAGATCCCAAGATCTAGGTTCAAAAGGGACAACAGAAACTTTGTGCAATTCAAAACAAGCACTGAAGAGTTTCGTACTCTTTCCCATTCCGATAATGACGCTGAGTGCTGTCTGTCATTGGTTAGGATAAGCTAAGGCTTTTAATGATCACTATATTAGGAGATGAGTCCTAATGGGGGTAAAGACAGATTACCTCTTCATAGTAGATCACCTATTTCAAGTAAGAAGTGAGGCCGCTTCCATGGGAACCTTTAAAGGCGGGTTACCCTAAAGTGCTTGATGAATCCAGGACCGTTGTTCAGGGCCAAAATGAACACAACCGTAGAACGGGTAAATGGTCGAATTAAAGCTGTGTGTTGGCAATTGTCTTGGTTTACACCAACGGCAGAACAGTTCAAGACTATGGGTCACTGGTTGCCAAGTAAATCCGATTGTCATTCACTAGGAAAGGTTCAAAGCGAAAGCTACCTATTTCGATGCAGCTTTAGCTCACGGTATCTCTCTCACGTGTCTGAATGAATATTTGAAGAATTGTGGGGGATTGTTGTAAATTCTTCAATTATTTCATAAGGGTATATATGTCTTTTTGAATGGCAAAGGGGTGCAAGAGTGGTTACAATCCATAGAGGGTTGCAACCCCACCCCAAAGGGTGTCATATGGCACCCCTCCATGCCTTTAAAAAGGGGTCATGCACTCCTAATTAAGGATGTACGAAAATAGAAGACATATATCCAGATTCTACAGACACTTTGTTTTCTTTTGGTTTTGAGAGAGATCCACCATTTTATCCTAGTTCAAACACTTGTG
The DNA here is from genome assembly GCA_019454045.1 of Zanthoxylum bungeanum. Lineage (NCBI taxonomy): Eukaryota > Viridiplantae > Streptophyta > Magnoliopsida > Sapindales > Rutaceae > Zanthoxylum > Zanthoxylum bungeanum. The sequence continues at coordinate 246,878 of SKCR01037506.1, read as the reverse complement.
AAGGAGTGCACCTTGAACAAGTAGAATCCAAGTTATCCTGGGAGAACATTGGCAATTCGAATCCGTAGAGCACCTGTGACGGGGCCAATAAGTTCTTAAGGACAGAGTCTTTCTCGACTTGGACAATCGAATCAGGTTTTTCTGGTTCTTACTGTTTTAGGGTTATATTGCATCTAGATCTAATTGTAAAGTTGTTTGATCTGTTTGATTGCAAGTTATATTACTGTTTGATGACACATATTTGCTAACAACTACTACTCGATTTTTCATATTATATCTCGACACCATAAATCCATAAGGGTGGGCTCGAGGTTAACTCACTTGAATGAAAATTTTCTTGAGAAAAATTTCAACAGTATTTTTTCTATTTTCTCTCTTTTTCAATCTCATTGAAAAGATGAGAAAGTCGGGAGGTTTGCAATGTGAAGAGAAAACCTTTATATTTATATTTAGGGTTTAGGTTAAAAAAGTGCTTGCACAAATTTAACCCTAACCCTAATATAAATATTAATATTTGGCCAATGACCTTTTTGTCACTATAAAATTATTAATTTCAAAAATTAAATATAATATCAAATATCATTTAATTTGAAATAAAAATTTAACATGTAACTTATATGATGATATAATTTATATATTTGATTTTGAATTCAATCAAATTTAATTTAAAAATCAAATCTTATTTAACTAATTATCTAATAATCATTGATATAAAATTATATATTAAATATTTTAATATATAATTACAAAGTGTGACATTATATAATTATTAATCAAATTAAAAATTATGTCATTAAATAATTCTCAATTATTTAATATTTTTCAAGTGAATTCATAATTGGACTATCCAGTTATTCCATGGATTTCTATAGTGTAACGAGCTAATACGAGGATAAAATGGATCTACAGTTCCAAGCTCCAATAATCCTGAAATATTGGTTAAAGTTCTTTAATTAAATATTCTGAATTATTAACTTTAGGTTATTCCACTAAAAACCTAAAGCTGCACTCATGTTACTGCATATATATTTTATACAGAAACTCGTTGGCATCCACCGATATAATCACTGCATACAGATTGACCCTCCACGAGTATCTCATAATTAGAACCGAGTCATAATGTCTGTTAGACCTCTCTAATTATTTTGTGCCATAAGTATCATTGATTCTCTAAAGAATGATTTATTCATAACTACTATAAATATTAATCTTTCTATTCTTAATAAAAAGACTTGAGCGCTCTAACCGTTCAAAAAACCGAATCAACCTTTAAGGAAGATGCTCATTTACTTATAACAAGAATGAGTATATTTCATATCTATGTAAAACGTCATCAGCTACATACCAAACGATATCCCCAAAATACGTAGCTATTGGTGGGGATATCTTCACCAACCTCACCTTTGTAAATCAAAAGACATAGCCTTCCATGCATGAGTTCACTCAGGATTCAGATCAACCTATATATGATCATCTATTATACTAATATAAATTTCTTTGTTTAACGGATATTAAAATAAATTTATTTATGTCTTGGTCCAGTCTTATATGATCACATCATATAAGGTACCTTCATTCCCATGTAACCACATGAACAAACTCGGATCAAAGTCGTCATAGAATATGGAATAGACCGCACTTGTAGATAGACCACAAATAAAGTGTCCGTCGTTTTTTGCTCTCTACGGAATATTTAGGATTACTAATTTCAGACTTCAATCATTTTGTGTATAACACTTATACACTAAGTCTGAAAGTACATTTGTTATCCAAGTGTAGGAAACATTTTCCCTCACGAAACGGAAACACCTTAGGCTCCGAGATCGATTTTGAAATATTCATGCCATCTCCCTTATAAAAACTGAATCCGAATAACTTTTTGATGACTTGATTTGCTTTTGCTTTGAATAAGTTTCCCCGAGATCCATTACATGAGTCGACCATTCGATCTTTCACGCTATGACTCGTTACCAACAATTCGAAGTGTGGACTTCACAGAGAAAATTATTGTCACAAAATTTTATTTCTTTTCTTTCAACACTTGAGAGAAAATTAAATCACTCGAGAATTAGAAGAAACTCTCTCCCTATTTTTTTTTTTTTGCCTTTGAAAGAAAGAACGAAGAAGATGATGTTCTTGCTCATTCTTTTTTCTCTCATCTCAACAATTGAGAAAGATTCCAGGATTTGATTCTTTTTTTAGAGCCGACACAAGTCTTATCTTTTAAACTACTAATGTCTTTCAATTATATGGCAAAACATAATCAAGTGGTGTGTCATACAAATGCATGTGAAGTGGACTTAAAGATAAGGCAATTATGTATATCCTGATAGACAAACATGTTGGAGACAAAAGAAAGCCACATGTGTTTGTCTATTTGATAATACAAATAACATTATCCTAATGATAATATAATTATCTTATAATTATAAACACTTAATTATCTCATAATCAAAAATTCCTTAAAATATTATACTAAATTTATTTTGTATAGTTTTCATTTGTGACAAAGTATATTATTAATCTCATTAATAATATATAAATATATGTGAGTATATAATTAGACTATCCAATTATATTCAATTTGCTACAGTATATCGAGCTAGAATGAGGACCAAATGGATCTATAGCTCCGAGCTCAAACAATCCTGGAATATTAATTACCCTTTAATTAAATATTCTGAATTATTAACTTTGGATTATTCTACTAAAAACTCGAAGCTGCACTCTCGTTGCTGTAGATGGAAAATATAAGCCGAACTAATTCCATGTCCATTGATATAGTCATTGCTTACGGATCGACCATTCACGAGTATCTCATAATTATAACTAGGTCAGAACCGGTTATACCCCTCTAATTATTTTTTACCTTAAATACCATTGATTTTCTAATGAGTGATTTATTCATCATAACCATTATAAATGTTAATATTCCTATTCATAATAGAAAGACATGAGTGCTCTAATCGTTCAAGTACCGAATTAACCGTTAAAAACGATACTCCTCTAATTCTTGTAAGAATGAGTGAATTCCTTATCTATGTAAAATGTTCCCAGCTACACACCAAACCATGTCTCCAAAGTACGTAGCTATTAGTTAGGATTGCTACACCAACCTCATCTTAGTAAATCAAAGGACATAGCCTGTCATGCAGGAGGTCGGAGTACACTCGGGATTCAGATCAATCTATATATGACCATCAACTAGATTGAAATGAATTTCTTTGTTTAATGGATAATAAGAAATTCATTTTTATTTAGGTCCAGCCATATATTTTCGTATTATACAAGGTGTCTCCATTCTCATGTCACCACATGGACGATCCCAGATCAAGGTCGCCATACAAGTATAGAATATACCGCAGCTATAGATACACCACAAAAATTACCTGCTTTGTTTGCACTCAGTGGAATATTTTTTATCACTAACTTCATACTTAAATCCTCTTGTGTATGACAGTATGAAGGCAGATGAGTAATCAAGGGTAAACAAGATAATTTACAATATGCGATTTAAATCAAACATTTTAATAAATGAATATTGCATCTTTTATTTCATAATAAACAATTATGTTTACTATACATGAAGCTCTATGACATATATCCCAATAATCACTCACTTGTACTAGAGCAAATGAGACATATCATGTAATCCTAGACCCTCGAGGTGACCTTCAAAAACTTTAGCCAATAAGTTCTTTGTAAACGGATAAGCTAGGTTTTATGCGGATGCAATCTTCATGACAGAAACGTCTCCTCTCTGCACTATCTCCCTAATGAGACGATATTTTCTCTCTATATGCTTTCCCCATTTATGGCTTATTAGTTCTTTGGAATTCGCCATTGCACTATTATTATCACAATAAAGTGTGAGTGGTTTATCCATGTCTGGAACAACTTCCAGATCTCCCAAGAACTTCTGGAGCCAGACTACTGATGAGCGGAAAATATATCAATATTTACCACCATTTTTACCTAATATTTTGTTTAGTTTCTCGGGTTTGATGAACGTTTTGATGTGTTTTGATATGTTTTGCAGATAAATAAAGTATTGGGACTTAATGAAATCAACTCGGGGCTAAAACGATGAAATCCGGAATAAAAAATGGTGAAAATGGAAATTTACTATACGCGTCACGAAGTGCAGTCCTAAATTTCAGTTTTACGCAAGTTTGGTATTTTGGCCATAACGTTTTCATCCAATATCTGATTGAGATGATTCAAGTGTCAGATTAAAGAAAGCACAAAGATCTACAACTTTGAAGATTTAAATATTTTCAAATTCGGAAGTTTGGAAGGCCGAAATTGCTAAATAATATTGTGTATTTTGTGTAATTACTATAGTCCTTTTCAAAATATAAAATAAAACTAATAAAATAAAAAAAAGTAAAAATTGTCAAACTTCCACCAAAGCCATGTTTGGTGGAGCAATTGGTGGAGAAATTGGTGGAAGCCTTTAGATTTTCCTATAAATACTAAGCTTAACTTTGTAAATTTTTCATGCTTTCTTTGGAGGAGTTTCTCCATGAAAATCTAAAGGAAAGTATCTTGTATATTATTTAAGTTTTCTTGTATTTTCTTTTTATTTATTTAATAAAATTTTGTGTGTTTTCTTTTACAACATGAGTAGGTAACCTCATTCTGCTGGGGTGAAAATGTGAGACTTTTAATATAATGAATTAGATTAATCTCCCTTATTTTAATTAAAATTTGGATTAATTAGTTACCATCTATATGGCCAGTTTAGGTGACAACTTTATTTACCGCCTATATGGTCAGTTTTTCATTCCAGACGTAGTTTCTGCCTATATGGTCGGTTTAGGTAATAACATTGTTACCGCCTATATGGTCGGTTGGATTTAATTGAGACAAATGAAATTACCGCCTTTATGGTATGGTTAATTAATCAGTAAACATTGAGAATAAGAGAGATTTCTAATTTTGAAATATTAAAAGTGGATCCTCTAACCCCATCATTTTCTTTTATTGTACTTTTAATTTCCAGCATTTACTTTATTTAATTTTCAGCATTTACTTTATGTCTTTTATTTTATTTAAGCTTTTATTAGCCTTAGATATGTGTCGTAACTAAGTCTGTTATCTGGGGTTGTGATGAATTCCAATATCACTGGGTTATAATGGGTTATTTTATAGTTTGGGTAATATAAAAGTTTACTTATTAAGTCTTAAGCTTAATGCGTATTGTTAACTGACCACTAATAAGATTGATCTGGTAAACTTAAAATAAACTTGACAAATGAATTTTAGGTTTCAGCCTTAGACTTAATAGCCCACGATCTTCCATGAGGATAAATAACCCTTGAATAGATTTCCTTACAGGATAGACATATACATGTCGGGCGGGGTAGCCACAATTGGAACTTAATCTTAATGAATCCAGGTAATTTTATTGACATAGACATATGGTTTAATTGGGTTACACTGGGTATGTGCAGCTGACCATCGACAGAGGCTTTTGCATAGTTTCGTGTTCCAGGTTAGTAAACCAATATATTACACAAACATGAAATAACCACTTCATTTTTTAAAAATGATATTGGAAAGATTCATAACCCTAGATAATTTCTTAATATTGAATTTTCCTAAACCTACTTTCGTGCAATTTTATCTACTTGTTTTAAGTTTAAAGTCATCATCCAATCAAACAACCAATCCATTAGATACTTGTAATAATTTGGCTTCATAAATTAATAACTTAGGTATTAAGTCCTCGTGGGATTGATACTTTTTATACTACTTGAATGATATGTGCGCTTGCGTTATACGCATGTAATTACGCCGGTTAAGTTTTTGGCGCTGTTGCCGGGGACTTATATTTCTTGAGTTGTTAATTTTGAAGCTATCTAATTTAATTGTATCTAATTTTCTTTATATTTATCTGTAATTTTTATTTATTTCTTTTATTTTTCAGGTGGTTGAAATGGAACATTATTGGGAGATTGAGAGATTACGAGCTTTACTAGAAGAAGATACACCCCAAATTTGGGAGCAACAACCTGATTTTCTGAAGCTTGTTGTCCAGCCCAATAATTATCATTGGATGTGAGAACCAAGCAATATTACATTTGCTCAACAGAACGCAATGGAGAGATGTGAGATATGTGATGGTAACCACCCTAGCGATCAATGAATTTACATTTCAGAGTGGCAGAATTATCAGAATCATTCAAGGTACGAAAAACCATCATATTTCACTGAACCCTATTCTCCATCTTATCCACCATCCACCTACGATCTTCATCAAGAAACAGAACCATCAGAGGAAGATCAAATGATTTACATGCTCAAAGATTGACTCGAGGAATGGGAAGCTCAAATTGATGCACAATTTCAGAGACAAGCAGAATCCATATAGAGAATGATAGATCAAGCGAGATAATTAACAGAAAACCAGAGCTACATACCTCAATGAGCATTTTCAGATGACACTGAGGAAGCCTTCGAGTACCAAGCATTTCATGATGACACTTTAGCAGAGGAAGAGGCTGAGCAGTATTAAGAACCAAAGGTATCAGTTTAGGAGCCCGAACCAGCAAAGTCTCTATTTGATTTTTATTATTCGAACTCTGATGAGGATGAAGAAGCAGAGCTGTTTGTGCCAACAAAAATTGAGGATGAAACTCTATATTCTCAAAATGAAGATCTTGGAGCTTCTATTGCACAAATGTTTGAAGAAGATCTACCTGAACCAATCATTTCAGTCATATCAGAGGATGAAGACCTGCAATCAAGGTAAGTGTATTTGGTCTTAACCTGAGACTTGCACCGCTAATACTTGCGACAATCAATATACTTTGTTTGAGGTCGTCCAGGGCTTTAACAGGTTCTGTGTACGCCAATGCTGGGTATATTGAGAATTGTAGTGTGTTGGGTGTGATGTTAAGACGGAAGTATCACTCCAGTCATATGGAGATGATGGTCACATAGGATACAGAACTCGTTCTCTTAAATGCTCGAGCTATCGGGATATTATGACTATGTCATGTTTATCCGATTATAGAGACTAGTTACCAGACATCTGATATGTGCTTCGTACGGGGCATACATAATTCCAGCCCCAGGCCTAACACGTGATCATCCGATACTGGACAGAAATACGCAATACTTCGGTATACTACGCTTGATATAGATCACATATTCCTATAAGGATATTTCTGGAGAATTGGGTAGGCATGGCGCTTTGCTAGAAGGCAATCTTGTCTTGTAAATCGGTACAAACGTAGTACGAGGTACTTACGTGTTCGGATAGTCCGACGACCGTATTTACTGCCAACATATCCGGGGATCTCATGGGTCGCTTCCCGAAGATTCACCGATGATGTATGACTCGCACTTTATTAATCTGGGATTAATTAGAAGAGAGAAAATTAATCTGGGATTAATTACGGAGATATTTTATCTGGGATAAAATATTAATTAAAAGAGAGAGCGATTAATTTGGAATTAATCGATAAAATAATATATTTGATATATTATTAGAAATTGGATTTCGACGCGGAATTAAAATTAAATTTTGATTCGGGTGAACGAATTAATTTAGAATTAATTCATTAGCGACGTGAATAGTGATTTTTCCAGGCGTAATCGTTTAATTGCGTCGCGACGGAAAATTCGTTAATTTGGAATTAGCGAACCCGAACCCGTGATTATTTGCGAGCGCATTCGCATTTCGAATTCGAGTGCGGCACGCAAGTCAAATCATGCGTCAAATCATTAGTCACATCAAGCGTCAAATCAAATGTCACTTTGAGTGATGTGACAAGTTGTCACTTGATTTGATTGATTGATGTAGTAGTTGAAAAGCATTATTTCTTATTGCTTTTGACTTTTGCTTTTTGACTTTTGGAAAATTGAAAAAGTGGTAAATGGTTTAATTTATTTTTTGGAAAATATATAAACAATAATTCATTTTTTCTTTTCCTAATTCTCTCTCCACTTTCACGGTTTCTAGGAAACCTTTCTTCCCTCCATTTTATCTTCTCCCTCTCACGACTCACTGCCGATTTCTTCCTCAAATTTCTGGTTTGACCGAAAATAAATGAAGATGAAGAAGTGCTAGCACACCTTGGGTTATACATAGGTGATAGGGAAACTAACACATGAGCTTGGAATCAATTTTGGAGCTTGAAGCTTGGAGCTTCCATGGTGTCTCCCTTGGCCGAATCTTGGAGGACTTTCACAGCCTAAAACCGAGCACCACTGCAGTTCAAAGAGACCAAAACCGAGCTTCATGGAGGAGGCCAAGTGGTTTTGTTCTTCGCATCTCAAACTGTTCAATGTGAGTATGTATTCCGCCTTACTTCTTTGATGTATTCATGCGAATTTCTTGCTTGATTTCATGAATCTTGGGACCTAATTAGAAACCAACAGGAGCAACAAAGATCAAAAAGATGGCGCAAGCACTGAATGGGACAAAACTCTTTTTGCCACTTTACCATTGGAAGAGACCCTTCAAAAGCAACACACACGGGATTGTCTTTAATCGGACATCCAAAACGACGCTGAAACCTCCTTAACAAATGGATTTCAGTCACATCTGGGTGAAGACGAAAAATTCAGCGCTAGCAGGGAGGTAACCAATGCAATTTGTTGTAAATTCTGTTTCCATATTTTGTGTATACATGTTATAGAGTTGTTAATATTGTGTGATATTTTTGTAGGGAAAATCACAAACGAAGCATTTAAGATAGAAGGAATAGTGTTTGGCAATCACAAAGAAGAGAGCTAATTCATTTGTGCCGGCTGAGTAAAGAATGAATTCTTGAGACGCATCCTTATGAATTTATACTAAGCTAGTGGCGTATTGCGTACACAATTCCGTTGCCTTAATAATTGCTTTGATTTGCTTTTCTGTTTTTATTTCCTTTATTTTCACCGACAAGATCTAAACTTTTTGAATTTTCACGATTTATTTTAACGTTCATCTAATAATTATCATTTGGCAGGTACTAGTGCTACTATTACTCACCCATTTTCAGGTTCTATAAATTCAGCTCTACATTTCTCTCTTCGACACATCCAGATATACATACAAATAAGAGAGAGAAAATGGAAGCAACTTCACAGCAGCGAGTCAAGCGAATTTGTGTTTTCTGTGGATCCAACTCTGGTAATAAACCAGAGTTCATTGAGGCTGCAAAGGAATTAGGGAGAGTCATAGCAGAACGAAATATACACCTAGTATATGGCGGTGGTAATCTTGGATTGATGGGAAACATTTCAAAAGACGTTCAAGAGGGTGGCGGTCACGTTTTGGGAATCATTCCAAAAACTTTGGCGGACAAACACATAATCGAAAAAATAAATGGAGATGAACGCATTGTCTCGGGGATGTCTGAACAATTCCTTGAAATGGTCAATATTGCTGATGCGTTTATTGCTTTACCAGGTGGGCTCGGAACGTTTGAAGAAATATTCACAGTGGCATCATGGGCGCACTTGAACATTCATCGGAAGCCCATTGGATTACTCTACATTTATCATTTTTTCGATTTTCTGTTTGTATTTCTTACGGAAGCCAAAATACATGAGTTCGTCACAAAATCAGTACAAGATATTTTCCTGACTGGAACAAATGTCGATGAATTAATTGACCAAATCTTAGCCTTTGAACCAAAAATCGACCCCATTCTTTCCAAGTTAAACTGGTCAGACAACGATCGTGGAAAAAAACGTAAATTGGACACAGATATTAATCGGTAATTTTTCATAAAATTTCAACTAACCAGGTACGGTTTTCTAAACTCTTTTTCTATTGTTTAAGACATTGGGGACAATGTCTCATTTAGGTTTGGGGGAGGGGAATAGTTAATTTGTATCTTTTTTTTATTGTTTTATTTTTAGTTTAAAATTTTTGAAAAATCAAAAAATAAAATTGAAAATTTTTACAAAAATGAAAAAAATTATTTTGTGTTTTTTTAATTTGATTAATCAAGTGAAATTGGTGTGAGATAGCTGTGTAAGGAATTTCCACTCCTGAGACGTATCTCAACCTATTTCGGAACAAGTTAATTTTTGTTTATTTCCTTTTGAATTATTTAATTTGTGAATTCTCTGTAAAATTGACTAAAATGGATCTGCATATGCTCAGTTGATAGGTATTATCAACATGCATGGTAACATACAGATACGAGAAGTAATTGACGAGTTTGTAATATTCAGTGCTCTAGTTTAATTGGAGGAAGCATCTAAAAAAAGCGATGGGATAAAATAAAGAAAAAATGAAAAAAAATAGAAAAAAATAGAAAAAATGTGAAAAAAAACGTCTGAGATCCGAGTTATTAAGTCTGTAAGGGTGTTTTAACACCTAGTGCCCTAAATCCAACTGGTTTGGGAGTCACTGGCCCAAAGCTCGTTACATGGATCAAAGATGTTGCCAATATGTATATATATATATATCTGAAGTCTGGTAATTAAGTCCGTAGGGGTGTCTTAACACCTAGTGTCCTAAAGCCTAGACCCGGCCAAGGTTCCGGTTCGGAACCGGAACCGAACCAGTTGGAACCGGAAAGGTTCCGGAACCGAACCGGAACCTAACCGGTTCGGTTAGGGTTCCTCCCCTAGCCGAACCGGTTGGAACCGGTTTGCATATATATAATAATATTTTTTTTTAATTTTTTAGATAAGATTTTTATTTGTAATTTAGTGTAATTATGTAATGTAATTTAACGTAATTTGTAATTTACATTATTTTATTTGTAATTATGTAATTTTATTTGTAATTATTTTCAATTTAATAATTTAATGTAATTATTTGTAATTTGAGTTTTATTTTCACAAAAGTAAAAAAAAAAAAAACCGAATGGAACCGGAACCGGCCGGTTCCATTTTAGTGTGGAACCGAAACCGGACGGTTCGGTTCCGATTCGGAACCGAACTGAACCGCCGGCCCGGTCTACTAAAGCCAACTGGTTTGAGAGTTACTGACCCAAAGCTCGCTACATAGATGGAAGATATTGTATATAAATCAAAAAAATCGAGAAAAATCGAGAAAAAAAAATAAAAAAAAAATTTATTCAATTGCTACAAAAGGTGTGAATTCTGATAAAAATTTAGGACAAAAATATTACTCTCTTCTCAACTGCACTTGTGACTATTGTGGGCAAAATGAGTTGATTAATATTTTGTTGGCTGTGTATATGGAGAATGGTAAAAATAATCGGAGAATTTACTTATTTGGTAATTTAGAAATAAATAAAACAACTATTAACTTGGATAAAAAGTTTCACATGTTTAGTCACTAACTTCTTTATTCTATTTTCTCTTGTTTTTTTACTTTCGTGTGCATTAATTTTACTATCTTTTTACTTTTATAAGACGTTTGTGGGTATCGTCGCTGTAAACCCTCACGAGACTACAACTCGTCCACTAGGGACACCTAGGGGTTTAAAGGCTTATTGCATACGCTAAATGCAACCGTGATCCCTACGAAAGTGGCTTAGTTTAATTTTAATTGTTTTTTGTATTTTATTTTATTGTTATACTCGAGGACTAGCAAAATGTTAGGTTTGGGGGTGTGATGAGCGGAAAATATATCAATATTTACCGCCCTTTTTACCTAATATTTTGTTTAGTTTCTCGGGTTTGATGAATATTTTGATGTGTTTTGATGTTTTTTACAGATAAATAAAGTATTGGGACTTACTGGAATCAACTCGGGGCTAAATCGATGAAATCCGGAGCAAAAAAATGGCGAAAACGGAAATTTACTATACGCGTCACGAAGTGCAGTCCTAAATTCTAGTTTTGTGTAAGTTTGGTATTTTGGCTATAACATTTTCATCCGATATCCGATTGAGCTGATTCAAGTGTCAGATTAAAGAAGAAACAAAGATCTACAATTTGGAAGATTTAAATATTTTCGAATTCTGAAGTTTGGAATGCCGAAATTGATGAATAATATAATGTATTTTGTGTAATTACTATAGTCATTTTCAAAATATAAAATAAAACTAATAAAATAAAAAAGTAAAAATTGTCAAACTTCCACCAAACATGCTTGCATGTTTGGTGCCATGTTTGATGCCATGTTTGGTGCCATGTTTAGTGGAGCAATTGGTGGAGAAATTGGTGGAAGCCTTTAAATTTTCCTATAAATACAAAGCTTAACTTTGTAAATTTTTCATGCTTTCTTTGGAGGAGTTTCTCCATGAAAATCTAAAGGAAAGTGTCTTGTATATTATTTAAGTTTTCTTGTATTTTTTTTTTTATTTAATAAAATTTTGTGTGTTTTCTTTTACAGCATGAGCAAGTAACCTCATTCTGCTGGGGTGAAAAGGTGAGACTTTTATTATAATGAATTAGATTAATCTCCCTTATTTTAATTAAAATTTGGATTAATTAGTTACCGCCTATATGGCTGGTTTAGGTGACAACCTTATTTACCGCCTGTATGATCGGTTTTTCATTTCAGACGTAGTTTCCGCCTATATGGTCGGTTTAGGTAATAACCTTGTTACCGCCTATATGGTCGGTTGGATTTAATTGAGACAAATGAAATTACCGCATTTATGGTATGGTTAATTAATCGGTAAACATTGAGAATAAGAGAGATTTCTAATTTTGAAATATTAAAAGTGGATCATCTAACCCCCAACATTTTCTTTTATTGTACTTTTAATTTCCAGCATTTACTTTATTTAGTTTTCAGCATTTACTTTATGTCTTTTATTTTATTTAAGCTTTTATTAGCTTTAGATATGTGTCGTAACTAAGTCCGTTATCTGGGGTTGTGATGAATTCCAATATCACTGGGTTTTAAGGGGTTATTTTATAGTTTGGGTAATATAAAGGTTTACTTATTAAGTCTTAAGCTTAATGCGTATTGTTAACTGGCCACTAATAAGATTGATCTGGTAAACTTAAAATAAACTTGACAAAGGAATTTTAGGTTTCAGCCTTAGACTTAATAGCCCACGATCTTCCTTGAGGATAGATAACCCTTTAATAGATTTTCTTACAGGATATACATATACCTGTCAGGCGGGGGTAGCCACAATTGGAACTTAATCTTAATGAATCCGGGTAATTTGATTGACATAGACATATGGTTTAATTGTGTTACACTGGGTATGTGCAACTGACCATCGACATAGGCTTTTGCATAGTTTCTTGTTCAAGGTTAGTAAACCAATATATTACACAAATATGAAATAACCACTTCATTTTTTAAAAAGATATTGGAAAGATTCACAACCCTATATAGTTTCTTAATATTGAATTTTCCTAAACCTACTTTCGTGTAATTTTATCTACTTGTTTTAAGTTTAAAGTCACCATCCAATCAAACAACCAATCCATTAGATACTTATAATAATTTGGCTTCATAAATTAATAGCTTAGGTATTAAGTTCTCGTGGGATCGATACTTTTTATACACTTGAACGATATGTGCGCTTGCGTTATACGCGTGTGATTACGCCGATCAACTGCTTCCTTAGCTGCTTCGCAAGCTGCTACATACTCAGCCTCCATGGTGGAGACAGCAATACAAAATTGCTTTATGCTCCTCTACATAATGCCCCCTCTACCTAGGGTGAATACTGATCCAGATGTTAAATTCTTAGAATCGACATCCGTTTGAAAATCAGAGTCAATATATCCTCTGAGGATCATATCCTCACCAGAATATACAAGCATATAATTTCTCATTCTTTTAAGATACTTGAAAATAAGGCAAATTACCTTTCTTGAAATTCTGCATCCCAAATCGCATAAGGATCTTGTCGATATAGGATGCCTAAGACATAGCTAACATTCTACTCTTGCGATCCTGAAGAATCTGGATCCCAATTACATAACTAGCCTCTCCCAAATCTTTCATTTTGAATTGAATAGACAGCCATGTTTTCACATCCGATAATATTTTTACATCATTCCCAATGTGTAAAATATCATCGACGTATAAAATGAGAAAAACCATATTTTCTTCAATGACGCGGTTGTAAACACAAGACTCATCAACGTACTGCTCAACATTATAAGACTTGATCGTGTTATCAAATCTTATGTTCCAAGATCGAGATGCTTGCTTGAGTCCATAAATGGACCTTTGCTTCTTGCAAACATTTTTCTCTTGACATTGGGGTACAAACCTCTATGGTTGTACCATATAAATACATTCATCATGATTGTCATTCAAGAATGTAGTATTGACGTCCATCTGCCAAATCTCATAGTCATAATATGCGGCAATGGAGAGAGGAGTATGGATGGATTTGAGCATGGCTATTGGCGAGAAAATCTCTTTATAGTCGGCTCCCCTTTTCTAGGTATAACCTTTAGCTATTAGCCTAACCTTGAAGATCTGTATATTCCCATCCGCTTCCCTCTTTCTCTTGTAGATCCACTTGTAATCTATAGGTTTTACTCCATCGGGTTGGTCTACAAGTTCCCAGCTGAGTTGGAGTACATAGACTTCATCTCGAGGTTCATAGTTTTGAGTCATTCCTCTTTATCAGAATCATCAATTGCACTACGTTACATCTAATACTCCTATTATATCATTATACATCATTCCGAGATAACCATACAACTAAAATCATCAAATCACATATTTTTGGAAAATCTTCCGCAAAAGCTTTTGAAATGCTACGGAAGGATCTTGGATCCTCTGAAAATTTCTGAAACCATCCAAACAATATCATATCATCATAATTAACTTATACTTAAATCGCGTAACTAGTTCTTTCGAATTTCACTCTTTCCAATGTAATGAGATTCTACTTTAAATTATTTCAACACAACTTCGTGTCGTTCCGAGACCTAAGCTGTAATCCGGGAACCTTCCATAAATGTTTCAAAAATTCTGAATATTACAATTACTGAAATTGTTTGAAAAGTCACTAGCATAGTGTCAGTAAATTCCATTTTTAATATAGAGATTTGAACTCTTTCTTCAATTTGTATACCCTGTAAGATTTCTTTTAATAATGCTCTTAAATCTTAGAACTCTGGTATGTAACAATAACAATAAAGGTGATATTGTTATAGATTTATGGGGTTGAAATTGAGGAGACAAGTGAAATGGTTGCATCCATTCACTTTGAATTTGCACTTTGAATTTGAATAATTCAAAAGAAACTTTTTATCCTCAAGTGAAACCAAACTACTAAGAAATGCATCTTAAGAGAAATGTACCTTTTCTCTTCAAATCGAATTCCTTAATTAACCGTGCTTCAGTTCAGTTCACTGAACTTAAAGTCTCAAAATGTAAACTTAATGGACAAATGGCGATTAAAGGAACCTAAAATTTGGTTAATCCAACTTTACATTTTCAAAAATTTGTAACAAAATATACATGGATGGAGATGTAAAACTCGTCCATCAATGCAAAAGTATATAGATTGGATTTATTTCACTCCGAAACAATAACCTTAATTGAATTAAATCTTTAACCATTTCGTTTTTCTGTATCCAAATTATCTAAACATACAAGGGGCAACTACTCCATAATTACTGCAAATGGCCACTAAACTTGCCTAAAATAATGTGGTAAAAATCTTGAACCAGCACCCATATATGTTATGTGTAAGCCAAAATTAAATGGCATTTGACTAAAAAATTAAATCATGCATAATATCTCTCATAATTTGCTTCATTTTAGAGAAACTAAATTATAACAGAATCTATATTAAAGAAGATAAATAGGAAATTAATCCATGTCTTTCTTTGACTTCTTCACCAACGGCAAAGCTATCCAAACTACAAACAAAAATGATTTAATTTAATTTCTCTCTCCAGAAAATAAAAAATAAAATGAGCAAAACTAGGGAAGTCTGTTAGCAAAGCTTAATTAAAACAGCTGTATATACACAAGCCAAACAAGGGGTAGATTCATTTCTTTGTAACTTTCTCTGCATGAAACTCCTATGTATGAAACAAAGAAAACTCATGAACTTTATTAGCAATTACTATAATATTTAAAATTGTAATTAAATGGACATTAATTTTGTAATCTCTCCTTTTATAGGAGTACCATGCTAATTTGTTCTTGCTCTATTTTTGACTAAATAAAGCAAACCCTTTACAAATTGAAAATAGACATTTTCAGAGTCATGAAATTCATCCATCCATTAACAACAAAACAACAACTTATCAAAGACAAAACAATAAGAACAAACCAACACAGAAGTTCAAAAGTTTAAACTATGTATCAAATATTGATAATAAAGCTAAATCTTCAAAGTTTAAACTGTGTATCAAATGTCCGCAAAAGCATAATTGCAGTCCAAACACTTAGATTTGAACTTTTTGGAAGCCAAATTAAACTTGACTTACTTCACTGCCATCATCTTCAGGGGCTGGTAAATTAAGATCTATCAAATTTTCACAAGATTTTTTAGTTGAATTTTTATGGATTGGGGCAGCTAAGTAAGTGAAGTGAATTTTCTTGTGCCCACCAAGTGCTTGGCCAGAATCAAACACCTTGTCACAAAATGGGCACTCAAATATTCTTTGATCCATAACTACAACATCAGCAGCAGCAGCAGCACTCATCTTCATCTTCTTGTGACTTGCTTTGTGTCCTCCAAGTGCTTGATAAGATCGAAAACCTTTCTTGCATGTCTTGCACTTGTACCTGAACTTATTAGTCCTCGTAACCAAACACGACTCATCTTCATCCTCATCTTCGCTCTCGTCTCTTATATACTCATCCACTTCCTCCTCTTTTACTTCTACTTGTTTGTCTTTTTTTAGTGGACATTTATCCCTGGAAAGCATTAAAAGACACATAGCCACTTCTTTATCTGAGAAAATGTTATCAGTAACTGAACTTACAGATTCAGGTAGCGGTGTTGCAGATGAAACTACTACTGTAGTTGCGATCGACTTACGATGCCTTTTTGATCTTGTCTTTGCTGTCAGGTTTCTCGAAGATTCAGCCTCACTTTCATCCTGAAGATCGAAAAACCCTCGATGATTAACAGATCTATAAGTTTGCATGTTACTCAACGAAGAAGATGAAGATGGGTTGTGCTGATTAGGTTTTGTAGGAATTGGATGTTTTGCTAGGTGAGATCTCATGTGACCTCCCATGGCTTTGCCATTAGCAAAACGTCTGTTACAGATCTTGCAAATCTTGTGCTTATCCATATAGATTTGATAAAAGCAAAAGTGTATATATATACGAATGTGTTTGTGTGTTTGGTTAATTTCTTATATGAAGAGACCAAGTTGAGAATGGGAACTTAGCAATTCCTTCACTAGTAACAAAACCAGAAGGTACAGGGTGAATATGATCCTTACTAAAATAAAAGTATTATGAGTTTGTGAATAATAACATTAATATAGAGTAGTGGACAAGTGGAAAGCATGTGTATCATGCACAAATTACAAGTTTGATTCTGGGCCCTCTGATTGGATTTTTCTTAAATCTAGTCAAATGGTGATTATCAAAAAGTAAATGACTTCTATTTCTGCTGAGGCAACTTGTACAGTTTTATTAGGGTTTTAGTACAAGCTAAATTATGCTACTAAAGATAGTAGAAATCCGGATGCAGGTGATTTGTGCGCCTAAACAAAGCAGTGAGAATAAACGATTATTAATATAAGATATATTAATAATAATTTTGGGGAAAAACAAAAACTCCAAAATATTGAGTTTCTGTTATTATGATTGCTCAACCCCATTTTTAACATGTTTAAATAGCTAGTTAAAAAACAATAGAAAATAATACATACATACATATCTATATTATAAAGTACAATAGTGTGTGTCATTTAGTGGGTGAAAGAGAATGTAACGAATGATTAAGATTTAGAGATAACGTATCCAAATGCCTATGTTTATGTGGCTTAATTAGCGGCTTAGATCTTTTCATTATAATCTAATGGCAGATACATAATCCTTTCATTAGACAATCTCTCTGAAAATGACAATTGTAGGTTACGAAACAAATCAAAGAACAAAATCCTTTCATTATATGATCTCTCTGAAAATGACAATTATAGGTTACCAAACAAATCAAAGAACAAAATCCTTTTATTATAAAATTTCTCTGAAAATGGCAATTGTAGATCATGCGATAAATTTTGTAACACCGTGCCATAAACACGGGTAATATCTAGTACATACATACATACATACATACATACATACATAAAATATGGGGTTATGAATGTCTATGTTTTAAAATTTCAAATAAGAGAGAAAGAAGTCACATAATGCATAAAATATAATAAAATGAAATATAAAAAAAAGTGAGTGTGGAAGTAATTTAATGGATTCAAATATACTAAATATTACTTTCTCTTATTTTTAAATACAAAAAATGGAAAAAAAAGTTCAATGAATTTATACCATAATTATATTCATAAATATTATTACGAGAAATAACAATCCAACTACATTACGCTACATGTCAATTTCACTTGATAAATGGTAAATTGGGACTGATGAGTCATAAATCGATAATTCTGAAACCCCGCACTCTGAACATATATTTAGGGTAACTCATACCATGATGCCCATGTATAAGATAGCCATATTGATCCATTCCAAAAATCTTTGAAATAGACTACTCTATAATGGATCCATCGCGTCCAAAAACATGTAATCTAGAGATATCTTGAAAGAATATTCGCTTACACTCTATAGAAAGTGAAATGAATCCTAAATTACATTGGCACATAACTAGATTTACCATATGCACACATGGGTGATAATTAGGGCATGAGATCCACCTCAAAGTTAGGGTGATACATCAATATACATAGAGGCCATAACTCATTTTTTTGGTGGAAGCCTAAAAAGACATAAGCTTGAGTTTAGAGAGATATGTAGGAGTGTTTTTCAATTATACCATGTCGTTTAGGACAAACGACATCAAAGAGAAGATTGCAATGAAAGTTGTGAAGGAAAACTTCTATTCTTCATATATAATACCGTATATAGGGAAGATATATTTGGATATTATGATATTTTCCTTCCATATTAAACATGATGAGAACACAGCAGTAACGAAGCCCGAAAAACTAACAAAAGATTAATTGCACGCCAAAAAATCCAAAGAGCAGGTTCGAATGAAGACCAAAACCTTTGTAACATCCCCAATCCGGGAGATGTCACCGGCAGGGGATAGCAGTACTAACCCCATAAGCCTCTGACTATCTAACCACAACAGATGCTATCACACTTTTCTTTATTTGACTATACTTTGTATGAGACCGTAGCCCAACTCGAAAACACTGAAAACAAACTCAATATTCACTATTGTACTTGGTAACAATTGTTTTTACAATGACTACACACAACAAAAACTGATACAAGACTCAGACTTGACTATGACTGGACTCTCACTCAATGCTCTGACTCGTACTGGTGGACGACATAACTAGTGACTGCATCAGTATCCGTCATCCCGGTCTCGTCCTCCAGGAAAACCTGCAACCAAAGAAAACTTGGAGTGGGGGGTTAGATCGTCGTACGATCTAAGTGAGTGGACTATAAGTTGAAAAGCTGCAATAAATTCATTTAGTTCTGAAATCAAAATCTGAAACTCTTTTTCTGAAAATTTCGTCTGAAATCTCTTATATAAAACTTGTCTTTCTGAAAACTGCTTTTGAAATTCTGGTTTCTGAAAACTGTTTCAAAAATCTGATTTTCTGAAAAACCGTCTACTGAAAATTTGATCACTGTGAACTGCTCTTTATCTGAAAAACCTTGACGTATGAGGGCGTTACATATCGCCGTCCCCCCATACGCCTAACTGTAGCCAACAGTGCAAATCCATGACTTTGGGGCGTTACGTATCATCGTCCCCCAAAGCTACTGTCTCTGAAACTGGTGGTCTTCGGGCGTTACATATCGCTGTCCCCCAAGCCACAAAACTAGAACTGGGGGTGCAGATATATGCTACCACCCAAGCTCTGAATCTAGGGTCTAAGGGCGTTACGTATCGTCATCCCCCTAGCCCTGCTATAGGATCTGAGGGCGTTACGTATCATCGTCCCCTCAGTCATCTACATGTGCATATGTCCTCTGTCCGTCAATTCCATCTATGTATAAGTTACATACTGGAGTGAATTTTTCCCCCATGCCCCGAAAAATATAAATCTCATGTTTGAAAATATTTGTAACTCATGCTGAAAAATAATCTTTCTGAATCATCACAGTATGTATATAAAAAAAATATATGTAATAAAATTCAGTCTAACGCCCTACATGCTTTTAAAAAGTAAGTCTGAATTCAAAAATGTTAAATAAAATCAGTTCTTAGAAAAGGTCCACTCACTGTTTTGGAATCTGGCTGGTACTGGATCCTTTATCGAAGAAAGTTGCGATTCCTGTGGATAATCTAAGATTAGGAACTTGATTAACATCAACGTAGTAAAATAAACCTCGATACTTCACAATGCTTAAAGATACATCCATATATTATATACACGAGGCTTATGATGATCAAATTTGATATAGGATATGTTTACAAACTGATACGAGACCCTAATGGTGGTCTCTAACACGCTAGGGTAGAACTGGGGGGTTTAAAACTGATTCTGGGAAATTCTGTGCCTCGCGTCGTGACGCAAACCCTTGTGCGTCGCAACACGTAGCATCCAGAAGCATGTTGTCATTTTCCTCTTGCGTTGCGATGCAAAGTCCTTCAGCGTCGCGACGCGACCTGGGTTTTCAGGATTCTGTTTTGCTTCTTCAAGTTCATCCAAAGCTCAAAACATCAAAATCCACTTCATACCAACACTTCCATACTAAAAACCAATACACAAAACATCAAATTACAACAACTCCACACATACTAAACTACCATGTAATCATCATTAACTACTCATTTAATCACATACCCATTATTCTTAAATCAAACTTTAAACTTTTCAAACTCAAACACTTAACTCCATAACCCACATCTTTACTTATAAATCATCAATATGCAACCTCTAACATGCCATCATCTCTAATCTACCTTTATGTTAGTGTTCCTAGAACATTCATAGGATCTAATAAGCATGAAAAACAATTAATATGATCATTATAAGGTGCGGAATAAACTTACAATGAATGGATAGAGCTTTAAAATTTTTGAGAGGATGAACTCTAAGTTCCAACCTTTAGATGATTCCAAGCTTTTGAGTAGTTTCCCTATCACCTTTGTCAACTTCCAAAGTGCCAGCTTTTGTTGATTTGAAAGCAAATCCAAGAGAGAAATGAGTAGTAGAATTCGGCCAAGCTTAGGGAGTTCTCTAGGGTTTTTCAATTTTTCATCTAATGAAAAGTGTGTGTTACAAAAGTGTAGAGAGCCTTTTTGTTATTCACCTTTTGGTAAAACCATTTCACTTTTACCCTAAACTTGGTAGGTGTGGGTAAATGGTTTTTCAAAAAGCAAAACAAGGTAGTTGGGTGGTAGGTACACCTACCACACATGGGCCCCACATATTTGAATTCAAAATTCAAATATCTTTACGAACATTTGTCGCGGCTCGGTGCCGTTTAATCCGATTAAACGAACTTCCGTCGCTAAATAATTAAATCTAATTTAATTAAATATCGATGCCTCGCAAATATATTACGAACGTTGTTTACGAATTAATTCTAAATTAATTCGTTCGTTCGTATTAAAGTCCGACTTTAATTTCGTAACGAAATCCAATTCGTATTAATATATACGATATATTAATTTTAGCCCATTAAATAAATTAAATAGAAAAATCAAATTTAACTATTAAATTTATTCTACCGATTAATTCCAAATTAATCGCGTTCTCTCTCTACCGAACACATTTAATCCCAGATTAAATAAAGTCCTAATTAATCCCAGATTAATTTTCTCTCTCTCTCTTTATATTAATCCCAGATTAATTTAAGTCAACTGTCATCGGTGAATCTTTGGGAAGCGACCCAAGAGATCTCTGGATATGTTGGTAGTAAATCCGGTTATCGGACTATCCGATAAAGTAAGTACCTCGTACCACGTGCTTACCGATTTACAAGACATGGTTGGCTTCTAGCAAAGCACCATGCCTACCCAATTCTCCAGAAATATTCTTA
Organism: Zanthoxylum bungeanum; assembly: GCA_019454045.1. Taxonomy (NCBI): domain Eukaryota; kingdom Viridiplantae; phylum Streptophyta; class Magnoliopsida; order Sapindales; family Rutaceae; genus Zanthoxylum; species Zanthoxylum bungeanum. The sequence goes on along the minus strand of SKCR01037506.1, from coordinate 224,857 downwards.
CTGGAATATATAATCTATGTCAGGCGTAGTATACGTCGTATTGCGTATCGCGATCCAGTATCTGATGTCACGTGCAAGGCCTGGGGCTGGAATAGTGTCTGCCCCGTACGAAGCACATATCGGATATCAAGCAACTAGTCTCTTTGAATCGGATAATCATGACCTTGTCATATTATCACGATGGTTGCAACACTATAGAGAACTAGTTCCGAATCCCTGCGTGATCATCATCTCCATATGTCTGTAGTGATACTTCCATCTTGACATCACATCCAATACACTACGATTCTCAATAAACCTAGAAGAGGCGCACACAGAACCTGTTAAAGCCCTGGACGACCAAAACGAAAGTTTACCGATTGTCGCAAGTACTAGCGATGCAAGTCTCAGGTTAAGACCAAATACACCTACCCTGAAACGGACTCCCATAAACACATATACATACTACCAATGAGACTCCCATAAACACATATACAGTCACCTCTTAGACTGATCCATGTTGAATCTTTTCAACACTTTGTCAATGTACGTGCTCTGGGAGAGTCCAAGCAGCTTTCTAGATCTGTCCCGGTAGATCTTTATTCCTAGAATATAGGCTGCTTCTCCCAGATCTTTCATGGAGAATTTTAATGAAAGCCAAGCTTTCACCGATGTTAACATGGGAATGTCATTGCCCATAAGCAATACATCGTCAACATAAAGGACAATAAAAGTCAGTGCTCTCCCACTAACCTTCTTGTATACACAAGGATCATCTTCGTTTTGAATGAAATCATATTCTTTTATGATCTCATCAAAACGTTGGTTCTATGACCGCGATGTTTGCTTCAGTCCATAAATGGACCGATTTAACTTACAAACCTTGTTTGCAAGTTTAGGCACGATAAAACCGTCAGGCTGTTGTGTATAAACATCCTCCAAAAGGTTTCCGTTAAGGAAAGCGGTTTTTACGTCCATCTGCCATATCTCGTAATCGAAATATGCAACAATAGCAAGCATTATCCGAATGGATTTAATCATGGCAACGGGTGAGAAAGTTTCGTCGTAATCGACACCATGTCGTTGACGATACCCCTTCGCTACAAGCCTAGCTTTGTACGTTTGTACGTTGCCATCCATGTCAGTCTTCTTCTTGAAGACCCATTTGCAACCAATAGGCTTTACGCCTTCTGGTGCATCAACCAGTGTCCAAACTTGGTTGGTGTACATGGAATCCATTTCAGACTTCATGGCTTCTTGCCATAAAGCGGAATCGATATCTTGTATCGCTTCCTCATACGTAGCCGGTTCAGTATCCTCAATGAGATTAATATCTACATGAGGTGAGATCAGAAACCCATACCTCGCAGGTTGTATCCTGACTCTCTCCGACCTACGCGGTCCTTGTGTAATAGAAGATTGTGGTACAGTCTCATCCCGGATGGACTGTTCTTGTTCCGTTGAGGATTCTATGCCAGAAACAGTATCACTCTGATTTTCATCAAGTTCTACTTTCCTCCCACTAACCACTGTATTTAGGAATTCCTTCTCAAGGAAAACAGCATGTAGAGCAACAAATACTTTGTTCTCTCGTGGGTGATAGAAGTAATATCCTTTGGTTTCCCTAGGATATCCTACGAATAGGCATTTATCCGACTTGGGCTAAAGTTTGGTACCTTCCAAACGTTTGACGTATGCCCAGCATCCCCAAATCTTCAGGAATGAGAAACCCGGTTTCTTTCCTGTCCATATCTCATATGGTGTCTATTGTACAGACTTTGACGGAACCTTATTCAAAATAAGAATTGCACTGTTTAATGCATATCCCCAGAAGGAAATAGGTAGCTCAGTGCGACTCATCATAGACCTTACCATGTCCAATAAAGTTCGGTTTCTCCGTTCGGACACACCATTTAATTGCGGTGTTCCAGGAGGAGTCCACTGTGAAAGAATGCCATATTCTTTCAAGTAATCTAGAAACTCATTGCTCAAGTATTCGCCACCACGGTCCGACCGTAATGTCTTTATACTCTTGCCGGTCTGTTTTTCAACTTCGTGTTGAAACTCTTTGAATTTCTCAAAAGTTTCCGACTTGTGTCTCATAAGATACACATAACCATAACGTGATGCATCATCCGTAAAGGTTACGAAGTATTCATATCCACCTCTAGCCTGGCTAGACATGGGCCCACAAACGTCATTATGAACGAGGGCTAACAGTTCGGTGGCGCGTACACCTTTACCGCTAAAAGGTGTTTTAGGCATTTTGCCTAATAAGTAAGATTCGCAGACGTCATATGAATTTGGATCAAATCCGTCCAAGTACCCACTCTTCGAAAGTGTGGATATGCGAGTCTTGTTTATGTGTCCCAGACGACAGTGCCACATATAAGTTTCATCTTTATTACTTAGTTTGAGCCTTTTGTTGTTACATTATATGTTGAGATTGATTATATTCAAAATATAAAGACCATTATTAGCATCAGCATAACATATCTCAAAATCATCTTTATAAACAAAACACCCAGTGTTTCGGAATACAAAAGTGTACCCGCATGGGTCAAACAAGATACAGAGATAATACTCCTAGTCAAACTAGGTACATAATAACAATAATTAAGTTCAAGTACATGCCCCGAGGGCAGCTCTAAAACAAAAGTGCCAACGGCCAAAACGGCGACTGGTGCCCCATTTCCAACGCGTAGATCAATCTCCCCTGAGGCCAGTCTCCTGCTAATCTGCAGATCCTGCACATCAGTACATATATGAGTACCACAACCAGAATCAAAAATCCAATTTTTAAACTAGAAGTAGTCATGTTTATCTCTATAACAAACATACCTGAAGCCAGGTGCCTTGCCCGCTTTAATCTCATTCTGGAGCGCCTTGTACTCGCGGCAGTCACGCTTCCAATGACCCGCTTGCCGCACTGGAGGAAAACATCCTGAGATTTGTCCTTAGGCTTCCCAGAAGCCCTTGACGATTTGGCTTTGCCCTTTCCTTTATGCTTCTTCTTCTTCACACCTCCAGTTGCCTTGAGCCCAGCCCTCGGCGTATGAGATGTCGAAGCAAAGTGCGCCTCGCACTTGTTGCCCTTAAGCAGCTCTTTCTCGGCTTCCTTGAGAACCGACAATAAGTCTCCAAGAGTATCATCAGTGTTCATCAAATTATAGTTTATGATGAACTGTCTCCAAGTGTCGGGGAGAGATTGCAGGACCATATCTATGGTAATCTCAGCCTCAAAGACTATCCCCATCTCAGCTAGCTCATCTATGTCAGCAATCATCTATGCCACATGGGACTCAACAGACATGCCTTCTGACAAACGTGAACGAAAGAGCTTCTTTACTAACTCATATCTCCGTGACCTACGGTTAGATCGGTGAAGATCTTGCAACCTTGCCAACATGTTATAGGGATCCAAGTCCCTGTTCTGTCGACGGAAATGCTGAGTCATAGAAGCAAGCATAATAGACTGAGCAGTATCACAATCATCGCTGTGAGTCTTCCAAAGCTCCAGCTCAAGTAGCTCATCAGGTTTGGGCTTAGGCCCAAGAGGTCTCTGTATCGTATATAGTAGCCTCTCGGCTCCAAGGACTATCCTTAGATCCATTTCCCAATCGATAAAGTTCGTGCCCTTGAAGACATTTTCGCCCATGATAATGTCTCGGACATTTCCCTTTCTAGTCATCTTGGCTACGATAGTCCAACTATCTAGTCAATGATATTTGGGTACAGTCTAACTGTTACAAGAAAAATAACATTGTATTAGTCCAACTAAAATAATTTTGACGAAATAAATTTGAAAGCGCGTAAAGCTAAGTATCTGAATGAAATTGCAAATTCAATACTAGCCTCCCACTATTTTTCGGCGAGTCTCTAACCCTTTGTCGAGTACTCGGGAAACCTAGTTTCCTAGAGGGCTAGGATCCCGTTAAATAACATACAACCTTGACTTTGGCCAACAAGCTGTATGATATTTAACTAGGTAGATCTCTAAGATCAATTGGATCTCATCCAATTCCTATATCTGTTAGGTGGACCTCCAAGTCCGAAACATATATACAATATATTTTTCTAACCTTTTTCCTCTGAATCAACTAAGCCTTGGCTTTGGCACAACAAGCTTAATGATTCCAGTTAAGTGGGACCCATTGACATTGAAAGCTTCGTAATCAATGTCGATGGACAAGAAGTGATCTTGACTTTGGCCAACAAATCACGACTTGGACAAGACACCGATATGGAACAAAACTCTCATGATTCAAACACATCCTCAATTGACAAAGGTCTTGACTTTGGCCAACAAACCAATGCCAACTTTGGATCTTGAGTAAGAATCATTCAACGGAAGGAAAAACGCTTAATATGTTTTGAGGGTTTTTTCGCGTAAATTGGCAACCAATTTATTATCTTTGTTAATGTCTCATCATACACCCTTAATCATGATTCTAAAACATTATAAAGCGCAAAAAAGTAAATTAATAGCGATATGCAAATGGATAAGTAACATATTGTTCCTAGAACAATTTACTCCATTTCCTCTCCCCATATAGAACTATTCCATTCCTACCCAATTACATAATACAATAATAGAAACCTCATTTGCATGATGAGGGTAATTAGGTGAGAAAAGAATACAAAGAGATAATAAGAGATAAGGCTGGACACGCAAGTCCAATTTATAAATTCCAAATTTACAATAATTTCCAAAATTACCCATTCCCTTCTAATATCCATCCGATATACGCTATTCATTCATCACATTCATGTAATCATACAAAGCATGTATTACAACCAATCTAATCCAATTAATCAGTCTTTTAATTATGTGACCATACAATGTTTAAACAATGATTTGATTTGCAAGAGTCAAACTCATTTAAGAATAAATACTCAAAGTAAGTATTCTTGAATTATATTGAACTACAATTTTAAATCCAATTTATTTGTATTCAATACTAATTCCAATTTAATTCCAAATTAAATACATACACTTATTTATTTGCCTTAAAGACTTGAATTCTAAATCCAATCTTAATGGGTCTCAAAGGCCCAATAACATCCAATGTCATTTGAATTAAAGTCCAATGGGCTTTTAATTGATTCTTAAGGCATGGGCTTTGCCATAATGGATCAAACCCAAAATGCCAAGGCCCAATAGGAATCACCCTATTGCCAACAAATTAGGCCCCGATTTAGGCCCATTAGGCCCAATTAAAATCTTTAAAGGGTCAAGTGATGTATTTGGACTTTATGGAATTGGTTTTGGGCCCAAATGGATCAAATCCAAAAGTCCAAAACCAAACTTGGTCAAACCAAGCCCATTAGGCCCAAATACACACTTTTAGCCCAATTCAATTTTAAAGACATATTATCATAATTATAATATTCCAAATATCACAATTATTTTAATTAAAGTGTATTAGCCATAATTAATTAATTAAACTCAATATTTCCAAAATATCAATTAACTTAATTAATCATGGTTAAACTAATAATTCATGCTCAACACCAAAATCAAGCCAAAACACATCATTGCATACTTGACACAAATTGAAGTCTAATAACATCATTTCATGCTCAAAATGCTCTTTGATTTTAACATAAACATTATTGACTTTGATTCTAATCCAATCAAACCAACAATCAACATTTAAACATGCATTTAAACACATCATTTTATGTTACAAAAATCAAAAACTGCACAGTGCACAGGACAGCAACTTTCGGCCACACTAAAGATTTTTTATCTTTTGATTCTTTTGATTTATTTCAAATCTAATCATGCATAACTCTAAGTTATCATTTTGTAAACATACTCAAAGCATCAATTTTAAAATATGCTCTCAAAATATAAAAGCCCCAAATTTTAGGTTCAAGAACCTAGAATTTTTCATGCTTAAATTAGGCTCATGATACCATTGTTAGTGTTCCTAGAACATTCATAGGATCTAATAAGCATGAAAAACAATTAATATGATCATTATAAGGTGCGGAATAAACTTACAATGAATGGATAGAGCTTTAAAATTTTGAGAGGATGAACTCCAAGTTCCAACCTTTAGATGATTCCAAGCTTTTGAGTAGTTTCCCTATCACATTTGTCAACTTCCAAAGTGCTAGCTTTTGTTGATTTGAAAGAAAATCCAAGAGGGAAATGAGTAGTAGAATTCGGCCAAGCCTTAGGGAGTTCTCTAGGGTTTTTCAATTTTTCATCTAATGAAAAGTGTGTGTTACAAAAGTGTAGAGAGCCTTTTTGTTATTCACCTTTTGGTAAAACCATTTCACTTTTACCCTAAAATTGGTAGGTGTGTGGGTAAATGGTTTTTCAAAAGCAAAACAAGGTAGTTGGGTGGTAGGTACACCTACCACACATGGGCCCACATATTTGAATTCAAAATTCAAATATCTCTACGAACATTTGCCGCGGCTCGGTTCCGTTTATCCGATTAAACGAACTTTCGTCGCTAAATAATTAAATCTAATTTAATTAAATATAGATGCCTCACAAATATATTACGAACGTCGTTTACGAATTAATTCTAAATTAATTCGTTCGTTCGTATTAAAGTCCGACTTTAATTTCGTAACGAAATCCAATTCGTATTAATATATCCGATATATTAATTTTAGCCCATTAAATAAATTAAATAGAAAAATCAAATTTAACTATTAAATTTATTCTACCGATTAATTCCAAATTAATCGCGTTCTCTCTCTACCGAACACATTTAATCCTAGATTAAATAAAGTCCTAATTAATCCCATATTAATTTTCTCTCTCTCCTCTATATTAATCTCAGATTAATGTTCTCTCTCTCTCTATATTAATCCCAGATAATTTAAGTCAACTGTCATCGGTGAATCTTTGGGAAGCGACCCAAGAGATCTTGGATATGTAGGGGTTTTTAGGGGATAAATCCGGTAACGCAGCGGAAGCGGTGGAAAATCAAATTTTCCGATTTCAAAACTTTTTCTCTGATTAATTAAATAAACATATTTATTTAATTATCAAATAATCAATTATGAAAAAAATTCAAATAAATCATATTTAAGTGAATTTACCGAATTACCCTTACACTTGGTACTTTGTCCATTTTAGTCCGAAATTGATCAAATCAATTTGAATGATTCTAAATCATTTCTAAGATGAACTTAGCATGTTCAAAACATCAAAACACAAGGGCAACATAAATCCCCAAAATTCATCATTTGGCCGAATGCCTCCCAAAGGTGGGCAACTTGTGCATTTGTCATTTCATGCATCAAAACACATCAAGATGTAATCCAATGAACATGAAACTTTATATGCATCATATACACATCCAATACACAAAACATATATGAAAATCTCCAAATTTGGAATTGGTCATGAACCCTAATTTTTCAATTTCTTCAAATTGGACAAATTAGACCAAATTGGTTAAATCCAATACTTCAATCATGTTTCTTCCATCCAATCAAAGTTTCAACACAATGAAACAACTCAAGATCAAATCTAGGTCATCTAAGAGTGGGTCAACAACTCTAGATTAGCAACAAGGTTTCCAAAACCATAAAAGAACACTTTTACTACAATAGCCATAAGCTTCCTTCTTCATACATGCTCTACACTTTCATCAAAAATTCCATCATCAAAAACACAAGGAATAAAGAAATAAATAACCTAAGAACATCATATGTTAAAGCCTAGATCCTAAGGAACATTTTCCTTTCTAATAGCAAGTTGGAAAAACTCACTAAAATCCAAGCTTTCTTTGATTTCTTTTTTCTTTCTCACAAGCTTCCTTTGCTTCCATTAATGGAGTTTTCTTTAAAGTGTATTAGGTTAAGAATGAAATGAAATGAAAAACAATATATACTTTCACAAACAATGCCTTGGCCGAAATTCACCTAGACTTGTACAAGTTTATAAATTTCATTTCATTTCATTTCATTTGATCAACTTTAATAAATATCTAAAACCTTTTAAAGATATTAATATAAAGTCAACAAATGCAACTAAGAAAATATATCTCTTATATATTTTCAAGGTCATGGCCGAATTTAATCAAAAATAAAGGAAAAGACATTTTAATTTTTCAAACAATTTTGAACAAATATCTTAAGAAGTCAAAATCAATTTGACAACCTTTTCCTTTAATGTATAAGTCAATAATTGCAACTTATAATCATTTCCTAATTTATCATTTGGTGATATATTTATATTTTAATAATAATCATTTAACAATTAAATAATTAAATAATTAATAAAATACAATATATCAAATATATGTATTATATTTACTTTAAATATCTCAAAACATATATTAATGATATATGTCAAATACCTTTATTTGACTATTTATTAATGTGTATTTAATAATATCATATCATATATTAAATACAATACACATTAATTAGGAAATGACGGTTCGCCCCGTTCGCATGTATTTTTCGTTTAACGATTAAACGATTTATAAATAATCATCATTATTCATAAATGTTGCTCTAGTGCTCTACGAGTATGTTTCATTATTGAGACTCTCTAGATTCAGGTATATCCGTCACGAAATCCAATTTCATGTGCATAATCTATCCACCCGTAGAGATTATGACGATCACGGATAAACTAGCTGAATCATACAGGTCGAGGTCATTGCATACGTATAATCCCTCCGTCACAGGTATCCAGATAATCCCAGAGATATAGATGTGAACGTCAAATCTCTATAGGTATTATCTCGTCGACGTATCTATTAGCAATCTCTAAAAAACACTCGGAACTTACTTCCGATGTATACTGTGGCCACAGATTTAACAGACTGCTAAATATATATGGACTACCTATGCTCTGTACACAGAACTGACGGATCCTATCTTGACACACACAGGATATCCTGAGGATCGATCCACACCCAACGAATAGGCGGAGGTCTGATCTAAATAGATCGGTGACGTGACTGCCATCTAAGTGTGGAGGATGTCTCATACATCCACATTGGTGTCTCAAGTCGAAGGACCACTATGCTACTCAACCCGAGAAGATTCTTATTGACGTTGGTGTACCATCCATTAAATCTTCGGTGAGTCGTTCAGTGTTTATCCATTATAAACACCTACACGTCTATACGAGTCTCCCTAGACTCATGGTTCATTGGGATAAACCATCGGACCAAGTCTCGATATACGACATGTACTGGTCTCAACGGATTTGACTAACCGACCCGTGTTAGCAAATCTTGACCAGGAACTATGTTTGATAATATTCATATAGCAGTGACACTCCCCAATGTCAATTACAAACTAACTTTGTAACTGTGTACTGCATTATATATTATCGGGCCTTTGTCTAATATATACATATCACTAAACCACATTTAGTTTCAATCAATCGTAATCAGATCGAATACGTATATAAGAACAAGAGGTGCAACCATAAATAAGTAATATTATGGAATAAGGGGATGTTCGTATTCATGAATCAGACATAAATACGGCCCGGATTGGCGCTCTGAGCACCAACCCCAACAATTTCTCCCACTTGCTCTAGTGCCAATCCACGGTATCATATACACGTCTCAATGTGCATCGTATGCACATGGTCCTCAAAAGCTCACCCAGTACTTAAGAGGTAGGCAACAAAAAAAGTCCGCTATGACATATTGAGTTTGTCAAACAAACTCCATCGTTTCCCTTAGTCAGCATCATTCATATTGTTAGAATCTAGATTATACATTAATATGACTCTGATGCTACATCAGTATTGTGCTACAGCTACTGAGTTGTCCAAGTATTTAAGGATCAAATCCAAAATACTATGAAGACAACCGCAAGCACAATAACAATTATAAAAAACTTCTAATTTAAAAGGTCACTATGCAACTTCATAAGTCAATACTTCAAAAGTTGCATTTGATTCCACTAAATAGTAGAATCCTTCGTGACACTCCCACTGCATCTTTTGTGACTCTTTATGACGTAGACTGTCTAACGTCATAATTAGTCTCAAAACTAATATGACCCTAATGGTTGCAGACTGTATTCTCCATGAATTAGAAACTCGTTCTTAATATCTTAAAGATCACAAAGAACGTGTTTCAAGATCCATCATATGGTCTATAGGATGTCAAAATAACTCGTAACAATTACGATTAAATCGACATTGATAATCGTACATTATAAAGTATTCACTATGTCATCATCAAATGATACATAATATTGTTTAGACATTCTAATCAATATCTCTTTCGAAAAAGGAATCATCTTTTACGAAAGATGAATACTATGTATAAGACACACAATAACTGTTGAACAGTTACTATAACTGTCATACAGATAGCCTTGTTATGTCCTTTATTAGATCATATCTAATGTACGAATAATAGGAGTATCTCACAAGTCTCTTAGTTTTATATCTTATATAAAACTTTATATCAAAAATAACAGAGACTACTCCCACTGCTTTCATGGAGTAAAGAAGACTTAGGTAAATCTTTTACCTCACAAACATCTCATTATTACTATAATAATGATAATGTTGTTAGGATATATAACACTAGAAAGTAATATGTACGCTCCCACTAACCCTTCTAATCACATATGTATTCTCTATACTTTGAAAGATTAGACAATCTGACGATATCAAAAAAGAGAACACAGATTTCCGGAAGACTTATCTGAGTCAACAATAGGCTCTATAAGCTAGCACACTAAACTGCGATCTCAGCAGAACACAAACTCTAGGGCCATTCCAGAATGAACTTTTCAAATAAGGAAATCACAACTGATCTCTATCTGAATAAGTCATCCAAAAACGCCACTTTGTATTCTTTAACTAAAATATACAGTTTATTATCAACATTAACCATATATCTTTAATTGTTCAATTAGCGTGACTAGAGATAAGTTTTCTCAGAATCTACAATAAATTACTGAGTACAACTTTTCTCACTGTCATACTGTAAAGGTCAAACCTTTAATAAGCTCACATTGCTTTCGCTGTGCAAACAATTAGCACATATCATGAACTAATTCATAATGAAAGCGTAATCAAGTTTAAAACTTGATCGTAGTAAGCTATGAACATCTTAGATCTATGGTTCAATTGGTGAACTTCCAGAATCGATATCAAATATCGCTTCCATTATAAGTTATAGGATAATTTTTCTTCAGTAAGAAAACAACGGAACAATTAAGTATCAAATACTCGTGAATGATTATGTTAATATTGGACTTGTACGGTAGATGTATAAGGGTTGTTTCATCTTATTAATTATGTAGTTCCATTTATAATTTATCATTCTCACATTTGACTTCAATAAGTCAAGTCTTTTCTACAATAGTTAACATCTTAGGTTACACACCAAGTAATAAAACGATTTATTACTTAGAATCGTAGGAAAGATATTCTATAAATATAATACAATATTCTATTAAATAGAATACAATATTCTATTAAACAGAATAAATGATAAACTTTTACTTATACCCCCAAGGTGTAAGTAATTTCCATTATATAACTATTATATAAAAGAAACATTCAAATCTTAAACTTTTCAAGATTCGGATTTTTTTTTTTTTACCTATACATATCATATATGTAACTGTAGAAATTAATGGAACATTAATTAAAGAGATAAATTAGTGTTACTGGAGCATAACCCCAAGAGTATTGAAACTAATTCGGTAACATTCAATATCAAACGAATCAAATCATATAAGATTCGATTGCTCCCACTGCTCAATTCCATCAAGATGGAATCGTGGAAGAATAATATTGAATATGAATCATATTCACTGAATAACCTTAGAACTAATTGCTTTAAATTCAAATGTTTGATCGTATCAAAGATCTTTGAACAGTTCAAAGACATGTAATGAATTTTAAGGATCAAGTTTTCAAAATACTTTAGATTGAATATATTTGAACAAGTCAAAAATGTTCAATCTACGTTTCATCATAACAGATTGAAAGTTCTTGATACTTTCAAGACTTTCAATATGTGTTCCTTCAGAAACACGTAACTAAGTTATGACAATTCATCAACTAAGTTACGAAATAAAGAAAACTACCTTAAGCAATTATTATTTATAAAACTACATACATCCATGTATCAGTTAAATAAATTTCGTGGTCCAATGACAATCATGGTTAAACGAGATCTTAATCACTTTCCTGAATACAATATTCATTAAATGGATAAGGATGTGTGGTGTGATCTAGTATCAAACCATCCTTTACCATACGGGATAAGCATCCAATGCTTAGTGATTAAATTCATAAAGCACCGTTCTAAATTATTTACTTTACCGAATATTTTTTCTTATGTTTATCTCTACGTCAATGACACTACTAGTTATTATAAAATATGTAACAATTGTTTATAAAGAACAAGTGACTATCCAATAGTCGCGAGTTCCGATATCAAATATCAAAACAATTGTTAACCAATATTTCAAATAACTAGATGGGAGATCTGGTATCCCCAATACCTATAGTGTTGTATTTGTGAAAATCGATATTTTCTATACAAAACTATACACATCTCCTTCTTTAGCTTTACTATTTGCATTCAACTATTCACAACAATTGCAAATAATTGATTAGCAAATTGTGTCAGACATTACCTCTAAAGGTAATTAAAGCTTAGAAATGTCATTACTAGATAAACAAAAAACCTAATGGGGCTTTCTTAATGCCAGTCAAGAATCTCGAGACATGAACTAATTCAAGTCAATTCTTACTGCATAAGAAACTATTCTCTCTAAAGTATCATATCCTAAAGGGGATATCTATCTAGACTATCTGTTGTGACTTAGAAACTAAGTCATTAACCATCTTGATTTTAAGAAAATCAGAAAACAGTTCCCGATGGTCTAGACTAATCTAATAATATCATTGTCTATAGTATCTAGAACCTATTCTAGAATAACTGCAACCAAGAGTCTAGTCAGATAACATATCATAATATGTGTGCAGTAAATAAAAGTTTAATTCTATATAAACAATAGAATAAGGAACAAACAAACGGCAATTTCCAAAATAACATACACTGCCTAAGTTATGGAATATTTTAAACTTAGCAGTGCCTCCCACTATTTTTACGTATTGCCGTAATCCCCAACGGAAGACGGAATTCAATAATTAAATCGAATTCCATAATGGGAAGAGGACCCCATGAATATATTTCGACTCACAGCAGAGGCACGGTCTCGCTACGTATATTCACAGGTAGACAACTAATTGTCAATCACTCACTAGTGACTCCGAGGTTCCGGTCCTGGCCGTTTCTCGTTGTCGCTGCGAAGGCAGGCCCATAAGGAGACGTACCAAGGTTAAACTCGTCAATGATAAACTCAAGTTACTTGCGTAACCCTGACAGCTAGGGCACGTTCAGGATTCCGCTTTCGCTTGAATTTATCTAGTATCTAATATACATTCGGCATAAATAAATTTCTATCAGCTACACCCTCACAGCAGAGGCACGGTCTCGGATGTAGTCAACGAAAAGATATTTATAAACCGTATTGACAAGACGGACCAAGAAACAAGTATTCCAAATACTAGTTACTTTAAAACCTTATTAAGCGGGGATATTCCATTAAGTGTCATACACCCTAAATCTAATCAAATTAGATTATAATATGCATGTATAAAGTCAAGAAAACATGATTAAACATTGAATAAAACAAGCTAATCATTTATGGAGGCCTAGAATCAGACTCGCTCTGATACCATTTTGTAGGGGTTTTTAGGAGCTAAATCCGGTAACGCAGCGGAAGCGGTGGAAAATCAAATTTTCCAATTTCAAAACTTTTTCTCGGATTAATTAAATAAACATATTTATTTAATTATCAAATAATCAAATTATGAAATAAAATTCAAATAAATCATATTTAAGTGAATTTACCGAATTACCCTTACACTTGGTACTTTGTCCATTTTAGTCCGAAATTGATCAAATCAATTTTGAATGATTCTAAATCATTTCTAAGATGAACTTAGCATGTTCAAAACATCAAACACACCAAGGGCAACATAAATCCCCAAAATTCATCATTTGGCCGATGCCTCCCAAGGGGGCAACTTGTGCATTTTATTTCATGCATCAAAACACATCAAGATGTAATCCAATGAACATGAAACTTTATATGCATCATATACACATCCAAATACACAACATATATGAAAAGCCCCAAATTTGGAATTGGTCATGAACCCTAATTTTTCAATTTCTTCAAATTGGACAAATTAGACCAAATTGGTTAAATCCAATACTTCAATCATGTTCTTCCATCCAATCAAAGTCTCAACATAATGAAACAACTCAAGATCAAATCTATGTCATCTAAGAGTGTGGGTAAACCACTCTAGATTAGCAACAAGGTTTCCAAAACATAAAAGAACACTTATACTACCAATAGCCATAAGCTTCCTTCATCATACATGCTCTACACTTTCATCACAAAATTCCATCATCAAAAACACAAGGAATAAAGAAGAAATAACCTAAGAATATCATATGTTAAAGCCTAGATCCTAAGGAACATTTTCCTTTCTAATAGCAAGTTGGAAAAACTCACTAAAATCCAAGCTTTCTTTGATTTCTTCTTTCTTTCTCACAAGCTTCCTTGCTTCCATTAATGGAGTTTTCTTTAACGTGTATTAGGTTAAAATGAAATGAAATGAAAAACAATATATACTTGCACAAAACATGCCTTGGCCGAATTCACCTAGACTTGTACAAGTTTATTAAATTTCAATTCCATTTCATTTCCATTTGATCAACTTTAATAAAATATCTAAAACCTTTTAAAGATATAATATAAAGTCAACAAATGCAACTAAGAAAATATATCTCTTATATATTTTCAAGGTCATGGCCGAATTTAATCAAAAATTAAAGGAGAAAGACATTTTAATTTTTCAAACAATTTTGAACAAATATCTTAAGAAGTCAAAATCAATTTGACAACTTTTCCTTTAATGTATAAGTCAACAATTGCAACTTATAATCATTTCCTAACTTTATCATTTGGTGAGATATTTATATTTTAATTATATTAATCATTTAACAATTAAATAATTAAATAATTAATTAAATACAATATATCAAATATATGTATTATATTTACTTTAAATATCTCAAATACATATATTAATGATATATGTCAAATACCTTTATTTGACTATTTATTAATGTGTATTTAATAATATCATATATTAATACAAATACACATTAATTAGGAAATGACGGTTCTGCCCGTTCGCATGTATTTTTCGTTTAACGATTAAACGATTTAAAATAATCATCATTATTCATAATGTTGCTCTAGTGCTCTACGAGTATGTTTCATTATTGAGACTCTCTAGATTCAGGTATATCCGTCACGAAATCCAATTTCATGTGCATAATCTATCCACCCGTAGATTATGACGATCACGGATAACTAGTTGAATCATACAGGTCGAGGTCATTGCATACGTATAATCCCTCCGTCACAGGTATCCAGATAATCCCAGAGATATAGATGTAAACGTCAAATCTCTATAGGTATTATCTCGTCGACGTATCTATTAGCAATCTCTAAAAAACACTCGGAACTTACTTCCGATGTATACTGTGGCCACAGATTTAACAGACTGCTATATATATGGACTACCTATGCTCTGTACACAGAACTGACGGATCCTATCTTGACACACACAGGATATCCTGAGGATCGATCCACACCCAACGAACAGGCGGAGGTCTGATCTAAATAGGTCGGTGACGTGACTGCCATATAAGTATGGAGGATGTCTCATACATCCACAGTGGTGTCTCAAGTCGAAGGACCACTATGCTACTCAACCCGAGAAGATTCTTATTGACGTTGGTGTACCATCCATTAAGATCTTCGGTGAGTCGTTCAGTGTTTATCCATTATAAACACCTACACGTCTATACGAGTCTCCCTAGACTCATGGTTCATTGGGATAAACCATCGGACCAAGTCTCGATATACGACATGTACTGGTCTCAACGGATTTGACTAATCGACCCGTGTTAGCAAATCTTGACGGAACTATGTTTGATAATATTCATATAGCAGTGACATTTCCCAATGTCAATTACAAACTAACTTTGTAACTGTGTACTGCATTATATATTATCGGGCCTTTGTCTAATATATACATATCACTAAACCATTCAGTTTCAATCTAATCGTAATCAGATCGAATACGTATATAAGAACAAGAGGTGCAACCATAAATAAGTAATATTATGGAATAAGGGGATGTTCGTATTCATGAATCAGACATAAATACGGCCCGGATTGGCGCTCTGAGCACCAACCCCAACACTCTGGATATGTTGGCAGTAAATCCGGTTATCGACTATCCAATAAAGTAAGTACCTCGTACCACGTGCTTACCGATTTACAAGACATGGTTGGCTTCTACTAGCAAAGCACCATGCCTACCCAATTCTCCAGAATATTCTTACTGGAATATATAATCTATGTCAGGCGTAGTATACGTCGTATTGCGTATCGCGATCCAGTATCTGATGTCACGTGCAAGGCTTGGGGCTGGAATAGTGTCTGCCCCGTACGAAGCACATATCGGATATCAAGCAACTGGTCTCTTTGAATCGGATAATCATGACCTTGTCATATTATCACGATGGTTGCAACACTATAGAGAACTAGTTCCGAATCCCTGCGTGATCATCATCTCCATATGTCTGAAGTGATACTTCCATCTTGACATCACATCCAATACACTACGATTCTCAAAAACCTAGAAGAGGCGCACACAGAACCTGTTAAAGCCCTGGATGACCAAAACGAAAATTTACCGATTGTCGCAAGTACTAGCGATGCAAGTCTCAGGTTAAGACCAAATACACCTACCCTGAAACGGACTCCCATAAACACATATACATACTACCAATGGGATTCCGCGGGGTCTATCCAGAGCGAAGCTATTTTTCGTACCATCGGTAAAACACAACCTCCTATTGCACTTGCATAAATATCCAATACTTAAACATATGAGAACTGTGCCGTTATGCCCTCACAACGCGCACAAGTGCAATACTAGTCTATTCCGCATTATTAATGTCCAGTCTCGATAATACTACTACGACTAGGGATATTTAATGATTAAACCTTTATGGATTGATACTGTCTCATATCATCTCAATCCAGAACTAATCATAAGGACTTCTACCATTTCTATATGAAAGTAAATTAATTACAAAATGGTAAAAGGCAATTTCATTACTACATAGTTAATTTAGTACAAAAACACAATGTCTTTTACAAACAATGACGCTATGGGTCATAATTGTCTAACACTTTATACTTCCAAAATTAAACAAGTCAAGATTTGGGTCAAGTCTTCTTACCTTCATTTTCTTGGTTTTTCTTCATACTTTAAGCCCCTATTGATGCTCATCTTTTCTCTTTTGCTTCTTCTTCTTCCTTCTCTCTTTTTTTTTTCTTTCATTCTCTTCTTCTTCTTCTTCTTCTTCTTCTTCTACTTCTTCTTCTTCTTCTCTCTTTCTCTCATTCTTCACGGTATTTCCCCCTTTCTATTCTTTTTTCATTTTCATTTTTGAAAATGGTAAATAGTGACCCCTTTTTATACTTGGGCTTAGTTGATATTTAGAAAAATGGAGAAAAGTGTAGAAAGTTTGAGAATTTTCCATTTGACCCCGAAATCACTATTCATCCGGATTTTGACTTGCATTTTTGACCTATTTCTAGTCATATTTTGGAAAACTTTTCAATGCGAAAGTTGTAGGTCTCGATCTCAGCTTTCCGATGATATAAAATTCATAAACATCAGAGTTTGTATGAAAACGTTACACCCCAAATACCACAGGCTATTCAAATGGGAACATTGTACAGTCTCGACCCGGGACTTCGAGGGATTTACCGATTGTCCCCAAAATCATTCCATAAGTATATTTGAGTCTCATCATAATTTATTTTATGTGCCTTCATCCCGTACGTAACAGTACCACTATATGCAGTAGTAAAAACTATCGGTCGTTACAACCTTAAAGAATAAAATTCTCCAATAACTAATTGTTGAAAATGCCATAAATGTCAGCAATATCTTTGATAAGTTACAGTTCTTTCAAGAACCAAGAAAGGAATCACTCAGTTCCACAAAAATGCACTTATGTAAATTCTCATTTATTTTCTTAATGAAAACACAAAATTTATCAAATAACATATTGTTTGCCCATTTTATAAGGTTGCTAACCATAATTTTATTCCTAATATGATAAATATGACTAACTAAGCCAATAATAAAATAATAATAATATAAAAATCATGTATATTCTCTTTAAAATAATATTAAAGTCTAGCCTGTGGAACTTAAACATAAAATAAACTAACATAAATAATTAAAAAAAAAATAACCTAAAGCTAAATTACAATCATATTTTTTACTAGGAAAGAGTTTGAACTTATCTTATGAACGAAAAAATGATATATCTTTGAGTTCTTTTCTAACGCAGCTTGAATCACCTTAATTGAACATCAGATGAAAAGGCTACAGTCAAAGTATTAAGGCTGTAAAAATCTCATCATTGTTGATGCAAATCGAGAATTGAGGTTCTTTAAGCCAGGTCCATTTTATATAACTTCAATTAAGTGTAGAAATGTTGGTTTAATTTGCTCTTGTGAATGGCCCAAATTGTGCATGTGAAAGAGGCCCAACTTGGTCATCTTGTATTGTATCATTCTCCTTTTCCTCGAAAGAATTCATCCTCGAATCTGAACTTGTCACTTTAGAATAGAAACGTCTGGAACAAATTCATTATATACTCATTTTCTAAATGATGTTAAAACACAAGAACTTGTTTTTACCATCACATTGTCAATTTCTTAAAAGAAGAAATAGGTAAAGAATTGTTATTTATACCAACTCAACATGAAATACATTTTCTTCACCCTCACTCATCTCGACCTCAATTACCCTTTTTCATCCCCATTAATGGCAATTTTTATTTCCCTATAAGCCATGGCTAATTTAATCTCATTCATGGTTTTATCACTCTCAAAACTCGCATGTTCACTAATGGGTTCAATCACTTTTTTCACACTCATCACCTACGACTTCTGCTTTATCTTTCTATTTTTCTTTTTCAATATCTTTATCGGTCTTTTCTCTTCAAGTTTATCTACCGCTTTCTTTTCTCTAAATCTCAGCCACTTCCTATTTTTCCTCTCATCCTCTATTTGTAACCTCAATATATCCTCACAAACTTGCAGTAGTGATAAAGGAACAAGAAAAAAAAATTTCTATCATGGATAAAGCTATACCTATCCTTTTATACACCATATGTAACCTTCATTCTCAACTACCACAACTTTCCTAATAAGATGTGAATGGTTGTTGATTACGCTTTAAAGATGCACGCGACTATCGTAGTATAGATTGAGGTATCATCCCACAGAGAGATGGCTACGAAAGATGCTGAGTCACTTAGCTAACACGTTAAAAGTAACTAATGGAAAGTAAATGATTGAATTGAGGTTGTGAAGTGAATGTATAAAAAGAACTTATATTTATCAATAGGTAACATATAGTAAGGTATCGGGAATCCCTCTTATGTTTCACTCATATTCTTATTCTTTTAATTCTTGTAACTACTCAATTGTAAGTTTCACATCCCAAATAAAAAATTGGAAGATATGTCAATTATACTAATACGAAATTCAAAGTAATTAGTATTCTCATCTCTTTTATTAAACATGTAGACATGCTATTGTTTAACCTATCATAAGATGATAATTTATCTAGAGGTAATATTGCAACAAAAGATCAACAAGTAAAATAACATATCAGTCACAATTATATCCTCAAAACACATATAGAACAAGCTTGACTAATCCTATATGGGAATTAATCAAATATAATCTCTGGATTAGTATCAATAAAGATGAAGAAGATAAAGAAAACTAACTTTTGTTAAGCATTAAAGTTCAATTATGAATCAAAAGATAAGATAGGAATTACACATCAATAGTTCATTCATAACCTTTGGCTTGGAGTTTACTTCTCCATGAAAGGAAGAATCATCCTATTTTCTCTAGGTTTAATCCAAGTCTCCCCTCATACAATGAGGGTTTTAAGCCTCATTTTATAAGAAAAATAATATAATACCCTAATTATAATGATATGGGTTTTATAAACTAAATTACGAATGGAAAAACACTTAAAAACGGAAGTACGCGTTCAAAATCCGTAATTTGTATTTAAACAGCCTTCAAATGCAAATCGTACATCCAATTGTTGCCTCGGTTCATTTGAACTCGCATCGCACACTCCTCAAAAGTGAAGCCATTACCTCAGTGCGTTATAACTCTTAGACGAACTTCACTCGCACGTCTGATTATTTTGTGCAGACTTGTTCTAATGTGCAATTAAAAATACTTATAACTTTCTTATCATTTGGCTAAATCATGTGTTCCTTATATGCACGTGATCGTCTTAGAGTCTACTATCCAATTCCACTGAAAACATGTCAATTGGAGCTCTAAATATTCTGAAATATTCAATAGAGTGCACAATAGTCAGTTGACACTAGTTAGCTTTCATCACTTTGTAAGACCTTGAACTTCTCTTTTGCACTAGCTTCCTTCCTACATCAAAACACACCATAAGTGTATGAATTTGAATATTTTATGAATTAAAGCATATAACATATAAATGTATTAATCCAAATTACTTCTAAAGATTTACAATATTACTTATATAAGTAGCGTTCAATGTACACTTTCGTGGACTTATCACACCCCTAACCAGCTTATTGCTAGTCTCTAGTAATTCAAACTCAATAATAAACAAAATAAAATAAATAAAAACCTTCTAAGCCACTTTGATATGGATCATGATTGCATTTAGCATATGCATTAAGCATTTAAACCACTATGTGGCCCTACTGGACAAGTTATAGTCTCGTGAGGACTTACAGCGATGATACCCATATACATCACGACAAACACACAATCATGTAAATACATATGAAAAGAGGAAAAATTTATTAACGACAGTCTTGATCAGTCCCCATAGTGACATCCTCAAAGATTGTTTCTAAAAAATGACTAAGAGAAACATTAAAGTACGCTAAGAATCGTAATTTAAGTAATTTGATTCAAGGTATCAAGCTCAGACTCAATAATGTGTGTGTGCATAAACCATTTTCCAACTCATCCCTCATATCAACCAACTCTACAACTTTGCTTTAAGAACACATATACAATGAGTCAAACCAACCTAAATCAATACAACTCTCCTGGTTAGGGTGAATCATATCATGCTATGCATATGTAGTTAGTTGTTAGATCAGTTATTCAAACATTATATATTCCTTCAAGTTCAAAGATTCATGTAATTTACTAGTTAGCCAAGGTAGTTGATTTTATGATTAGTAGCTTTCATGCTACTCCTTATGGTAGCATTCTTCTCATGGAAGAGTATCAACTATAGTGTAGTTTATGAATTACAAATCATACCAATGATAGCTTCACTCCTAAGATTTATATATACCTTTTTTCTAATCACATAATCAGTTCAAATGATGTAAAAATGAGATGCAGGTCATTCATCTTCAATTTGTTTCATCCACTAAGTATATTGTCAGCTAGTACAAGTTTAAAAGGTTAAGGATTTTTTAAAGTGCTTAAAATTTGAGTCTCAATAAGATAAACATGCTCAAATTCTTTAAATATAGATTCAAAACACACTTACTCTTTCCTAAGAGCCATTGATTTTAGATAGAGCTTAAATATTGCCACCTCTAAACTAAATAAAACATTGTCCTCAATGTTAACAACAATAAAGACGTTAGAAATGAAAGAGTTCACTTGATAGGAGAAAGCATGAATCTGGGTGTAACAAAGTGTGATTCCAAAAAATTTAAAAAAAAAAAATACACAGATAAAAATAAAAAAATAGAAAGCTTCGGTTACCTCCCAAGAAATGCTTAATTTCTAGTCTTTAGCCAAACTTTCTCAATGAGATAGCTCATGGAG
Source organism: Zanthoxylum bungeanum (assembly GCA_019454045.1). Taxonomy (NCBI): domain Eukaryota; kingdom Viridiplantae; phylum Streptophyta; class Magnoliopsida; order Sapindales; family Rutaceae; genus Zanthoxylum; species Zanthoxylum bungeanum. Next base: position 202,849 of record SKCR01037506.1, on the reverse strand, counting down.
GCTTCAAAATAGATGAAAACTCTCTAGATATGACAGTCCCGTGTGTATTGCAATTCAACCTCTTTTTTGAACATGAGGTGACAAGTATGGAAAAGTTTCTCTACTGTGTGAAAATGCCTCATTTGTTATACTTTTTTCTTGTATACTTAGCTTGGAAAAAAGTGCCATCACTATGTTTGGTTGGGTGCTCTCGCCCAATTAACTTAACTGGAGTTCTATTCAAATATTCATTTAAGTAATCCTGAGAAGTATCAAACAAACTAGAGATGTCTAGTATCTCAATATTATCAAAATAATAAGCACACTCATAATTACAAAGAAAATGGTTAAATTGGTTTGAGTCATTATAAATAGACATGTATGGAATTGTTGACTTTAGGGCTGCAGGGAATGAGACTTTAGATTGAAACTGAATTGGTTCTTCCTCCCTAACTAAGTCATTATCCTTACCACTAGAATATTGGGGGCCTCCTGAGGTTTGAGAACTTGAATTGAAGCATCTATCACCCTTTTCACTACAAATAATAATTGCATTAACTTCCTCAAACTTTTTCTTCTTACAACTAGAATTTTATGCCATATGTTGACCTTGAGGGTTTGGTTGAGTTTGGGTTGGAAACTTCCCTCACTCAGCTACAGATAAAATATTGATCAACCTAGTCATCTGACTCTTTATTTCTTTATTCTCCTCAACATTTTGAGTTAGAAAAGCATCAAACCTCAAACCTCTTATTGGTCTTACTTTGAGCCTCTATAAAAGCTTGTATTGTGTCCCCTAAAGAATTACTATAAGATGCGGATGCATGATAGAGGGGAATAAAGTAAGATCTAGATTGTTATGGTTTGATGTGGTTCTGTATTCCAACTATAATTGGGGCGATTCCCTGACCCATAATTATATGTGTTTTAATAAGGGATGTATGGCCTCTTGTATAAGGCATTACCTTGCTCCTCATACACACCCTTTATCTCTATAAAGGTAGGGCAATCCTAAGCTAAATGGTCCACTCTAGAGCAAACAAAACAATAGGTTCCAGGCTTTCCTTAGGTAAGAGCATGGACAACTCTATAATCTTTAAGTTTCAAAGCCTTTATTTCCCTTGTTAATAGCTCAACTTAGACTTTAAGACTTTCATTCACTCCAAAGTGATGTATGCCTCTGCTAGAAGTAGTGGAACGTGTCCTAATAGTGCTATCAGTGGCATTAGGTCCAGTCCAAGTGTTTTAGCTAGGTCATTTAAATACTCTATGGCCTCATCAAGATCTTTCTACAAAAACTCACCAATGCACATCATCTCTACAAATTGGTGCACCCTAGGGGTCAGACCTTCATAAAAAAATTTCACTATATGCCAACTCTCATACCCATGGTGAGGACATATAGTTAACATCTCTTTAAATTTCTCCCAAGATTGATAAAAGGGTCTCATTGTCTTTTTGGGAGAAAGAAGAGATTTGTCTTTTCAGGGTATTAGTCTTATGGTGTGTGAAGTATTTAGTGAAAAAAACACGTGTCATTTAACCCTATGATCCTATAGAACGAGGTCTCTAAGAATATAGTCAGCTCTTAGCTCTATCCATAAGGGCAAAAAAGAAGAACTTAAGTCTAACTATGTTAATACCCCAAACTTGGCCATAGAAGGTTGCAACAACATCTTCAAACTCCTTAATATACATATAAGGGTTCTCATTATCTAAACTATAAAAGGTAGGGAGAAGCTTGTATCAATCCAGACTTAAAGTCTATATACGGTGCATTAGAGGGAAATATTATGCATGAGGGTGTAGATGTGCGAGTAGGGTCGATGTACTCTTGAAGAGTCCTAATTGGTTATTCCTCATGATCACTCATGTTGTGTTTGCTAGATCTAGTTGGTGTAGCAAAAATATTTTCGAAAAAATTTTCAATGTCATGGTCTTCTTTCTCAATTTTCACAAATCTGCCTAAGCAATCTCTAGGTCTAAGCATGCACTCAACAATAAATAAAATAATAAACGAAAATAAAAAAATAAAAAACTAAAATTTAAAACTAAAATTAAAAAAAATAAATAAATAAATAAAGCAAAAGGGGACGAAGTTAGCATTTTGTGTTGACTAAGCAAACCTGTTATTTTCGATCATAAACCGTATCCCCGGCAACGGCGTCAAAATATGATTATGCTCAAAAGATACATATGGCTATCGCAGTATAGATTGAGGTTTTGATCCCACAGAAATATGGTTACGAAAGTTGCTGAGTCACTTAGCAAACACGTTAAAAGTAACTAATGGAAAATGAATGATTGAATTGAGGTTGTGAAGCAAATGTATGAAAAGAAATTAAATTTAGCAATTGGAAAAAGATAGCAAGGTGTCGGGAATCCCTCTTGTGTTTCACTCATTCTTATTCTTTTGATTCTTGTAATCACTCAATAAAGTTTCCCAACCCAAACAAACAATTGGAAGATATGTCAATTCTACTCATAAGAAATTCAAAAGTACTTAGCATTCCCATCTCTTTTGTTAAACATGTAGACATGCTATTATTACAACTTATCCTAAGACGATAATATAACCAAAGGTAATATCGCAGTAAAAGATCAACTTGTAAAATAGTATATCGATCACAATTATATCTCCAAAACACACATAGAAAAAGCATGACTCATCCTATATGGGAATTGATCAAATATAATCTCTGGATTATAGTCAATAAAGATGAAAAAGATAAAGAAAACTAACTTTATTAGATATTGAAGTTTAATTATGAATCAAAAGATAAGATAGGAATTACATATCAAGAGTTAATCCCAAATATTTGCCTTGGAGTTTAGTTCTCAATGGAAGAAAGAATCGTCCTCTTTTATCTAGGTTTAATCCAAAACTCCCCCTTACAATGAGGGTCTTAAGCCTTTTTTTATAAGAAAAATAACGTAATATTGTAATAATCTGATTCTAATGCTATTGGTTTTATAGAACTCAATTAAGAATGGAAAAACCCTTAAAAATGGAAGTTTGCACTTAAAATTCGCCATTCACGTTCGAACGCCCCTCAAACATAACTCATAAGTCCAGTTACTACCTCGATTCATTCGAACACACATCGCACCCTCCTCAAACGTGAAGCTACTACCTCAGGGAGTTAAAACGCTATGATGAATAACATTCGCACACTCGGCTACTCTATGGGGATTAGTTCTGATGTGCAACTTAAAATACTTATAACTTTCTCGTCCCTTAGCCAAATCATGCATTCTTTATATGCACGCGATTTTCTTTGAGCATACTTTACAGTGCCACTAACCTCATATCAATTGAATCTCTAAATATTTTGAAATATCTAAAAGAGTGCACAATGTCCAGTTGACACTACTCAGCTCTCATCACTTTGCAAGGCCTTGAGCTCATCTTTTGCACTAGCTTCATTCCTACATAAAAACAAGCATAAGTATATGAATTTGAATATTTTATGAACTAAAGCATATAACATATAAATACATTAAAATATTCAAATTATTTCTAAAGATTTGTAATATAACTCGTAGAAGTGGCGTTCAAAGTATACTTTCGTGGACTTATCAGTAGTCAAAGAAACCACATCATATAGCATTTCATCATTATATATTCAAATAGATAAACTAATCCTGACTTTCTTAGTCACCTTAACCTTTACATAATCATTTATTTGCAAATTATAAGGTCTTAGATGCTCAAGCAAAGGTAGCCATAATTTCTCCACTAAGGTTGTACTAGCTAAATCAGTACAACTCCTACCATCGATGATAATGCAACACACTTTGCTGCTAACATGATATCTAGTTCAAAATGAACTAGTACGATAGATCTTCTCACTCTACGACTCCACATTAAGTATGTTGTAATAATTGTGTTGATGGTGTTTTCAGGCATTAAGATATTTAAAGCAGCACGACGAGGACAGAATGGTAATTCCCTCCTTAGGAGAGATCGTTAAGGCCTACCCGACCACTTTAAAGGTCCAAACACCTCGCAGTTTCAGACCAGCCACGACGCTTAGAGACCGAGCACATTTTCGTTTCAGACCGAGCATGTTATGATCGGTTACCGAGAACTTGGGTTCAGATAACCGGGCACTATCAGGTCGACAGTAGCATTCTCAGTACAAATGACTATCATGACCGACTTCATGAAGACCGACCAGATGGCAAGATATGCTCAAGAAGATGACACCCTATTCTTGCGGATAAGATAACAAGTTATCCTACTTTCACGAGGAAAAGTAATGAGTCAGAAGCCAAAAAGGAACATGAAAAGTGAAGGCAATATTAGACTAGGAATCCTTGCAAGAGGAGGACGCTGATTCAACTAGGAATTCTTATACAAATAGGAGTCTGATTTCTGTACTGTTATAAATAGGAGGGGCATAATATGTGTAAGGGCATGAGAATCATCAAGCTCTGACTTGTAAAAAACAAAAAGAGACCTGAAAAGGTGTTTGAGTAATAAGAGTATCATCATGTTTGTGTCCGTGGACGTAGGTCGGATCCGAATCCACCGAACCACGTTAAATCTCCTTGTTGATTGGTGTGTTTATCTGTTTTTTGCTAAATTTGCTTTTGGTCCCCCATAACCAAACAAATTCACTATTGAAGGAGGATTACCTCGGAGGTGATATTCCTATATTACCCTGAGACCAAAATCCACCGTCAACAAATTGTTAACAAATGAAACACTAAAAGAGAATATTAGTAAAGAAAACCTCGTAACACCCTCTCACATGTTTAAACTCGCAATGACAGTCCACTCGTGTTTCACTCACTTAACTTTTACCCTATTTCAAGCACATACTCTAGCCTTTTATCACTATTAATTTCCTCAACCAAGTTCTTTTAGAAATCATAAACACAATTAAAAACAGGTAACCAAGCTTCATTTTAAATAACCAAAGCTCAAGAAACCAATAACAAGACATAAAAAAGCAAGAATCACAAACAAGATCAATAAAATAAAAACAAAGAACAAAGGATCAAGAATCAAAAATAATATCAACTCAATTGCAAGACTAATATATGTAAGAACAATACCGTAGACACTGTATTTTATCACATAGTCTGATGATGAGCCTCTTGCGGGGATACCCCTAAAAATTAGGAAAGTTGCAAGATGAGTGCCAAGAAAGAAATGAACTCCAAGGAATATAACCAATAGTCTGCCAGATATCACCTGTGTCTGACATTCCTTCTCTCAAATCAGAATATCTGGCCGGACAAGTCACAGCTATCATTGAATGTTCAAGTTGTCAGTTACCAAAGACCCGAGATCTGATTATGGCTGACCGAATATGAAATTCAAATTTAATATCCGACCGGACATGTATTAAAGTGGTCAACGCACGTGTAAACATCTGAAAACTGACATTACAGATTGATTAATGGTCGGCAAGACTTACAATTCAATAACGTCATACAGAGAGGAGGCCAATGAGGGATTATGTTACCCTTCCATTCTCATAACCTCCCTCCACACTATAAAAGGAGAGTCTTCCCCCTTCAAAAAATGATCATCCATAATCGACCTTAAAGAACCTTTGCTAAAATTCTGAAATTTGAAACCCTTTAGAGAGAGAAGTAAATATTAATCATTGGAGTTCCCAACCTTTTTGGCATGAATCCAGCGACAACCTAGCATTCATGGCGTTTTCTAGAGTCAAACGACATACAAAGGTATGACTGAGAGCACCCTTCTTTAGATTCTATTTGCCTACACAGTATCTTTGGCCAGAACAGCCACACGTCCGGTTAGACATGAATATTTAATTAGAACATCTGGCCAGTTTCCCCAAATCCATACTGGAATGCTATCCACTTCACATCCCGTTTATTTGCTTGCACTAGTACCTTTTTATTACTGTTCCGTTATATTAACTACATGTTTTTATTACCTTATTATTGTTTAGCTATTTTACTGCTCCCTTATTCTCGTCTTACGTAGGTTAAAATTATTATTACTTTTTTTATTATATAATTGATTAGCTCATTATGGATTAGTATGCATAATTATATGATTCTGACCTATGAAGAATATTCGGTCTGACCTATTACAGGTCTGGTCAGACATCTTTTTATATATCTGACCGTATGATCCCCTTCGGTATCTACGATGGAAATCCGGATGTAAGTTCCATTGCCGATTCTGAATGGACGGTATTATGGTTCGCACTCGGGATACAACTCCACATAGCATTATGATGATGGCCATTTCATTTTATTTCGTTATAGTTATATCATTTTTAAAATGCATGTTTATAGTCCTCTGCCTACTGCTATTACTATATTAGACGTTACTGTTATTATTTGACAATGTGTTATTTCACTGTTATCATTAGGCCAATGAGAAGCATACTCTAATTTATTTAGTTGCTATTTTGTTACCGCTGTAACCATTCTTAAATATTTACCTGCTTTTATTTATTGTTCATGATTACGCATTGTATGCTTTATAAACTATATTACATGTTACTGGTTACCACTGCCATTCTGCGTTCTTGATTCATGAGGCATATCCGGCTAGACTTCCAGTAAGTCCTGCCAGATATTAATATAATCTTTGGCCTATCGGCCATGCCTCCATAAGGCCAGACCGATTAGATGTGTGCTTCAATTTATTTAACTATTATTTTTCCATCGTTGTAACATTCATGGTGATATTTTTTATATCTTTTCGTACCTTATTTATCACCGTATTTTACTTTTCATGTTTGTGTTATATATGTTATTTAAAACTGCTATTGCATGAGGCATATCAGGCTAGACTTCCAGTAAGTCCTGCCAGATATTAATATAATCTATGGCCTATCATAGGCCATGCCTCCATAAGGCAAAACCGATTAGATGTGTGCTTCGATTGTTGTAACATTCATGGTGATATTTTTTATATCTTTTCATACCTTATTTATTCACCGTATTTTACTTTTCATGTTTGCGTTATGTATGTTATTTAAAATTGTTATTGCATGTGAATTGCATTATAAGATGTCGGGATACCTCTCCTCAAACCTAAATAATGTACTAGCATCAATAAGAGACCATTATGAACTCAAGCGAGTTTAAGGTCGGACCTTGTGAGGGTTGTAGTGCGGCCTTAAATCATTCTCAGTGTTTCATACTGGGTGGCAACTATTTTATTCTCCTGTTAGTCCCACGTGAGGCTATCCGTTCTCTCTATGAGCTGCAAGCCCAACCGTGTCATGATTGCCGATGTCATAGACATAGCGGTAAATCCCATTTCGCTCCTACAAACACCCTATTTAAGACAATTACCACTCCATGTAATCAAGATTAAATATCTTTTTTTCTTAGCAATTTCTATAATATTTTCTTGAATCATTCTTTCTTTTCTTTTCTTTTTTCCGTTGTAATACTAATTCAAGAATTCAAGAACCCTAAGACACAAAATTATTGAAGCAAATTTTGGCCATAAAGTGTTCAAACTAGCAGCTTGCGCAACAAGGGTATATATGCATTTCTTACTCATAAAACAATTTAATTTTCCTTGTTTGTTAAGGTAAGTTACTTGCTCTCAAAGAATCCAAACAAGATTTGGTTATTATTGCACAAATGGAGTCCTGATATTGTTTGCGTAATTTTTATGCGTGAAGAAAGAATAGCGTGTAAGGTTCAAAACTCCTAAGACAAAGTCCCAGCAATGGGTGTTTGATTGAGTGAATAAGCCTCCAAGGGGCGCAAACACACAAGTTACAGTCCTAAGGTTACAATCTAAGAAATGAAAAATAAAAATATGCTCATTTGAGTCTTCATTTGATCGGGCTTTTCTCTTGGTGTAGATAGGCTTTTATAGTGGCGCTTGTCAACCGTTTTAGGCGGTTCCAGTATCTTCCTGCAGTTGCAGGATCGTGCCTGTAACCGCTGAGCTGCGTGTCTCAACTGCTTGGTTGTGGAGGGAAAACTGTTCAATTGCTACGATCGTGGAAGTAACCGCATTATAGGTTTTCGTCCTAACCGCTGGTCCGGTCGCCCTAAGCTCTTCGTCGCTCTTCGGTCCATCGGCCTTCTTTCCTTCATTCTTTCGTTCGTCCCGGGGTGATTTTGTCCTATGGTGGAGATTTTCGTCTGTCAACAATTGTCCCACAAATTCACCTTGATTGAACTGGAAGTGAAGATCGAAGTGAATTTTTTCAGTCTTCCATCCCGGTTCATTTTTTCCTCGTTTCAAATAAGACTACTACGCCAATCGAGGGTTGTTCTGATGGACATTCCCTTTCGCCCTCAGCTAGCCCGTTTTGATCGAAGAATACAATAGGACGTATACATTGGAATGAGAGAAACTTGTATGATCATCCCTTTCCGCCTTCGACCGACACATCATTCGGGTAAATCCCCCAGTCGATATAATCTGATGAGCGAATTTTCGATCGGAGATGAAATGGTGTGTGTATTGGAGTGATAGAAACTTGTATGTTCACCCGTTTCCGCCTTCGACCGGCCCATCATTCGGCCAATCCCCAGTCTATAGAATCCGAGGTCCCAGGTAAGCAGCATGCTCCGCGTAGAGGAGCTCAGGCCAGTTGTTGTTAATGAGCGTAACCCATTCGCAACTCGGGATGTGCAGTACCTTCGACACAGAGGACCCCGGGCAATTTTTCACTAACGGACGCAACCCATCCACAACCTTACATTTCATTTCACACCTTACGCCGTGTGGATGGCCGTTAGCGAGTCTTCTTACATTTCATTTCACACCTTACTAAAGAGAAGCTTCCACCTCTGGTGGCCTATGTTTCATGCAGAGCTTTTCGTTTTTCCAACTCTGCTCTGCCTCTTCCGATCTTTTCCTTCTCATTTTCAGGACTCTGTTTGACTATGGAAAGTCTGGTTAGTAAGGTTGGCCTTTAAATAAGTGGTTATGAGACCTTGCAAAATTGCCTTTTCATTTTCCCCCTTTTATATACTCCCAAGCCATGGTACTGTTGTCACGTGAAGGGTTTTTCCACGTGCTGACTGATCGATTGGAGGGGCTCCCTGCCCAAAGTCTGGTCCTCTGCCAAAGAAATCCCGTGGCCTGATGGTCTTGTCATATCAGTCTTCATTACTTGTGTTAATAATGGAGAAAGCTTGGGCGACGCCTCTGGAAAGTGTAATGTTGACACCTGTTCTTGGCCGATTCTGAAGACCGATGCTAAGATTTTGAGGCTCGGCCGATCTGCTGGAGGCCGAAGTAGCGAGGTCGAGCGAAGTAAATTCCGGGTTAGACTCCTCGCTCTGTAGTTTATCGGGCCGTCTTTTAGAGTTCTACGCGAACCCATCATATCTGCAATAAATGTGTGGCCCTTTCCTATACGTTTCATCATGAGGCCCATTTAAGAGCCGTTTTTCACGTCACTTCCGTGTTTCCTTCCATCGCACGTCACTTGTGCAGCGAGTTGCATTCGAACACCTGTCTAGGGCAACTTTCTATCCTTTTCTGTTTCCCCGCCGTTTTCACTCCTCAACGATTCATGTTGCGACACCTGTCCCAGGTTAAACCCTTCGTCTATTCATAAGGCTTCATCCCCCTCTCTTTCTCGCTCTACCCTCAACTCTTTCTGCAAACTCGCTTTTACTGCTTTCTTGATCTTTTGTCATCAATGGCTTCTTCTTATTCTTTGCCCAAAACTAGCGACTCAACTTTCGCTGATTATAAATTGGCGTTGGAAGATTCTTCTGTGGGCGTCTTTGGCCTTCACACTCTCAATGAGGATTTCGGCCAATGCGCTCTTGGCCCCATCTTCATTGATGATAACGCTATCGCAATGGCCCTGTTGGCTCAGCAATTTCCCTCTTCTTATAGCCTCCCATTTTCTGAACCACTCAATATTATTATCGCAATGGCCCTGTTGGCTCAGCAATGGCCCTGTTGGCTCAGCAATTTCCTTGCTCAGTCCAATCCGATTCGCACCTGGCCCAAGCCCGATACAGCCTTCAAAGCCTAGTATCAACGTATGCTGTTACATGCGGATACCCGTACCTTTTTAGACAAACACCATCTTCTTCCTCTCATTGAGCTTTCCTTGTCCCTTCCGGTTTTTTATCGTAACTTGTTTCCCATTTCCTTACTCTTTTGGTCCTCTGAGTACAGTGTATTCATTTTTCCGGTCGGGCCTTTTACTATCACCCTTCGTGATGTTGGTGCTCTTACTGGTCTGACCCCTCTTGGAGCGACCATTTCGGCCTCCACAAACTTTTGTTTTCCCCATTCTTCAATGGTCACTTCCTCATTTTCGTTCTACTCTTCTTTTCTTCGTATATATTCGAAAATGGCTGGTACAGTTTCAATGCTAGAGCGTACAGCCTTCCTTCATTACTGGCTGCGCAAATATATCATTTGTGCACCCAGCCAAAAACATGTGGCGGGCTACCTCCCCATTTCTTCTGATCTCGCTCATGGCCGTAATTTAGACTTGGCCTCTTTTCTTCTTGCCGCCACGTATCGGGGGCTGGCCGTCCTCCAAAAGCAACTTCGGTCGGGGTCATCACCCATTGCTTCTGGTCCCTTGTGGGTCGTCCAACTTTGGTTGAGAGCTTACTTTCCTATTTTTGGTACAATTGATTCGACTCACCCTTACTCTTGTGCCGGCCTTCTCTTTGCTCAGCTTAGGCCATCTTCTTTCCTTCCTCGTGCCACTTTTGATTATTTTTATACTATTCATCGGGTTCCCTCTTTTTTCCCTTTTACTGTGTCGAACAGTCCGTCTTTCGTACATGACCTTCCTCTTTTGGAAGAGGACGAATCAGGTCTTCGCATATGGCGTAAGTGTTTATGCAGCCGCGACCTGGTTCATGACATCTTGACTGGGGCCAATGGTAAGGCTGGAGTGGAGGTGTACTCGCCCAACTTCGTCGCCCGTCAATTTGGCCTCATCCAAGGGTGTCCCCTTGCTTTCATTCATTCGTATTCTGCGTCACTAGATTGTTTTAAGGTTTTTTCAGTCTCTGAAGTTGAGGACTCTGTGGCAGAAACACGATCTTTGATTTCTTCTTTTATAATTGCTTCTTTTTCTCATTGTAATTCTGTTCATCCCTCTTTTGATCATTTTTTGCCATCTATCCGCGAACGAATTTTTTCTCTACCTTCTGCGAGAGTTGTTTCTTCTATTCCTTTGTCCCCCAAGTCTTCTGAGCCATCGGGGTCGACGAAGGCAGCTGAGGCGGCTAAGCCCAAGAGAATGAAGCTTGCTAAAAGGAAACAGCCTTCTCCCAGTCGAAGCTCTGATTCGGACGTTTCGCTCGTCTGTCGCTCTAAGGTATGAGTTTGAGACATGCTTTCTTTTGCATTCATACAGGTTTTAGGTCATAACTGTGTATTTTTGGTGCAGGCTCTTAAGATTGATCCGTCCTCCGCAGTTCCTGAAACTGCGTGAATTCCGGAGGTCGAAGCTCCTGTGGGCGGAGGCGAGGGAGCGGGACCTACAGGGATGCCGGTTGTTAAATTTCCCTCTGACGAGGATGACGCGGCCGAAGGTCCCCTCATGGAGCAATTTCCAGGAGAGGAAGGTGCAATTGGAGCCGACCCCCAAGGTACGGAGCCATCTGTTGAATCTGGCCGTTCGCGTCCAAGAGTTGAGGAAATTCCTGGTGATCATCCTTTATTTGAGCGCTTCTCTTCGGATGGTTCTTTACCAATCGTGCATGATCCGGATGATGAGGGTGAAGTGTCAGAGCCTATTTGGCCGACTGGGGCTATGTGGCATTACATTAAACAGCTCTTCCCTTTAGTACGCAGGATGTCTGCCTTAGGACTTAGAGGGAGTTATAGGGACGTGGACGGCCCTTATAGTTTGACCGAATTGGAATCATTAGAGGAGGCTCGGTCTATGTATAAAGACTATGTACTTCGTCACATTTACAAAGAAGATGAAATCATTTATATTTATGATTCATCCAACTCTGATTCTCTTGCAGATGATCGGCCGACTACTGCGCCACAACCTTCAATGCCAGAAGCGGTGTCCCCCAGCACTTCTGCGCGTCCGACTTTGGCCTTAGCACAGCCATCGTCTTCGGCTCTTCTGCATTTTTCTTCTCAAGTGGAGTTTCTTGAGCCTGAGAAGCCGTCATCTTCGGCTCTCATGATTGCTTCTTCCGCAGCTCATATTCAAATAGTCCAAGTGTCGGCCGCTCCTGAGCAACCGTTGCCTGATGAGTGGTAAATCTATCACTATTTCCCACTCATTTAACCTAATATTTTGTATGGTTTCTTGAGTTTTGTGAACATTTTGATGTGTTTTGTGTTATTTTACAGATAAATAAAGTTGGGAAAGCATTGGAAGCATTTTGGGGCCAAAATAGAGAAAAATTGACAAAATGGCAATTCAGTAAATTGTCCGCGTCACGACGCCAAGACCGTCAGCGTCGCGACGCCTAACATGCGCCGAACAGTGCTAACGTGCACCTGGTCCACGTGTCAGAATCTGAGAAAAGTTTGACTTTACTAACATGTGCCGTGCCACGTGTCACCATCACAGCCGATCTGCTAACAAGCGCCGTGCCACGTGTCAGCATCCTACGGTGTCGACAGTCATCATCGCCACGTGTACCACGTGTCACTCCACGTCATTGCCACATCATCAGCCACATCACCAGGTTGACCAAGTCAAACTGCCACCTCACCGCCACGTCATCATCAGCCAATCAGGAAGTGACACGTGTCGCAATCCTACGGTGCCGACAGTCTCTTTCCCACTCACCGCCACGTCACCGCCACGTCATCATCAATCACTGAGTATCTAATCCTTATCTGAAACATGGCAGATAAGAATCTCATCGACCAATCAGAGGCCGCCACGTGTCACAATAATTGAAGCCCAACCACCTCGCCACGTGTCACCTTATCAGCTTATCTAGAATCTGCGAACCGACGAACCAGAGCGTGCCACGTCGACAGAAGCAGGCATAGCGACGCCAAAGGCCTTGGCGTCGCGACGCTGGAAGCCTACCAGGGCCTATAAATAGAGCTTCAAATTTCAGTTTTAGTTGCACCACTCTCTCTCATGTTTTTGATGTAAAGAGAAAGTTTATCTCTCTAGTTTCATTTAGTTTTTAGTTTTTTTAGTTTTTAGTTTTGTAAATAGTTTTAATTACGTTTTGTTAATATAGTAATTTACTTTTTTACTTTTTACAGTTTTTACTATTTACCATGATGAGGTAACTTCCCCAGCTAGGGTGAAAGGTAATTCTTTTACTGTTACTATTTAGATTAATCTCCCTTAAAAATAATATATTCACTATTTAAAATATTGACTTAAAAAGGATACCGCCAGATTGGTCGGTTGGTAATTCATTTTAATCTGGTTTAAACCTCACTAATAAAGGATACCGCCAGATTGGTCGGTTGGTAATATTATCACAAGTTTTATATTATTTTATGGGAGATATCTAAAATAGTAAATAGTAAAAATAATTCATTTTACCTTAGCATTTTATTTTATTTATTTTATTTTACTTTTCAGCTTTTACTTTATGTCTTTTACTTTTCAGTACTTTTACTTTATGTCTTTTACTTTTAAGTTTTTACTAGCCCTAGTTATGTGTTAGTTATCTGGGGTTGTGATGAATTCTAATATCACCGGTTTATAAGGGGTTATTTTATAGTTTGGGTAATTTAAAGGTTTACTTATTAAGTCTTAAGCTTAATGCTTCTTGTTGTCTGATCACCAATAAGATTGTTGTGGTAAATCTAAAATGAACTAGACATAGGGATTTTAGGTTTCAGCCTTAGACTTAATAGCTCACGATCTTCCTTGAGGATAGATAACCCTTTAATAGATTTCCTTACAGGATAGACATATACCTGTCGGGCGGGGAGCTATAATTAGAACTTAAACTTAATGAAACCAGATAATTTGGTTGACATAGACATATGGTTCAATTGGGTTAAACTGGGTATTTGCGTCTGACCATCGACAGAGGCTTTTGCATAATTTAGTGTTCCAGGTTAGTAAACTGATTCATTACACAAACATAAAATAATCATTTCATCTTTTAAAAGATATTAGAAAGATTCACAACCCTAGATCTTTGTGTCTTTTGTTATTTTCTTTAGTATTTTCTTTTGTCTTTTTATTTATTTATTTATTTAGAAAATCTACAATCAACCAAATCAATCATTCTCTTCTCCCTCAATTAGATATCTGGAAATAAATAGATTCAATAATTAGGAATTAAGTCCTCGTGGGATCGATATTCTTATACTATTTGAACGATATGTGCGCTTGCGTTATACGCGTGTGTTTACGCCGGTCATTGCCCCATCGGGCTGAGTCTCCCATTTTGCCAGCGAGTTCAACTGCTCGGCCGTCTTCTTCTCAGGCCGCACCGCCGTCGACTCTTGTCCCCCAGCATCCATCATCCCCAGGGCCTTCATCTCATCAAGAGCTAGCGCAGCCCGCAGCTGAAGCATTCGAGGCACTGGTGGATCAGCCTTCTAGTTCTGGTTCTGGGATGGTAAGTCTTTTCTTCTTTTCTAGTTCGTCCTGACCCTGGCTTATATTTGCTAATTTCTTCTTTGTGTACAGGCATCCGACCCATTGTTGCAAACAGTCCAGGATATTTTGGATCGTTTTGGACGACTTTCATCTGCTTCTTTTCGGCCTCCTTCTCCTTTGGTCAGCATCAGTGCAGACCTACAAGTCCTTCAGGAAGTCCTTGGCCAATACGTTTCCTTTGCTGCACTGGAAATTTGTCAGGCCACACGGCCAGAGAACGTCCTTCAATTGGACAAAAGCTCCTCCGAGTTGAGCCGGATATTGGCCCTCCCTACCTTGCCCATATCGATTGATGATCGGTTTTTCCTCCAAGAAATACAAGACAGCATAGCAGCCATTCTCTCTCGGTATCGCAATATGCACAGCCAGAGGGTTGGACTTCGCTATTCTGTATTGAGGAAAGAAACGCTTCGTGGTTCTCTGGATGACCTTCATCAGCCCTTGAGGGAGACTACTGAAGAGATGATGACTGAGGAGTTGGTCTTCCTAGACCTGGAGCGGCAGTTACAAGAGCTTCAGCGTCTTGTTGAGGAAAGTCGTATGAGGAAAGAGGCTAAAAGGAGGACCATTGCTTCTCAAGCAGCGGAGATGGGTCGGTCTATGAAAGAGTATGAAGGTTTGGCCCGCATCAATTTCAAGAAAAACCTGGCCGACTTGGATGCAGTGGGTATGGAAATACAAGACGAATAGCGCCTGAGGAGGGAGACGCTCTCGGCCATTAAGGAGCTGCCTGGGGATTTTCGGCGGTCTTCGGGCCAAAAGTAATACTTTTGTAAGACGTTGTATCGTCTATCCCTTGTATTCTTAGGACGTTTTCGTCTATGTTTAATGAGAACTTATTATTATTTCAGTGCATTTTGTACGTTTTCGTGCTCCCATATCGAGGGCAAATATTTCTTTAAGTATTTGCCGTTTATCGCTCTTGCATGCACTCTTCCGATTAAGTCTTGTAGATGATAAGCTCCATTTGGCAACACGTTTTTTTACCATGAATGGGCCTTCCCAATTGGGCGACAATTTGCCATACGCCGGGTCCTTAGAACCAAGTGGCAATACAGTATTCCATACTAATTCGCCCTCCCTGAACGATTTAGCCATTACTCTGAGGTTGTATTCCTTGGCTATCCTTCTATTTTGTGATTCTAGATGATTTAGCGCATCACATCTGATGTCTTCCAATTCCAGAAAGTTATGGATCATTGCCTCATCGTAGTCCTCCAGTGTCAGTTTTTCTTACAGCATCACCCAGGTAGACTCAATATTCATTTCCACTGGAAGCACAGCCTCTTGACCATACACTAATTGGAACGGCGTCACCGAAGTACTTGTTCGCGACGACGTTCTATAGGCCCATAAAGCTTGACTCAAATATTCATCTCATCGTCTAGCGTTGTCTGTCACCATCTTTCGAATCAATCCTTTAATCCTTCTATGTTCCTTTATGAACTTGATGATCTGCTCTTGGGAGATTTCTACAACTGGGATGGCTTCCGCCCATTTGGTGAAGAAGTCGGTGGCAACGACGATGAAAGTATGCATTTTACTCGATGCAGGGTAAATCTTCCCTATCAAGTCTATCGCCCATCCCATAAACGGCCACGGTTTAATAACTGGGATCATCTCGGTTGCTGGAGCCCTCTGAATAGGCTCGTGCTTTTGACAAGCAATGCATCCTTTGGCATACGAGATGCACGATTCTCCCATCTTCGGCCAATAATAGCCGCTTCGTATAATCAACCATCTCATCTTTACCCCGGCTTGGTGAGCCCCACAAATGCCTTCATGCACTTCGGCCATTGATAGTTTTGGATTCTGATGGCCCTACACATTTCAACAACAACCCATCTTGTCGTTTCTTATATAGCACATCTCCTGATACTATATAGTTCAAAGCTTTAAGTTTTAGCCTTTGATCATTCCCTACTTCGGGCTGCTTTAGGAATGTCTTGATTTCGTTTCTCCAATCGTCCTTCATTTCAGCTTCGATGACCATGGCGTCCGTATCTTTAGCTCGCCTCATGAGGGCTGGCTCAACCTCTTCGCTTCTGTATACCCTACCTATGTTTGTCTGTTTATATCCGGAGGCTGCTTGGGCTAAGCTATTGGCCAATTCGTTCTTCACCTTGGAACGTATTCTAATTCAGCGTGATCAAATGTTCTACCAATTCTTTGGCCACGTCAATAATGTCATTATGATCATGCTGCTTTGACATTTGAAAGCTTTTATCACTTGTTGAATTACCAGCTGCGAATCTCCCTTAATGGACGCATGGGTTACTCCCATATTGAGGAGCATCTCAAGCCCAAGTATCAAGGCTTCGTATTCGGCCTGTTATTAGTGCAGTATTCGTTCAACTTGACTAGGAATCAGAAAGATTCTCCCAACGGGCTGACCAGGACTAATCCTATTCCAGCTCCCTTCATTGTGCTGGATCCGTCGAAATACATCGTCCATGGTTTCAGACTACATTCGTCCAAATCCATTTCTACTTCCCTGATCGTGCTCAAACATGGATGGTCGGCCAAAAAATCGGCCAAGGCTTGATTTTTAACGGCCCTCTGGGGTTCATGCCATATATCAAATTCTGAAAGTGATAGTGACCAAAACCCGACTCTTTGATGCAAGATGGGACGAGAAAACATGTACTTTATTATATTAATTTTTGTAATCAAATACACTATATTCGGCCTAAGGTAGGCTCGTAATTTAGTACATGTGAAGTACAAAGCCAAACATAATTTCTCCATGGGAGAATAGTTACATTCATAATTCAGCAATTGTCTGCTGATATAGTAAATGGCTCTCTCAATGTTCATGTCGTCATCTTGCGCGATCATCCCAGCTATGGACTGCTCTTCAGCCGCTATGTACAACTTTATTGGCTTTCCTGGCACTGGAGGTACCATCACCGGTGGCTGTGACAAGTATTTCTTCAGGCTGTCAAATGCTCGTTGATGTTCCTCGGTCCAGACGAATTTGTCTTCGCCTTTTAGCTTCAATAAGGAGAAGAACACTTTTGTTTTCCCTGCACAGTTGGAGATGAATCGCCTTAAGTAGTTAATTTGCCCTAAAAACCTCTGCAACTCTTTTTTATTTCGGGGTGGCATAGCTTCGGTGATCGCCTGAGACTTATTGGTGTCGATCTCAATTCCCCATTGGTGCACTAGAAACCCTAGGAAATTTCCTGCGCACACCCCGAAAGCGCACTTGGCAGGGTTCATTCTTAGTTTGAATTTTCTCATTCGTTCGAAGGCCGTTTCTAAATGGCCAAAATGTTCGTCCGTAGTCACGGATTTAGCCACTATATCGTCCACATAGACTTCTACGAATTTTCCAATCATGTCATGAAAGATCAAGTTCATGGCCCGCTGATAAGTGGCACCATCATTTTTCAGGCCGAATGGCATGACCGCCCACTCATAACACCCTAGAGGGCCTAGGCATCTAAAGGCCGTCTTGTGTACATCATCTTCGGCGATGTAAATCTGATTATAGCCCGCATACCCATCCATAAACGAGTACACTTGATACCCCGCCGTGGAATCCACTAGGGAATCTACTGTCGGCATTGGGTATTGATCCTTTGGTGTTGCTAGGTTTAAATTTCTGAAGTCTATACAGATCCTTATCTTTCCATTCTTTTTCCTAACTGGGACAATATTTGACAACCATTCCACATATATGGTCGTCCTAATCAATTTTACCTCTAACAGTCGTTCAACTTCTTTCTTAATATCAGGCATGACATTAGGCGCAAACCTCTGGGGAGGCTGCCTATGAGGCCTATGGCTTGGCATGATTGGCAGCCTATGCTCCACCAATGTCATATCTAAGCCAAGCATCTCATGGTAGTCCCATGCAAAAAAAATTTGTATTCTTGCAACAAACAAATTAACTTTTCACGTACCTGGGGCTCCAATTCCTTGCTGACGTAAGTTATGCACCTATCGTGTTCATTCCCCAGATTTACCTCGTCCAAAGCATCTTGTCCTCTTGAGATGTTTGTCTTGCGTCATCCATTCAAGGCGTACTCTTCTTCCTTCGATTCTCCTCCTTCCATTAAGCAGTCCACTCCACATAGTTCTTTTATTTTGTCCTCCGTCTGGTGTGCCAGTAATTTGCCTCATAAGGCCGAAATAGCGGCATGTGCTTCGTCCTCACTTCTTCGATCCATTACATAGGCCAATAAATTGGCCTTGGAGGCCGCAAGAGCGGCTTGCTCCTTATTCTGGCCATACTTCATTCGAACCGCTGTGTGTTGGTTCTCCAAAGACCACTGTGGTTGGTCTCGTCTATGTGAACAAATTATCCAGCAAACCAGCGGGGTAAGGCTCGTCATTCTTGAGCCACAATGGTTGGGTTTTCCCCTTTATTCAAAACGCTGGTCGGCCCATAGTTCCCTTCGTACATGAAGTACTCGGCCGAGTTTGTCTCCGCAGCGAAAGACTTATTGTCGGCGTGCAATATCTCCACTTCGTCCCTTTGGTTCCAGAAAACCAGGCATTGATGAATGGATGAAGGGATACATTGGCTGCCGTGAATCCAGTCTCGTCCTAGGAGCATATTGTATGTGGTTGACCCATTTATGAAGAAAAATACTACTGTCTTCGTAGTACTTCACACTTGCAGGTCCAATGGAATAACTTCTTTTGCTGTCGTCGCCCCTCCATTAAAGCCGGTAAGCACCATTTCTGTAGGGAGGAGGTCTTCTTCAGACTTTGCCAAACGTCCTAGCATCTTAACTGGTATTGCATTAATGGCCGCCCCGTTATCAATTAGAACTTTGGTGACAGGTATCCCATTAGCCTTTGCCTTTACATACAGCGGCTGCAGGTGCTTCGTCATTTATGTTGGTGGCTTCGGGAAAACCACTCTCCCTGATAGACCTATTTCCATTGCTTGATCGCCATCATTAACTTGAGGTGATTCCTCTTCCATGTCCCATCTGGAAGGTGGCAACGTGGCTGGTGCATCCTGGGAGACATGATTGACAGTCAATCTCCATTTTTCGACGCTAGTGAGGGTCCGTTTTATCTTAGGCGTCCCATACAAAACGAGGAATGGATATCGTCCCAAATCTTCTCCCAATGTCCCGATTGCAGGATTGCCGGCTTCATAAAATTCTCTGAGAAGCCGATTCTGTGAAATTCCCATTCTCATTGATTCGGTCTTGATTTCTATTTCTTCTTCTACATCGGTCATCTCCTCATCTTCAGCTTCCCTATCTGTGATTGAGAGCGCTGCAAATTCAGTTTCGTCACCCTCATAAACGTCCTCGCTTGTTCCGACTTCCCTATTGTTATCTCTCTTGAATTTCCTAGGCAATAGGTAATGATTAGCCGCAACTGGCGGCATACTGCCGAACTGAATGACGATAGGCGGCTCTTCATCGTCTGTTTCGTCCCGCTTCCGTCTGCCGAATTTAGTGCGTTCATCCCAACTTGCCACCGTTCCTTCTTTGTTGTCACCCTTTTTTTGTTTACTTCTGTTTTCTCTGTGGTGCGAGGACTACGGCCTGTGGTGGCCTTTGCTTCAGCTTTTCGACGCATCAAACGACCATAATTCTTTCGGTGTCGCCTCAACTGCGTCCTTGTCATTTCGTCTATAGGGGGATAGTTCCTGTCTGGCCGCTGGCCCGAATGTGGTTTTTGGTACGAATGCCAAACATTGGGCCGATTAATCTTCGGCCTGAACGTCCTTACATTTTGGACGAAATTTAAATTCTCCCCAAAGAACCTTGGGGCGAAGGTCCGGGGCTGCCATGATGATGACTTTCTCTTTGCAGGCCTTTCACAAGTGTCTTCTAACTCTTTCATCCATTCCATGTCGTTCTTGCATCGAATACAAATGTTCTGCTGGTCTCCTTGCTCTGAAGGTGCCTTAATCCTTTCCAGAGCGCTTGGACGATGACGATGTTGTCCTTCGTCTAGCACTAATTTGACTTTCGGTAGATTCATCTTGGCAAGGTCTGGATTGATCATGTTCAACCCCACCGATTTTGGAAACGGGTCGCTGTCCACTGCCATCTTTTTCTCGAACGTGATTCGTCCAGATTCTATGGCATACTGTAAGACATTACGAAAAAAGGCAATTACTAGTTGTATGAGACCATGCATTGTGCCACTTACAATATTTTTTACTACTGATTTGCTCGGCTGTTGGCAACGTGTGTCGGTCGCTCAAGCTAATTTGCTTGTACTTATATAACTGGTCAAATAGTATCGACTTTAGTAATATCAAATGAGAAGTTCCTGCTCTTTTTATCATTCTTTTCACTCGCTTGGGGTTCCGCCCACGTCTTGCAAACGTAACGTTTCCCTTTAACCAACTCGGCCAAACATAAATCGGCCGACTCGGTGTCTACTTCGCCCATTTCATAGTCGATATTCCTGTAATATGTCCCTTTGCTCGAATTCTTCATTTGCTCATCTTCTCGTAATAATCGCTCATAACGCACCACACTAGTGGTGAGTTGGGGAAGGTCCCAAAACTCGCGATCCTGAAACTTCTTTTTTAGATCGAGATTTAAGCAACCTTGAGCGATCCTCACAAATTCTTTTTCGGGCAAAGGCACGTAACATCGGCCTCGGGCTACCTTAAACCATTGTAAAAATGTCTCGGCCCACTCTTCTGGCAATTGTCTTAGGTTTGCCAAATCGGCTAAGGCCACTTCAGATTCAGCCTTGTAAAATTACGCATGAAACAGTTGCTCCATTTGCTGCCAACTTTCTACCGAATTGGCCGGCAGACTGACATACCAAGAGAAAGCTACCCCTGACAGTGAGTCGTGAAATAACCTCAGTTTGTGGAAATCATTGACTTCCCCACACTAAATGGTAAATCGCCCTACGTGTTCCATGGTAGAAACTTCCCCAGACCCCGTAAAAAGGGAAAAATTTGGTATCTTGTAGTTTCTAGGCCATGGATAGGCCACATCGACCCAATCAGGATACGGCTTCCGATATCTTGGCCGAATTGGCCGTATGCCTAGACCAAATTAGTTTTGAAGGATCTCGGTCATTTGCTCCCTTAGCATATCATTGCCATTAAATGGCACAGCTATAGGCAGTGGCTGCGGTCCTCTCAAAAGTGGGACATAATCATGATTCTGCCTCTGAGAAACCTGGATTCCCTGAGGCAACACCACTTCATTTTGTGCCATATTTGGCCCTAATTGTGGGCCATTGCCTCCAGGACTTATTCCTCCCCTGAGAATCGCAGGGATGTTGGTCCCCTGTGGAGGAACATTACTAGGACCAGCCTCCTGACTGCTTGCCGCATGGAGGGGCGTAGTCCACGGCAGCGCCGTCCCGCCGTTTACACATTTGGTCATTAATTCATTCACCGAGCTTAGATGTTTAGCCATGTTTTCATAATGCGAATTGGTAGTTGATACGAATTTATCTATGACATGCGCATTTTGAAGCCTAACTTGTTCGACAACATCCTGTGTGAATTCACCGAACAACGCGCGCACCGCGTTAGGGCTGAGCTCTCTCATAGATTCGTACCGATTAGCATCTGTCAGACCCTCGAATTGACCCACTATGGCTGGAACGTTGGGCTGGTTGGTTTGCTCCAATCCTCCTTCCTCCGCAGTTGAGCCAGTTTGAGCGTTTCTTTTCGGAGGCATCTCCACTCTTTAACCAATTCTCCCACTGTGGTCGCCAAAAACTGTTTGCGCAATTTTTATGCGTGAAGAAAGAAGAGCGTGTAAGGTTCAAAACTCCTAAGACAAAGTCCCAGCAAGGGGTGTTTGATTGAGTGAATAAGCCTCCAAGGGGCGCAAGCACACAAGTTACAGTCATAAGGTTACAATCTAAGAAATGAAAAATAAAAATATGCTCATTTGAGTCTTCATTTGATCGGGCTTTTCTCTTGGTGTAGATAGGCTTTTATAATGGCGCTTGTCAACCGTTTTAGGCGGTTCCAGTATCTTCCTGCAGTTGCAGGATCGTGCCTGTAACCGCTGAGCTGCGTGTCTCAACTGCTTGGTTGTGGAGGGAAAACCGTTCAACTGCTACGATCGTGGAAGTAACCGCATTATAGGTTTTCGTCCTAACCGCTGGTCCGGTCGCCCTAAGCTCTTCGTCGCTCTTCGGTCCATCGGCCTTCTTTCCTTCGTTCTTTCGTTCGTCCCGGTGCGATTTCGTCCTATGGTGGAGATTTTCGTCTGTCAACAGATATAATAAGAAAGTGCAATCAAATAAGAATTAATTATGCTTTCACACAAGGAATCCTAAAATACTAAGGATACATAAAATTAAAGAAAAATAGATAAACAAACTCAGACCTCAATTATAGAAGTATTTAACGCTACTATGAAGAACAAACCAACAAGATTCAAGATTAAGAACCCAAGAAAACACAAGAATAACATTTTAAAAAAAAAGATAAAATATTCAAGAAAAATAAAATAAATAGGGCTGATCTGATCGCTTTTTCTAGGGCTTAGTTAATCATTTTAATGCACATTTAATGTTTTTTAATACATTTTTCAGACTTTTTATTGTTATGTAAGACACCACACAACAATACTCTAAGGAAAACAAGAAGCACAAAGAAACACGCAAAGAAACACGAGAAAACTGATCTAAACATAATAAATCAATTTGATTTGATTTTGATTTTGATTTTGATTTTTGAATTTAAAGACACACGTAAATAGACACCAAAGATAGCAAAGAAAACAATAAACAAAGTAAAGATAAATAAACCCCAATGGTTGCCTCAGTGGTAAATGCTTTGGGCTTGAGTGGTTTGCTCCCTCTCAGGTTTAAGGTTCGAATCTCATTAGATGCATTTCCTTGGGGCCATGTCCCATGGTGTGAAAAGCCAGTGACTTACCCTGATCTGTGTTGGGAAACTTCTGAGGGCACGGGGCACAAATCTCGCGGATTAGTCGAGGTGCGCGTAAGCTGGCCCACACACCCCGGTTATCCAAAAAAAAAAAAGTAAAGATAAATAAACTTGAATTACAACTTAAGTTTTGATACCAACTGGTGAGAATCCAGCGGGAATGAAACCCAAAACTCAGAAAATATTGAATCCATGTCCAAGAAATCTAAAAAACAGGTTTGATCGAAGATTGAAACTTTAGAGAAATAAAAACTTTCTAACCCCGATTGCTTAAAATGCCATAATAGTCAGCAATGTTTTGATTAGTTAAAGTTCTTTCAAGAACCAAGAGAGCAATCACTCACTCCCAAAAGAATACATTTATTTCTCAATCTTTATTAATGAAATATCAAAATATATCAAATAAAATAATATTTGCCCCTTTTTATAAGGCAATTAACCATAATTCTATCCTTAATATGATGAACCTAATTAACTAACAATAATTAAATAATAGCATGTAAATCATGTCCATGAGCTTTAAAATAATATTAAAGTTATACTTAACATAAATAACAAAAAATCCTATAACTATATTATAATCACATTTTTGACTAAGAAGTATTCTAACATGAAGTAAAAACATATAGATTTTTGAGTTCTTCTTCAAACACAACTTGAATCACCTAAATCGGATATCATATGAGAAAGTGACAACTAAAGTATTAAGGCTGCACAAATTAATTCTGCCATAGCTGATGCAAATCGGGAATTATATTGTATTGGGCTAGGCCTATCTTTCATAACTTTAATTAAGTACATAAAGACTGGTTCTATTTGCTCTTATGATGAATGATTTAAATTTGGCATGTGAAAAAAGTCCAATTTAACCATATTAAATCGTATCAAAACACATGCTACTGAGGGATATATTTTCTGGATATTAACGATAATGATCCAATTTTAATAATGTTGGCTTAGAGAAAGATTGGTCAAAATTATGTTTTAGTACAAATCAATGTGTTGACATCATATATCGTAAATTAAGTGCCACAAGGGTGACAAGTTGCTTCCTCTGAAGATGTTTTCGTTTAACAAAATAGACTCAGAATAGAAGTGATCATGATAATGCCTCAGACCTGGCATAGCATCGGTAAACCAATCATAAAAACATTATAAGGAACTTGAATGGGTCACAAAGGTATTCAAGATCACTAGATCTGGTTACTTGGGGATATACTCTTTTTTTTTCTTTGAAATCGTTGGAAATTCCGCCGTCAAAATCTCCGACTGTCTCAAGTTCTTATAAGAAACGCACTCTTTGAATTCACATTCGAGCACAATTCACAAAAATTTCTTGAAGTTGAGAGACAATCCCAGTGAGATCAATCTCAGGAGATATGGACATATGTGAATGACTAGATATGGACCGAAGGCACATAGGTGCGATTTAAATGATAAACCTCCATAACAGCACTATCTTACACCATCAGAGCACTATCTTACACATACATAAGATTTGACCAATTCTATAAATAAGCAGTTCATGATGCATATGATTCCTGATAATTTAAACTGGGTAACAAATGTTAGATATATATGTGTTAAAATTGGAAAAACTTTAATGATCCATATGCAAAAATAAAACTCATTCAATGGTTCCTTATATAGAATTGTGTACCACGTTAATTCTATTTAGATAATGGGCTTGGCTTGAGATTGGGCTTAGGATTGGCCTATATATATAAGATGTGTCTTGAACCTTCGGGTTTTCGGACTTATGGGCTTTTAGATAATAATATGAATATGAGTTAATATTTTAATTTTAATAATTAAATTTTTTCCATTTTTATTTTAAATAAAAACGTTAATAATGTTTAACGTGAAAATGTGTAATGTGTAAGGTTACATTGATTCATAAAATGTTTAGTTTAAATTTAATTTAAATTAAATCTTCAGAATTACAACACTTTGTAAAGACACTTGAAGATATATCGGATGCCTATAAATATAGGCATGCCTGAACCTTTTTAATAACTATAAAAATTTCTTACATCTTTCCTTTTTTGCTTTTTTGAGAGAAACAATCAAATTCGTTTGCCAGATTTTGAGTTTTGGTGATATTAGAACACAGAATATAAACGGTTTTATGTTAGGGACAAACTTGTTGAATTTCAATCACCGAAAGGGGAGAAATTCTGTCTTAGGGCATTGTTCTATGGGAAATGCTAATGAGTGCCATTAGGGCACTTGTTAATGATCCATTTTAGGAAAGTTTTTATAGGAAAAATGAAAAAGTAATTAATGTTTTGATAATTTTTTACTTTCCCTATAAAAGTGATATGAAAACTTACCAAAAATGGATACTTAATGAGTGCCCTTAGGGCACTAGTTAGCATGACCCTTGTTCTATTAGTCTCCATTTTCAAGTTAGTATTTGATTTATAGTTATTGTATATGAATCATATGTTCTCAAGGTGTGGTTTGGTGGTGTAAGGTTCAGGATCTCACTTTAAGGTTTTGGGTTCGAATTCAGGGAGTACGTTTCTTATAAGAGCCTGAGATTGATAGAGATTTTACATGCTCCGCTTAAGCCCGGAAGGGGTGGTTTAGCGGTAGGATTTCCAATGATTTAAAAAAAAAAGAAAAAAAAAGAGTATATTGAATCATATTTATATAATTTTGTTATGTGTGTTGTGTAATTTTGCATTATTCATCTTGTCCGTTCATTATTACTGATTGTGGTGTCCAACCATCTTGGATAGAAATTTGTTAATGGCATCACAATCAGTGAGTACCAATAATTAATGTCTCAAAAACATCAACTGTTGAAAAACTTGAGAAGATCAAAGGACTTGATTTAATGAGATGGCAAAAGAATATGATGTTATACTAAACAACCATGAATTAACTTGGCAAATATTGTCAAGAAACTTTCATGACAATTGAAGCATGAAAACAATTTGATTTTCTTTGCAAGAATTATATTTTGAATATCTTAATTGGATGATAATTTGTAAGATGTATATTCATCATACAAAATGATGTATGTGAAATGCTTGAGAAAAAATATAAAACAGAAGATGTGGTGTCAATAAAAATATAAAACATTATGGTTGATACCAAATTAGTTGTCAAACAAGTTGAAAAAATCCAAGTGTTGATCCACAAATTGCATGCAGAATGTTCAATCAATTAACATTTTCAAGTTGGTGCAATCATTGAAAAACTATCACCTTCATAGAAGGATTTTAGAATTTACTTGAAACATGAGCATAGAGAGATGATAATGAGGGATCTAATCATAAATAGAATAAATCAAAAAATTGTCATAAATCATCGTGTTATTTTTTATGACAGTTTTTTGTGTCATAAATTCATGACTGTTTTTTCTATCACATAAATATCATAAATATATAACGTATAAATATCAACATAATCTTTGATTTTATGACATATATAAGTCATTAAAAATTAAATTTATGACACTAATATGTCTAAATTATGACATATTAGTGTAAGAAATTTGAACTTAATTTTTTTAAATTTAAATTTGAGTGGAATTTCATATTTGTGAAAATTCTGATAATGTTTTTTGCCGAAATATAAATAATTAAAA
This sequence comes from Zanthoxylum bungeanum, assembly GCA_019454045.1. Classification (NCBI taxonomy): domain Eukaryota; kingdom Viridiplantae; phylum Streptophyta; class Magnoliopsida; order Sapindales; family Rutaceae; genus Zanthoxylum; species Zanthoxylum bungeanum. The sequence continues at coordinate 175,893 of SKCR01037506.1, read as the reverse complement.
ATCTGATATATTTAATTATTTTTACAGGATTTAATATCAATATAAATCATTTTAATTAATAATACACAATTTAAAAAATAATTAAAGAAACTTAAAACTAACATAAATATTAAAGTAATATTCCATACATCAAACCTCGTATAACATAATTAATAAATAAATAAATAAAGTGTAATATCCCAAATTTTCGGAATGGTTTTGGAAGGTTCTCAAATTGAATTTTAGGTCTCGGAACGAGACTGTAACGACTGGTAACCTTTTCGACTACTGTTTCATTCTGGGATGAATACTCATAATATAAAATATGTTGAACATGTACGCACTCATGAAGTGACCTTGGGGGACAATCGATACTCCTCGAAGTTCCGATACCGAATTGTACGATGTTTCACTACCAAATAACCTACGGGGTTTTCACCCGTAACGTTATCATACGAACTCCAATTTCCATGTATTTTATATCGTCGAAAAGCTAAGATCGAGACCTACAACTTTCACGTTGATCATTTTTCCAAAATAAGACCAGAAAAGGGTCAAAATACAGAACAAAATTCGGATGAATAGTAAATTCTGAACTTAACTAGAAGAATCTCAAACATTCTCCATTTTTCCACATTTTTCCCGACATTTCCAAATATCATGTAACCCTCACTAGGGGTGGGCATTATCGGATTCGGATCGGATCGGACCGAATCCGAATCCGATCCGATCCGATTAGTATTAGTTTATTTGATCCGATAAGGTTTGATAGCCTTATCAAACTCGATCCGATCCGATCCGATAACTATCGAATCGGATCGGATTTGTTTGATTCGATTCGAACACTTAACGAATCAGATAAATCTGATTTGATAACGGATTCGAATCCGATAGAGAATCTGATTTGATAATGAATCCGATAGTGGATTCGATTTGATAACGGATCTGATTCGATAACGGATCCGATTTGATAAAAATTGATTTGAATTTTAAGTTATCCGATCCGATTCGATAATAAAATTTTATGAATTTACAAAATTCAAATCGAATCCGATAGTGGATTCGATTTGATAAGGATCTGATTCGATAACGGATCCGATTTGATAAAAATTGATTTGAATTTAAGTTATCCGATCCGATTCGATAAAATTTTTTGAATTACAAATTCAAATAAATTTCGAATCGGATCCGTTATCAAATCGAATTTGTTATCAAATCGAATCTACTATCGGATTTCTTATCAAATCGGATTCTCTATCGGATTTCGAATCCGTTATCAAATCGGATTCCTTATCGGATTTAGATTTGTTATCAAATCGGATTAAAATTGTTCGATCCGATAGTTATCAAATTATCCGATCCGATCCGAATTCGACAAATGAACCAAAACATGATTCGATTGGGTTCGATAGTCAAATCCGATCCGATCCGATGCCCACCCCTAACCCCCACTATTTAAAGGACACAATATTCAAAAATTCACAAATTTAGAAACAAAATGAGAAGAGAAAACGTGAAGAAAAGAAGAGAGAATGGAAGAAGAAGAAAGAGAGAAGAAGAAGGAAAAAGAATAAAGAAACAAAGAATGGAGGAGCTTGGAAACACCATAGAGACTTGGGAAATATTGGAAATCAAGAGGAAGGGGTAAGAAATCCATGACCCAAATTTTGTTTAAATGATAAATTTAATGATTTGATGATTTTGTGTGTTGTGAGCATGGATATGATGATGATTGTGTGATTTTTGTTTTGAGACAATGGAAATATTGATAAACCCCAATTTGTTAAGTTTGGGTGTAACTTAGTGAAGTGCATGAAATGGATTAAAAATTGATTATTGATGTAATGGTAGATTAGGGTATGAGAAATGGAATGATATATGATGAATTGAACATTGGTTTTTAGTATGAAAATGTTGGTATGGAGTGTAAATTGATGTTTTATGCATTGGATGAACTTGGGAAAGTAAAGCAGAATCTTGGAAAACCAGGTCACGTCGCGACACTGAAGAGCCTTGCGTCGCGACGCGCAAGGGTTTTCGTCGTGACCCGTGGCACAAAATTTCCCTGAATCAGTTTTAAACCCTTCAGTTCCACCCTAGTGTGTTGGAGACCACCATTTGGGTCTTGTATCAGTTTGTATACATATCCTACATCAAAATATGATCATGATAAGCCTCGTGTATATAACATATTGATGTATCATTAAGCTTAGTGAAGTATCGAGGTTTATTTTACTACATTTATGCTAATCAAGTTCTCGATCATAGATTATCCACAGGAATCACAATTTTCTTCGATAAATGATCTGGTACCAGCCAGATTCCAAAAACGGTGAGTGGACACTTCTCATTTCGAGTTGATTTTCTAATTGAATTATTATTTATGAAACAACATTTACTTTTTCAGCACATAGGGCGTTAGCCATACTTGTTTTCAGTTTTATGCTAAATGAAATGCCTTATGCAGTTTTGAGATTTAAAACATAAGTTGTATGTTTTTCAGGGCATGGGGGAAAAACTCACCCCAGTATGCAACTTGATACAGTTTGGAATTGACGGACAAAGAACATGTGCACATGTAGAGGACTAAGGGGACGTCGATACGTAACGCCCTCAGACCCTAGTTCAGGGCTAGGGGACGGTGATACGTAACGCCCCTAGACCCTAGTTTCAGAGCTTGAAGGGTAGCATATATCTGCACCCCCAGTTCTAGGTTTGTGGCTTGGGGGACGGCGATACGTAACGCCCCAATACCACTATTTTCAGGGACAGTAGTGGCATGCTTTGGGGGATGGCGATACGTAACGTCCCAAAGTCATAGATTTGCACTGATGGCTCCACTTAGGCGTATGGGGGGACGACGATACGTAACTCCCTCTTACGTCAAGTTTTCAGATACATACTAGCTCTCAGACATTAGATTTTCAGAAATAGAGCTTTCAGATATCAGAGTTTCATAAAACAGTTTTCAGAGACCAAGTTTTAGAAAGCAGTTTTCAGAAAGCAGTTTCCAGAAACATAAGTTTTATAAAAGCGATTTCAGATGAGATTTCAAGAAGAGAGTTTTTATACAAGTTATTTCTGATTTATGATTTTATAATCAATTGCTTTTAATCCAGTATTTTAGTTTTTATTTTAAACCGTCCACTCGCTTAGATCGTTTGACGGTCTAACCCCCTCCCAGTTTCCTTGTTTTGTAGGTACTCTTGGAGGGCGGGCTTAGGAGGACGGATATTGATGTAGTCACTAAGGATGAAGTCCACCAGTACGAGTCAGAGATAGAGCAAGAGTCCAGTCAGAGTCAAGTATGAGTCTTGTATTAGTTATTATTTATGTGTAGTCATTGTAAAAAATAATTGCTACTAAGTACAGTAATTAATATTGAGTTTGTTTTCTGTATTTTTGAGTTGGGCTACGATACCATACAAGATATAGTCAAATATAGAAAAGTGTATTAGTAGCTGTTTATGGTTAGATAGTCAGAGGTTTATAGGTTATTCGGGCTATCTCCTGCCGGTGACATCTCCCAGATCGGGGATGTTACAGAGACGATGTTGGAGAATAAAAGTTTAAGTATAGAAAATTTGATAGAATGTTTTAAAGTGAGATTTTGTTTCATTGGAAATCTTGTGACTTTAAAGGATCGGTTACGCGTATTTTTGAATACTTTTATACGAGTAAGTTTTGTTGTTTTGACTATGAAAATAGTAAATGATCTCCGATTGAGCTGATTCTTAATCCATTTGAAAATTATTTCGAAGACGGACAACTATTGTGTAGGACATGTTTTGAAATATATACCAGAATGGCCTCACAAATATGCATTTTCGAAGAGGTTCATTGTCAAAGGCCTATTTGCAATTTCATGTGGGTTGTTTTGTAATTTTTCAAAATTATCTATAAATACCTCACACTCTTCATATATCACGAAAATGGTAAAACTTCTCATATATCCCCCTCTATCCCCCTCTCTCTTTGTAACATCCCGCCTAGGCCAGGATGCTACCGGCATGAAACAGGCTAATCCTGCATCCATAAGCCTATGACTCTGACGAAATTTCGGCATTACCTCTATTAAAAGTCATGCAACCCGGATCAAAGTCCACTACTTTTATACAACCTATAAGGCCCAACACAATAAAATACTAAAATAAAAACACTCAAGATATAATATAATTGGGCTCCGTGCCCGAAATACGTATAAACAAAAACTTTTACAAACTTAACTTTGTACAACTGTACCATATAACTCAATTCTTAACAACCAGACTTATACAATTTGACTCTTATACTCCCAAGACTTGGTGACATGCTGACTGCAACGCTGCTATCCGACTCTTCATGCAATGGAGACTGTGATCGGGTCACCAACCTGCAAAACTCAAATACTACTTAATTTTCTATTAGTTCTGGTGCAGACATCTATTATAGTTATATTCCTTTTATCTTATTGAAATATCATCAATTCGGAGTTATAAATTGTTCTACCTTTCAATCATTTATCGCACTAACTTCAATCATGTATATATGTATAAAGGTACTCATCTTATCATACACTAATATTCACGAAAGTTTCCTTCTATGAAATCATATAACTCATACAGACATTCATAAATACATATAAACATGGTAATGCTATCATGTACTAACAGCAACTTTATGCATCACAAATGATTACTAAAATATATGATTTATACGCATAATTCATAATCTACATAAACGTCACTATACCTATAAGATCTATGTCTAACTATAAACCTACCTATATGTATTCTTATAACGAACTCATCCTTTTATATCGACTAACACATCTATAGACACAACTAGACATAATATATAACCCTGTAAGCTCTTATGATGTTGGTAGTCTGAAATTTATCGAAATCAATTGAAAATGCATTTAAGAAATCATTTGTAAACAAAATTAGTTTCAAAATCCATTTTCGTAAAACCATACCGATCATCCAGTATTACTCACTGGACGAAATATAAACGATCGTCCAATGTCCGAATCGCGGCGCACAGATCGGACAATGAACGTACCGATCCCCTACCGACAGAGGGTTGGGTCGTACCATCTCTGATGGCTTAGACCCTACGATCACCCCGGCGGAAACATATAATGAGTTATGAAAAACATATATGCATACACCTATCGTCGGGGCGGAAACATAACAATTACCGATCATCTCAGCGGAACCAAACCAAGAAAACATAAAACAACCGCTGAGACGGAAATTTAAAAAAAAATCTTATCGCATAATATTAAAAATAATATCAAAGCGTATTAAATCGAAATGCAATTCTTTTGAAATCATTTCCCTCCCCAAAACATAAATATGTGTCAGTCAAAATAAATTTTTGATGCATGATTTTTAAAATACATACCGATCGTCCACTGCTCGGTCACGCGCAAAGACCTGACAGTGTACGGACCATGTCGACAGGGTAGAGGGCCAACCATTTTCTGATGGTCTGGACCCAGAACGCCCCGGCGGCCAACCCGGAACGAAACATAACCGATCACCACGGAGGGTCAAAAACATAAATCATCAATCACCGTGGCGGAAACATTTTCTTTATCCATAAGAAAATAAATACCAAGTTACCAAAATATGTTTCAAAATATTTCACGATTCAGACTATCAACATCATAGAACTTCTTATATCTCGAGATGTATTGACTTTACATTACTTATAGACATTCCTATATAAACCTCATACTTCATAAACATCCAACCTATGTTCATATTCAAACTTATTAAGCTCAAACACTATAAATACATATATCTGTAAATTATTCTTTTCAACTTAATGATACCACACATACTTCATTCATGTTTACATCATCAGAGCTTAGCTTACTTTCAAGACTAATAATATCAACGGCCCACAAGCAATCCAACAAACAGTCTATAATCATATATATAAATAACATGATCTATATTTTAATAACTTAATTTTTATTACTCATATATATTTACATTTATTTATTTATTTATTTATTTTTGCAAGATTGCGTTACTTCAATGTTCATCAGGCATCAATTAAATTTAGCATTCTAATAACATCATAATTGTTCTAAAGATGTACCTTGATATCAGTGAAGTAAAGTCTTCTATGGAGTCGCAAAATGTATAACAAGTAAAACACCTCTACATAATACTGGAATAAGAAATAAAAGAGATTTTTGGATAGTGCCGAGAAGCTCAGAGCCAAATATGGAAATCAAGAATAAAACCCCCCCTCTATAGAGCATAAACAAAACCTGCAAGCATTATTTATCTTCTGCTGCAAGCTCAAAATTCAGTCATTTTATTACTTTAAGAATTTGTTTCTGATATTGAAGATTCTGACTAAGAAAATGTAGCCGGTTTCTCAAACTACTGTGGCGCAAAGCAACTTCTAAATAACCAGACTGATAGCATATCACACGATTGATGCCATAAACAAGCCTAAAAGTTTATTGTCGACCAGAATTATATCACAATCAATATCTGTCACCAGAAGCTGACAGGGGACACAATAGACTCCTATTGACAAGGTAATACACATGTAGAAGCCAAGAAAATTAAAGAACAGGACAGAGCCACACTACTCTACAAGTCCTAACCACCATCGGATAATGGATAACGAAACATACCCAATTGATAAGAGAACAACAACAACAACATAAGTTTTTGGATCTAAAAATGCAAATCATCAATATAGGCACTCAATAATAGGACTACTACCGAGATTAATACCAATAACTAACAGTAACATTGACAAACAACAAAACAAACCACCAAAGTCCAATTACACAAAGACCCGAAGGCTGAACTAAACATTGAAACAGAGAAAAGTAAAATGGATAGTATTGAATAAAATTAACCCCAATTTACATATGTGTGTATATATATTCGGCCATAACCCCCAAATATCCCAAATTTATCTTAAAACCTAAAGTCAATCAATTCCTAGGTAATCAGAGGCATAGGGTACTACTTGTTTCATACGCACATGTAAACTCAAAAAAATTACCGAAATTTAAGTTATGGTCTTCAATTTTTTTTTTATTTACTCCTTTCCCTTTTCTTTCGAACGGTTGCTGCTCTCACCCTCTCTCTTTCTCGGTGTCACCTGCCCTCTCTCTCTCTCCCTCTATTCGGTTTCCTCCACTTGCTTCTCCTCTCAATCTCTACCTGTCTTCTTTCAGTGACTGTGTATGTGCTAGGAACGTGTCTGTGTGTGTTATTTCTTTCTTTTTTTTTTTTTTATCAGATGTGCGTGTGTGCGTGCAACATGTGTGAGTGTGTATTAATTAGGTATGTGTGTGTGTATCTAGAATATGTGTGTGTGTAGATATTTCTAGATTTTTATTTATATTTGGTGACAAATTCCAATTTAGTCCATCAATTTATTATTATTACCTTATAATTAATTTAATTGAGAAAGTTTTCGTTTTACTATATATATATATATAATATATATATATATATATATATATATATATATATTATATATATAAATAACCCCGCGTTCGAGGTGACCCCACATGCAGAAAATAAAATTTATGCAAACGCATCAAAATAATTCAGGATATTACACTCTTCCTCTAGATGTGAAGAATAAGTAGCTTCACAGGCCACTGTCGGCCGACATGCCAGTATAAGGGGATAGTCAGACCACCCTTACCAATGGTGTCTGGCGACGACCCCAAAGAGGCCAGACAATGGCAGGAAAATATGAGAAATACACACCACCACCATAGCTCGATCCCAGCTCGTCGTTTTTTTTCACGGGTAAAGCTACCCGCCAAATCAAAGCTACTGGAACGTACTACAAGGATGTTGTGTTAGTTTTGTCATACGGTGCTTGATTTCGTGTAAATGAAGGAAGAAATAAAACATAAACAGTGAAAATTAATTTTCAAATTAGCTCTGATTCCAATTTCATTAATTCCTATGCTTTGTGGGAGTGTTGGGAGTCTGTTGGTACCCTCAGAATCTCGATAAGACCTCTCTGTATAATCCGTTATTTCCAAGTTAATGATTTATATTCGGGTGCTTCTAGTAGTATCATAGAGTAATATATTGACATGTATTGAATATGACAAGTTATAATGTATTGAATTTGTGTTATTGGTAGAATCCGGATTAAATCAGAATGAATTAGATCTATCCGATAGGATTTATGAGTTTTCGATAAAACTCGATTTCTTGTACGTCGATGCTTTGATGAATATAATGATAGATATGAGTTAATTATGGTGATATGATAATATTTAGATTAATTCATTGCTTTAAAAAAATTTCAAATTATAAATTGTCAAAAATACCCTACATTATTTATGTAGTGGGTGCCTGGGTCAATTCCGGAATTCTGAGAGCATTGAACCCCTCCATGCTGGAGTGGGTGCCTGGCCGGATTTCCAGGATGAGTGATGATAAAATATATTTACCATCAAGTACCCTCCGCTCAATATCTCGAACTATAGATAGATCCATCGACGCAAATAAATTTTTTTTCAAAAGTTGGTTATCATTTAAGTATCTTTTGTGATGTTATGGATCTTCTGTAACGTTTATCAATAGAATAAAGCTTTGAACAACGTATATCATTGAAACTGGTTTCTCTAAAATTACGACATATTAAATAAAAATATCGCCTAAAAAGATTAATGACAATCTTCTTCCTAAAGAAATTTCCATGACTGGAAGGAAATTTAAGCAATTTACCCAACATAAAATAATTAAAGAACATAAGTATAAAAATGCCACAATCACCACCTCCATGCTCTTGTTGTGCCATCCTCTTTACCCTATAAATTTACATTGTTTGAAGCTCCGGTCTGTCATTGAATGGTCCCAAAAAATCTAACCAACAAGGAAAAATATGATGAAGAGACTGTTGCCAACCAGTATGCCAGCCAGCATGCAGTCTGTGCATGCAAACAAAGCTCACCCGAAAGTTGATGGATGAAAGGTGCAAGTTGTCACCAAAGCTGGCAAAATGTGTCCAAGGCGTGTGACACTGTTCCACGCGTCTTGGGCACTATAAAATGGAGCTCTGAGGATCATTAATAGGCATCCCAAAGTGAGAGTAATAGAGAGTAAAGTGGTGTGAGAGTTTTTTGTAAAGTTTGGGTTATAAAGCTTTGTAATTCTTTTGTGAGTAATATAAAAGAAGAGTTTTCTCCCCAATCACCTCTATTCGTGTGAGTTTTATCACAACAAGTGGTATCAGAGCTAAGGTTACTCGGAGGGATCCCGAAACTAAGAAACAGAGGTTCGGTTCGGAAAGTCGGTTCCGACGAAAGTTGTCGAAAATCGATTTTGAGCATACCATCGGACTTTTCACGGCGAGACGAGCACGGTGGTATTTTCCGGCGATCTATCGGAGGTAGAGAGACGCCGCACGCGCCGCACGCTCCAAACAGAAGGCAACCCACGCGCTCCACGCGCATCAACGCGCCGCACGCGCCGCTTGAGGTTGAAGACGACCAAGTCAGCCGCCACGTGTCGTCCAGTCAGCGCACAGTCAGCCGCCACGTCAGCAAGTCCTGCACAGTCAGCAGGACACGTCAGCAACACAGTCATCAGACACGTGGCATCCAGTCAGCAGCCACGTCATCTGCCACGTCAGCATTTGCCACGTAAGCAGTGCCACGTCAGCGGTGCCTGGTAAATTTCAGATAGGTCCCTGAACTTTCTGGAAATTACAATTTAGCCCCTATACTTTCAGAAATTTTTAATTTAGTCCCTAAACTTTTTGTAAATTGCAATTTAGTCCCTTAACTTTTCCGTAATTTCACTTTGGACCCTGAACTTTTGGAAATTGCACTTTGACCCCTGTAATTTCTGGAATTTGCAATTTGGTCCATGTGTCGGATTTTGACAAACGAAGTGTCATTTCCACCATTTTCGACCATTCCGGACGCAACGGTGAGGTCCGTTTTTGAAATTCTGCTTAGAATTTTTTATGATGGAAGGAGGCAACGGAAAAATGGTTTTGTTAACCAGTACCAATTATTTCACATGGAGAGGAAGGATGAAAGACCTTTTGTATGTGAAAGACTATGATGGATCGATATTTCTGGAGCAGAAACCAGAAGGAATGACCGATGGAAAGTGGGCTAATCTTCACCAGAAAACATGCAGTACTATTCGTCAGTGGATCGCCGATAGTATCGTCAACCATGTCAGTGAAGAAACAAATGCACGTGTCTTATGGGGAAAGCTGGAAGAGCTTTTCCGAGCAAAGACTGGAAACAACAAGCTGTACTACATCAAGAAGATGATGGGGTTGAAATACCAGGAAGGTACAGCTGTGGCAGACCACATCAACGATTTCCTCGGAACAATGAAAGAATTGTCTAGATTGGGCATAGACTTCGGTGATGAGGTAAACGGCTTAATACTCCTTAATACGTTACCAGAATCTTGGGAAACGTTCAGATCTACTGTGATTAATTCAGCCGCAGATGGGAAAGTCACTATGGAGATGGCGAAAACCAGGATCTTCGAGGAAGAAAAGAGGACGAGAATGCAGGAGTCAACATCAGCCTCATGTTGGACAATTATGACCCATAGCGTCACTATTTGTACAGATCACGGTGTTATTGTACAAATTAACTATGTGACAAAGGAAATTGCACTCTTATCATTTGTGATTAGATCACCTAGATATATAATGATGAGAGGTCCCTATGATTTGTTCCTGGACAGAGAATGATATGAGACAATATCAGTCCACGAAGGATAAATCATTAAATATCCCAAGTCAGAGTATATCGAGATTGGACATCGATAAATACGTAAAAGACTAGTATTACACTTGTGCGCGTTTGTGAGGGCACAACAACATAGTTCTCATATATTTGTGTATAGGATACTCATGCAAGTGTGATAGGAGGTTGTGTTTTACCGATGGTACGGGAAACAGCTTCGCTATGGATAGACCCCCCGCGGAATCCCATTGGTAGTATGACTATGTGTCTATGGGAGTCTGCAATCAGGGTAGGTGTATTTGGTCTTAACCTGAGACTTGCACCGCTAATACATACGACAATCAATATACTTTAGTTGAGGTAGTCCAGGGCTTTAACCGGTTCTGTGTACGCCGATACTGGGTATATTGAAAATCGTAGTGTGTTGGGTGTGATGTCAAGACGGAAGTGTCACTCCAGTCATATGGAGATGATGGTCACGTAGGATACGGAACTCGTTCTCTTAAATGCTCGAGCTATCGGGATATTATGACAAGGTCATGTTTATCCGATTATAGAGACTAGTTACCAGACATCCGATATGTGCTTCGTACGGGGCATACACAATTCCAGCCCCAGGCCTAGCACGTGAACATCCGATACTGGACAGAAATACGCAATACTTCGGTATACTACGCTTGATATAGATCTTATATTCCTATAAGGATATTTCTGGAGAATTTGGTAGTCATGGCGCTTTGCTAGAAGCCAACCTTGTCTTGTGAATCGGTGTAAACGTAGTACGAGGTACTTACGTGTTCGGATAGTCCGACAACTTGATTTACTGGCCACATATCCGGAGATCTCATGGGTCGCTTCCCGAAGATTCACCGATGATGTATAACTCGCACTTTGATTAATCTGGGATTAATTAGAAGAAAGAGAGAAAATTAATCTGGATTAATTGATGAGATATTTTATCTGGGATAAAATATTAATTAAAGAGAGAGAACGATTAATTTGGAATTAATCGATAAAATAATATATTCGATATATTATACGAAATTGGATTTCGACGCGGAATTAAAATTAGATTTTAATTCGGGCGAACGAATTAATTTAGAATTAATTCGTTAGCGACGTGAATAGTGATTTCGCTAGGCGTAATCATTTAATTACGACGCGATGGAAATTCGTTAATTTGGAATTAGCGAACCCGAGCCTGAGAGTGATTTCGAGCGCATTCGTATTTCGAATTCGAGCGCGGCACGCAAGTCACATCAAGCGTCAAATCGCTAGTCGCATCAATCGTCAAGTCATTTGTCACTTTGAGTGATGTGACATGACATGTTGTCACTTTGATAAAGTGACTTGATGTGAATAGTAATAGTGATGGGTAAAAGGTGAAAAGCATTGATTGAAAGCTTTATTGCTTTTGCTTTTGACTTTTGAATAAAAGTTTTGTATATCTTTTATTATTTTTTACTTGGTAAACAATATAATAATAAGTAAACAAAAGCTTTATTTTTTTTTCTCTCTCTCCCTTTACGCACTTTCTTTTTCCCTCTCTTTTCTTCTTCTTCATCTCACGGTTTCATTGCCAATTTCTTCTCTATTTTTTCTGGTTAGACCGAATTTAGGAGAAGTAAAGAGAAGATGAAGAGTGCTAGCACACATATGGGTTATATTATGGTGATAGGGAAACGAATCTTTGAGCATGGAATCGTTTTTTGAGCTTGAAGCTTGGAGCTTCAATGGTGCTCATCCATGGCCGATTCTTGGACCATCCAGCAGCAGCAAAACCGAGCCACTCACTGCCTTGGAGAGCCATTGCCGTGACCTTGGAGAGAGCTTGAAGGCTTGTGTTCTAAGTTGCATCAAAACCATTCAATGTGAGTATGTATTCCGCCATTATTCTTGAAGTATTCATGCGAATTTTATGCTTGATTTGTTGATCTTGGGACCTATATTAGAAACCAACAATGGTATCAGGGAGCTTTGATCAAGCATGAAAAGTTAGGGTTAAAATTGGGTAAACTCAATTTGAGCATCAAATGGTTAAATTGTTTGATGTAGAAGTGCATGATTAAGTATGCTAATTGATGTTTTAGAAATATTAATTGGGTGGTTAATTGTGTATTACACTTAGGTTAATTAATTATGGAATTTAGAATTTTATAAGTTAATTAATTGGGCTTGTTTTTGGAAATTGGGCCTTATAGGTTTTAATTGGGCTTTTGGCTTGGTTGTACCAAGTTAGGTTTAGGCCAATTTGGTTGGATCCAATTGGGCCTAAAACCACATCCATAAAGTCCAATATGAATTAATGGACCTTAATTATTTATTGGGCCTAATGGGCCAAAATTATTTAAAGGCTTATGGGGTAACTCCCGGATTGGATTTTGGTTATTCGGTTTGACCCGAGTTGACAAAAAGTCCACGCCTTATAGAAATTAATTAAAAGCCCATTGGACTTTAATTAAATAAACATTAGATGTTAATCGGGCTTTGAGACCCGTTACGATTGAATTTGGAATTTAAATCGTAAATGTTCGTTAATAAAAGTGTAATATTTAATTTGGAATTAAAAATGAATTAGAATTAATGCGTATTAAATTGGATTTAATTATGTAGTTTAATTTAATTCGAGAATTCGTACTTTGAGTACTTATTCGCAAAACGAGTTTGACTCAAGCAAAAATCAAATCGTTGTTTGAACATTGGATGATCACTAATTATCAGATTAATTAATTTGATTAGATTGATTGATAACATGCTTGTATGAATACATGGTTGCGATGCATGAATAATGTATATCGGATGGATTAGTCGGGTGGGGCAATTTTAGAAATTGTGTAATAAATTTGATTTATTAATTGGACCTGCGTGTCCAGCCTTATCACCTCTATACTCTTTGTATTCTCTTCTCACCTATTCCCCTAAATGTAAATGAGGTTTCTTTAGAAGTGTAGTGTAACAGGTAGAAGTAAATACATGTGCTAGTTGGAGAGAGAAAATGAGAGATTTGGTCTAGGATCAGTGTAAAGTATCTATCCGCATATCATTATTATTTTATTTCATATGCGCTTTATTATGTGTTAGAATGCATGTTTAAGGGTGTATGATGATGAGATCTTAACAAAGATAATAAATTGGTTGCCAATTTGCACGCGAAAAACCCTCGCTAAATATTAAGCGTCTTTCCTTCCATTGAGTGATTCTTACTCAAGATCCTAGACGGCATTGGTTTGTTGGCCAAAGTCAAGGCCTTTGTCTGTCGAAGATGTGTTTGAATCACGAAGGCTTTGTTCCATATCAGTGTCTTGTCCAAGTTGTGGTTTGTTGGCCAAAGTCAAGACCACTTCTTGTCCATTGACATTGATTACGAAGATTTCCATGGTCAATGGGTCGCGCTTGACTGAGATCGCTAAGTTTGTTGTGCCAAAGCCAATGCTTAGTTGATTCAGAGGAAAAAAGTTAGTAATACATTGGATGTATTGGCATATATAAGATATATGTTTCGGACTTGGATGTCTCCCTACCGGATCTAGGAATTGGATGGGATCCATTGATCTTAGAGATCTACCTAATTAATTATCATACAATTTGTTTGCCAAAGTCAAGATTGTGTGATATTTAACGGGATCCTAGCCTACTAGGAAATACGGTTTCCCGAGTACTCGACAGAGGGTTAGAGGCTCGCCGAAAAATAGTGGGAGGCAAGAATTGAATTTGCAATACTCGTTCAATTACTCGCCATACGCGCTCATTCAAATTATTTCGTCGTAGATTAAATGTTAGTTGGACTAATATTTAAATTGTTGTTTTAATTAACAGTTGGACTGTATTATAGTTGATTATATATAATTGGATTATATTAATCAATATATTTGAATTAATTGATTTCAATTTACAGTTGATTTTATAGTTGGACTATAGTAATCAATGTAATTGAGGTTAATTAATTTAGATTATATTTGATTATATAGTTGGACTATTATAATCATTATAATAAATAGTACCACAAATCGTTGATTAAATAGTTGGACTATTAGAATCAAGATATAAAAATGAAAGATTAGTGTTTAAGACATAATCTTGGGTGAAAATGTATTTAGACGACTATAATTTTCAAATTGGGAATAAAGTTTCAGGATGGTCCTGGAAAATAACAAGTTACTTTATTTGATAAAATAACATATTATGCCTAAGCCGGAGTTAAGCAAATAGTAGAGCATAATCTTTGGAAGATCTTGTAATGATAACTTAAGTGCTTAATCCATTAAGCTTGTAGAGTAGACTCCTTAATTTCTGAATCAGAACCAAGGATTAGATCCTTAAAGTATGATAATGAAATTGAAGGATTTTCATAAATCTTTACTTAGATTTTAGAAGGCTTTGACTTCAAAAATGTTTGTCATAAATATGTTCACAACTAGTATTAAAATTAGATTTAGATACTTAGTGTGGTACATAAATATGTAATGATGTTCAGAATCTGCTATGAGCAGGATACTGACTTCTATTGAGATTTATCTGCGAATTGAAACGGGACGAAAGTCGCTGTTTTAACCGTAGATACCTGAATTTAGGAACTACCTTCGGGTAGTACTTAAATTAAGGAACTATTATAATGTAACTAGTTTGACTAGATACATTATCTCTATATCAGTGTTTAACCTGTTACGGGTGTACCTTTATATTCTAGAACACTAAAGTGTTTTATTATATAAAGATGATATTGAGATAAACACATTATATGTTAATAACATAATTTATATTTTGAATATAAATATATCTCAAATATATAACATGACAAATAAATAGCTCAAATTGATTTGATCAGTTAAGAAACTCAAATGTGGCATAGTTGTCAAGGACACTATCAAACAAGACTCGTATATCCGCACTTTTGAAGAGCAGGTACCGGGACTAATTTGATTCTCTTCAAATAAAGTCAACGAATCTAGTTTATTGGGCAAAGTGCCTAAAATATTATTTACTTGGTAAAAGTGTAAATGCCACCGATCTGTTAGCCCTACTTCATAGTGAAGTAAGTGGGCCCATGTCTAGCTAGGCTAGATATGGATATGAATATTTCGTGACCTTTACAGATGTGGCATCACGTATGGTTATGTGTTTCTTATGAAACACAAATCGGAAACTTTCAAGTTTCGACACGAAAGACAAACAGATCGACTAAAGTATGAAACCGTCACGGTAAGACCATAATGGAAAATACTTAAGCAATAAGTTTCTAATATACTTGAAAGAGTATAGTATTCTTTCAAATGAGGACTCCTCCTGGAACACGTCAGTTTGACGGTGTGTCCGAATAGGATTAACTGAATTTTGTTAGACATAATAAGGTTAATCACGAGTCGCTCTGAGCTACCATTTCCTTCAACGGATACGCTAAACAGTGCAAAACTTATTTAGAATAAGGTTCCATAATAATCTGTTTGACAGATAACATATTAGATATGAACGGAAAAAGAACCGGGTTTCACATTCCTGTTAGGGATACCATAAGTATTGTACTTATATATCTCACCAGAGAACAATTGGATTGTTGCTCACCATGCTGTTTTCCTAAGAGGAATACCGATATGCAGTGGTAAGTGGGAGGATAGTATAACTCGATGAAAATCAGAGTAATACTGTTCAAGACACTGAATCCTAATGGAACACAAATAGTTCATCAAGGATGAAACTATTACTATTAATCTTCGAATACACAAGAACCGCGTAAGTCGGAAAGAGTCAGAAAACAACCTGGGGTATGGGTTTCTGATCTAACCTCATAAAGATGTCTATTTTAATGAGGGATACCAACTGACTACGTATGAAGAAGTGATACAAGGTATCGACTCCCTAATATGGCAAAGTGCCAGATAATCCGAAATGGATTCCATGTATATCAACCAGTTTGGATACTAGTTGATGTACCACAAGGTATTGTGCCTATTGGTACTTTATGAGTCTTCAAGAAAGACGTACATGGATGGCAACATACCAACGTACAAAGCTAGGCTTGTAGCGGAAAGGTATCGTTATCAACATTGTGTTGATTACGATTCAACATTTTACCTGTTGCCACGGTAAATCCATTTGGATCATGCTTGTTATTCAATCCATGTTTGGATTGAAGCAAGCATTAGGTTCTTGGAACTATCGTTTTGATATAATCATAATGATTTATGATTTAATTCAAAACGAAAAGATTCTTGTATATATAAGAGGGTTAGTGGGAGCGCACTGCCAGTGGATGTCCTATAAAATAATGATAATAACATAAGTCATTTCATGAAAATGATATTCCCATAAAATAGCTATCGGCGAAAGCTTGGCTTTCGAAATACTCTCCTAGAAACCGTACATTGAAAAATGTACGAGATCTGGTGTCTCATACGCTTTGAGCATATGGATTCACAAACAGGCCAATCCGAGTGATAGTCACTGGATTGATGTTAAGAACATCCATTAGTATCTTGGAGAACTAAGGATGTTGTCTTAGTCTATGGAGAATGAGAACTTGAAGTGACTAGGGTCACTGTAGCAAGTTTCATATAACCGATATAGACGACTAAAAGTCGCAACGGTACTATACAGTTTGTATAACGGTACAGTGAGCTGGAAATCTTCCAAGCAAGATACTGTTACCAAATAAACAACAAATGCGGGTTAATTGCAGCAGCTGAAGCAGCAATAGAAGCCATCTGGGTCAATAACAAATCTAATTAGATTCGATATAGTTATGTTAGCAGCTGAGCTATGCGTCAGCACAGGCTAAAGAATTAATGGTCTCATCAACGATCCAGATACATACTTCGATATTCATCTGATTCGTTCGGATCATACATTGTGGCGATGTGATGATCGAATAAATCGCATCAGACGATAATCATGGAAATCCACTGACAAAAAAAAACATTTCTCAGCAATTTGAGCCAACCGTACATAGTTCGGGTGTCAGAGACTCGAGTGACTGGCTATAGGCCAAGTGGGAGATTGTTGGACAATTATGACCCATAGCGTCACTATTTGTACAGATCACGGTGTTGTTGTACAAATTAACTATGTGACAAAGGAGATTGCACTCTTATCATTTGTGATTAGATCACCTAGATATATAAATGATGAGAGGTCCCTATGATTTGTTCATGGACAGAGAATGATATGAGACAATATCAGTCCACGAAGGATAAATCATTAAATATCCCTAGTCAGAGTATTATCGAGATTGGACATCGATAAATACGTAAAAGACTAGTATTACACTTGTGCGCGTTTGTGAGGGCACAACAGCATAGTTCTCATATATTTGGGTATAAGATACTCATGCAAGTATGATAGGAGGTTGTGCTTTACCGATGGTACGGGAAACAGCTTCGCTCTGGATAGACCCCCGCGGAATCCCATTGGTAGTATGACTATGTGTCTATGGGAGTTTGCAATCAGGGTAGGTGTATTTGGTCTTAACCTGAGACTTGCACCACTAATACATACGACAATCAATATACTTTAGTTGAGGTAGTCCAGGGCTTAAACCGGTTCTGTGTACGCCGATACTGGGTATATTGAGAATCGTAGTGTGTTGGGTGTGATGTCAAGACGGAAGTGTCACTCTAGTCATATGGAGATGATGGTCACGTAGGATACGGAACTCGTTCTCTTAAATGCTCGAGCTATCAGGATATTATGACAAGGTCATGTTTATCCGATTATAGAGACTAGTTACCAGACATCCGATATGTGCTTCGTACGGGGCATACACAATTCCAGCCCCAGGCCTAGCATGTGAACATCCGATACTGGACAGAAATACGCAATACTTCGGTATGCTACGCTTGATATAGATCTTATATTCCTATAAGGATATTTCTGGAGAATTTGGTAGTCATGGCGCTTTGCTAGAAGCCAACATTGTCTTGTGAATCTGTGTAAACGTAGTATGAGGTACTTACGTGTTCGGATAGTCCGACGACTTGATTTACTGCCAACATATCCGGAGATCTCATGGGTCGCTTCCCGAAGATTCACCGATGATGTATAACTCACACTTTGATTAATCTGGGATTAATTAGAAGAAAGAGAGAAAATTAATCTGGGATTAATTGCGGAGATATTTTATCTGGGATAAAATATTAATTAAGAGAGAGAACGATTAATTTGGAATTAATCGATAAAATAATATATTCGATATATTATACGAAATTGGATTTCGACGCGGAATTAAAATTAGATTTTAATTCGGGCGAACGAATTAATTTAGAATTAATTCGTTAGCGACGTGAATAGTGATTTCGCTAGGCGTAATTATTTAATTACGACGCGACGGAAAATTCGTTAATTTGGAATTAGCGAACCCGAGCCGGAGAGTGATTGCGAGCGCATTCATATTTCGAATTCGAGCGCGGCACGCAAGTCACATCAAGCGTCAAATCGCTAGTCGCATCAATCGTCAAGTCATTTGTCACTTTGAGTGATGTGACATGACATGTTGTCACTTTGATAAAGTGACTTGATGTGAATAGTAATAGTGATGGGTAAAAGGTGAAAAGCATTGATTGAAAGCTTTATTGCTTTTTGCTTTTGACTTTTGAATAAAAGTTTTGTATATCTTTTATTTTTTTTACTTGGTAAACAATATAATAAGTAAATACAAAAGCTTTATTTTTTTTTCTCTCTCTCCCTTTACGCACTTTCTTTTTCCCTCTCTTTTCTTCTTCTTCATCTCACGGTTTCATTGCCGATTTCTTCTCTATTTTTTCTGGTTAGACCGAATTTAGGAGAAGTAAGGAGAAGATGAAGAGTGCTAGCACACATATGGGTTATATTATGGTGATAGGGAAACGAATCTTTGAGCATGGAATCGTTTTTTAGCTTGAAGCTTGGAGCTTCAATGGTGCTCATCCATGGCCGATTCTTGGACCATCCAGCAGCAGAAAAACCGAGCCACTCACTGCCTTGGAGAGCCATTGCCGTGACCTTGGAGAGAGCTTGAAGGCTTGTGTTCTAAGTTGCATCAAAACCATTCAATGTGAGTATGTATTCCGCCATTATTCCTTGAAGTATTCATGCGAATTTTATGCTTGATTTGTTGATCTTGGGACCTATATTAGAAACCAACACCTCAACCTCAGAAGCTCTAGTGACAGAAAAAAACACTAGAAGGGGGAGGAGTAAAAGCCGAGGCCCAAGTAAATCAGACAAGAACCGGGGGAAATCAAGAACGAGGGATATTGAGTGCTATCACTGCAAAAAGAAAGGCCATATGAAGCGGGATTGCTACAAACTGAAGAACGAGTAGTCCAGGAGAGATGGTGACTCTAATCAAGAAAGAGTTGCTACTACCACTGAGAAAACCTCCAAAGACTTATGCATAATATATGAAGAAGATGTTGTGAATCTTGCCAGCCACGAGACCAGTTGGGTGATAGATAGTGGTGCCTCCATACATGCCACATCTCGCAGAGACTTCTTTTCATCTTACACATCAGGGGACTACGGTGCTGTAAGGATGGGGAATGACGGACAGTCCAAAGTCGTCGGTATTGGAGACATCTGCCTTGAAACAGACAACGGGACAAGGCTAGTGTTGAAGGGAGTCAAGCACACCCCAGACATCCGGTTAAACCTAATCTCAATAGGCAAGCTGGATGATGAAGGTTTCTGCAGCACCTTTAGTGACGGATGCTGGAAGCTCACTAAAGGATCAATGGTCGTGGCACGAGGTAAGAAAGATTCAACTCTGTATTTGATGCATGCTAAGCTTTCAAATAGTAGCATAAATACAGTCAACAGCAATGAGGCAGCCGAGCTGTGGCACAAAAAGCTCGATCACATGAGTCAAACGGGGATGGAGATACTACGCATGAGGAATGTTCTTCCCGAATTAAAGAACTCACACTTACAGAAGTGTGAACACTGCATGGCTGGAAAACAGAATAGAGTGTCATTCCAGAGCTCCCCGCCTCAACGGAAACTGGAGCTACTAGATCTCATACATTCAGATGTATGCGGTCCGATGCAGACACGAACACTTGGTGGGTCACTATATTTTGTGACATTCATTGATGATCATTCAAGGAAGACATGGGCATACACCTTGAAGAGAAAAGACCAAGTGATTGGAGTGTTCAAGGAGTTTCACGCCCTGGTGGAGAGAGAAACCGGTAAGAAACTCAAATGCATCAGAACAGACAACGGTGGAGAATACAGAGGTCCGTTTGATCAGTACTGCAAGACGCAAGGAATCAAACATCAAACGACACCTCCGAAGACACCTCAGCTGAATGGCCTAGCTGAGAGGATGAACAGAACCTTGTGCGAAAGGGTCAGAAGTTTGCTGTCACAAGCCAAGCTACCGAAGACATTTTGGGGGAGGCACTCAACACAGCAGTACATGTTTTGAACATGTCCCCAGCGGTCGCACTGAAAAGTAATGTTCCTATCCAAGCCTGGACAGGTAAAGAAGTGTCATACGAACACTTGCATGTGCAAAGCATTTGTACACATCCCAAAGGACGAGAGATCCAAGCTTGATGCAAAGACGCTACAGTGTGTCTTTATTGGCTATGGTCAGGATGATTTCGGCTACAAACTCTATGATCATGTGGAGAAGAAGATTGTCAGAAGCCGAGATGTTGTCTTTGTTGAAGACCAGACCATAGAAGATATCAGAAAGGAGATGAAGACAATGCCCCAGAAATACATAGATGTGAATCCAGAACCTCACACACCGGTGCCAGTACGAGTTGAAGATGAGGTTCCCAGACATGAAGGTAGAGGTGATGAAGCTCCCAGAGATGATGATCATGATCAACCACCAGTACCAGAAGCTACATCGACAGTTCCACAGAGAAGGTCTGACAGAGAGAGGCGACCTTCAACCAAATACTCTGCATATGAGTATGTGCTGCTTACTGACGGGTGAGAACCCGAGAGCTACAAGGAGGCTGTGGAAACAGATGATAAAGAAAAGTGGGAGGAAGCCATGCAAGATGAGATGAAATCTTTACATGACAATCACACTTTTGAGTTGGTGAAATTGCCAAGAGGCAAACAGGCTTTGAAGAAAAAATGGGTGTACAGGGTGAAGCAACAAGAACATACTTCACAACCCCGGTACAAAGCCAGATTAGTCGTCAAGGGATTCAATCAGAGGAAAGACATTGACTTCGATGAAATCTTCTCTCCAGTTGTGAAGATGTCATCCATCAGAGTGGTACTCAACTTAGCAGCAAGCCTCGACCTGGAAGTTGAGCAGATGGATGTCAAGACCGCATTTCTTCACGGAGATCTGGAAGAAGAAATTTACATGGAGCAACCAGAAGGCTTCAGAGTCAGCGGGAAAGAGGAATATGTATGCAGACTCAGGAAAAGCCTCTACGGTTTGAAACAGGCACCGAGACAGTGGTACATGAAGTTTGAGTCAGTTATGGGGGAGCAGGGATACAAGAAGACCACTTCAGACCATTGTGTTTTCGTTCAGAAGTTTTCTGACGATGATTTTATCATCTTACTACTGTATGTAGATGATATGTTGATAGTTGGCCGGAATCAATCGAGGATTGATAATTTGAAGCATCAATTGAGTAAGTCTTTTGAGATAAAAGACTTGGGGCCAGCTAAGCAGATTCTTGGCATCAGGATCGGTCGTGATCGGAAAGCCAAGAGGTTATACTTGTCACAGGAGGAGTACATCGAGAAGGTACTTCAGAGATTCCAGATGGACAAGACTAAAGCGGTTAGCACTCCTCTTGCTACCCACTTTAGATTGAGTACACAACAGAGTCCCTCTACTGAGACAGAGAAGGAGGAAATGAAACAGGTTCCATACACCTCAGCAGTGGGAAGTCTTATGTATGCTATGGTGTGCACGAGGCCAGACTTAGCACACGCAGTTGGATTGGTCAGCCGGTTTATGTCAAACCCAGGACGGGAACACTAGAATGTCATCAAATGGATTATGCGGTATCTACGAGGCACATCCAAGATGAGACTATGTTTTGGAAGCAGCGAACCAGTGTTGATAGGCTACACCGATTCAGATATGACAGGAGATGTGGATACCCGAAAGTCTACTTCGGGGTATCTGATTACGCTCTCAGGAGGAGCTGTGGCATGTCAGTCTAGGTTGCAGAGATGTGTTGCACTTTCTACAACAGAGGCAGAATTCATTGCAGTGACAAAGGCTTGCAAGGAATTGCTGTGGATGAAGACATTCGTCCAGGAATTGGGTTTCAAGCAGGAGAAGTACATTTTGTACTGCGATAGCCAGAGCGCTATCTATCTCGGTAAAAATTCCACCTTTCATTCGAGGTCAAAACATATCGATGTGAGGTATCACTGGATACGAGACGTCCTGAGCTCAAGGCTGTTAGAACTCAGGAAAATTCACACCGACGACAACGGTGCCGATATGTTCACGAAGGTTTTACCTAAGGAGAAGCTTGAAATCTGTCGTGCCATAGTCGTGATGACAAAACTCTCCACATAGTCAGAGTGGGGAGATTCAGAGAACTACGATTGGCTTGATCCCAACTCAGGGTACGTAGGCAGTCATACAGATGCAGCCAGTGGTGGATCCGAATTTGGGTGATTGATGGTCGGCTCAGATTTTGGGGAAATCTTCACCGAGGGGGAGATTTGTTGCCAACCAGTATGCCAGCCAGCATGCAATATGTGTATGCAAACAAAGCTCAGCCGAAAGTTGATGGATGAAAGGTGCAAGTTGTCACCAAAGCTGGAAAAACGTGTCCAAGGCGTGTGACACTGTTCACTCGTCTTGGGCACTATAAAATGGAGCTCTGAGGATCATTAATAGGCATCCCAAAGTGAGAGTAATAGAGAGTAAAATGGTGTGAGAGTTTTTTGTAAAGCTTGGGTTATAAAGCTTTGTAATTCTTTTGTGAGTAATATAAAAGAAGAGTTTTCTCTCCAATCACCTCTATTTGTGTGAGTTTTATCACAATAGAGACGTCATCATTCCTTTTGAAAGCGTTTTCCTCAATAATATCCATGTATGAGTCCATCACACGAACAATCCTTTTTTTAAAGAAAAACTTATGCACATACCTAATACGCCATGTTAATATTGACCGGAAGGAACATCTGTATAAGAAAAATATTAATTAACTCCAAATTATCATAAGAAAAAACTCGATAATGTAATATTTGTTAGTTATAAAGTGTTGTAAATCTAATTTGGCATGCATCACTCAATCAAAATTTCAATTAAAAAACATAAACATGGAATTTGAGAAACAAGAAAAACTTGGAAATGCGTTGAAGAAAATAATTATCTTAAACCAAGTCGAGATGACTCTCTGTCCTTAAGAACTTATTAGCTCCGCCTGGGTGCTCTACGGATAGTTTTGTGGCTAATGTTCTCTCAGGATTACTTGGATGCTTCTTGTAAAATGGGCACTCTTTCCACAAGAACTTGAACAAGAAAAATGGAGGAAACTCTCTTGACTATGAACTTCACTCTCTAACTTTTAAGAATGTTGGAAATATTTGTATATAAATCCAAAGCCTCATTTATATAAGCATGGAAGGGTGCCTTTGAGGGTACTCTTTGGTATAGGGTGTAACCCTTCTAAGGGTTATACCATTTCCTAATACCTTTAAAAGCCTAGAGATATATCATTTGAATTTAGAGGATATGTCTCTTCACATTTGTGTTTTTCCCACAAGACACTTCTAAGGGACATATCTCTCCCTACACATAAACTATTTATTTAGAGAATTTACAGCAATATTAATTAACTCACGTAATCAACATCATTCCATAGTTTGGTAATGTATTCGATTCTGATCCATGTCAGTAACTTAGCATTGGCTCATTGAATTGAACTCTAGTTTATCTATTTCACTATCTGCCATGTCGCATAAATTCTTGATGAACATTTATAAAAAAAAGATCATACATATGTAAAACTTGTTGTCCCTTGGTATATCAGTACAGATGGTGTCGCCTTAGACCTCACTGCTAATGTTATCCTCACATATATGTCCATAAATTGCAAGGAAATATTACCTTTTATTTAATTATAGTACCTCATATGATATGATGGAGCTGAATATAAATTCCTGGATAAAGACTAAATATACGTATCTACAAAGGTCATGATTGTTTGCCTAAAATGTCTTTGCTCATCCCTATCAGCTTCCATCTCGACCAGCACACTTATAAACTGGATCTCCTTTTTTTGCTATTTCATCAACAGATGTCTGAATGGCATCTACTTTGACATCAAGGCTATTCAATCTACGCATAAGGTAGTCCATATGCCAATTTGACCGAGTTTGCACAAAAAGAAAAAAGGTTTTAAGTTTGACTACCTCGTAAATAAGTAATGTGTTGTGATTCTCTCATCACTGAAGAGTGTTTTGTGAAGAAAAATAAATATTTTCTATTACTGCTTGAATAGAATTTACAAGTATTAAAAAACTTGTAAAAAAAAACTCGCACACTAGCTACACTCTCTACCAAGTTCTCTTTACATCGAGCTTCCAGGATCTTGCTCTTTTACTTGGAGTAATTCTGTAACCTTTCTTTGCTTGAAGCTTACTTGTAGGAGATGGATTTGATCTCTCAATTAGCTCTAAATTTATAGTGAAACATAAGCTCACTATTACAACACTAAATAAATGTACCTAAAACTATTTTGGTGGTTTGCACCATTGTCAAAAGCTAGTGATCTCATTTTTGATAATTGTGGTAACAATCTTCGAAATTGTATGCAAATTGATGCATGCAAGCTGGATACTACAATTCTCCCCCTCCAACTGCATCTGAAACGATTATCATCCGACAGCTATCCCAGCTATGTCTCTGCACAGCTCTAGCTTATCGCGAGTAACCACTTTTGTTAACATGTCGGCTGGATTCTCATCTGTATGGATCTTCATTAGTCTCAACAGTTGTTGATCCATCACCTCACATGTCCAATGATAGCGAATATCGATATGCTTCGTCCGAGAATGATACAATGAGTACTTGTTCAAGTTCAGAGCACTCTGACTATCACAATGTATCTTATATTATGTCTATTTGATCTCTGATTCTTAAACTATGACTTCGTCTAAACCACAAATCTGTCGCGTCTAACTCTAACAAAATGGTATTGAAAGTAGGTCTGATTCTACATCCGTTACATTTATAATGCTTGATCTATGATATTTAATCCAATTTTATTATTTGTACATGCATGTGAAATTAATTTGATTAATTTCAAATTGTTTGACAATTTAGGAAAATCCTCGTAAAATAAGACATTATAGTGACTAGCATTATGAATACTTATTTCTTGGTTCGTCTTGTTAATACGGATATAAATAAATTTTTGTGACTATATCCAAGAACATGCCAAAGCTGTGAGGATATAGTCGATGTAAATTTATTTGTATCGGATATATATTTGATATTAGATAAATTCAAGTGAAAATGGATTCCTGAATGTGCCAAAGCTATCAGGACTACATCAGTAGCTTGAGTTTGTCATTGACAAGTGTAGCCTTGATATGTCTCCTGTGAACGTGCCAAAGCCGTCACAACAGAGAAACGGTTAGGATCGAAATAAGGAGTCACAATGAGTGTGATTGACAGTGAGTTGTCTATTTGTGAATATACATAGGCGAGAACATGTCAAAGCTATGAGTCGAAATATATTCATGGGTCCATTTCTAACTATGTAATTGAATTTAATTATTGAATTCCTGTTTTCAATTGGGAATTACGGTAATATGTAAAGTATTGGGAGGCACAGGTGGGTTAAAAATCCATAATTTAGGCAGTTTGTAATTTTATGAAAATTACTGCTTATGTTTTCCTTATTCTATTGTGTTGATAGAATTAAACTTCTAATCAACTACATGCATATTTATATATGTGTTCTGACTCTTATTATGATTGCAGATTTCTAGAATAGGTTCTAAATTAGAGTAGGCTATGATATAATCCTTCAGAGATAATTATTTCTTATTTAGTAAGGATTGACATGAATTGATTCATGTCTCGAGAGTCTTCATTGGCATTAAGAAAGACCCCATTATGTATTTGTTTATTTGAAAATGACATTTCTTGGCTTTAGTGACCTTTAGAGGTCACGTGTTTGACATTGTTTGCTAATCAATTATTTACGATTGTTATAAATAGTTGAAGGTTATAAAGCTAAAGAAAAGAGATGTGTATAGTTGTGTGTAAAGAATATCGATTATCAAAACACGACAACTATAGGTATTGGATACCGGATCTCCCGTTTAGTTATTTAAAATTTTAATTAA
Source organism: Zanthoxylum bungeanum (assembly GCA_019454045.1). Lineage (NCBI taxonomy): Eukaryota > Viridiplantae > Streptophyta > Magnoliopsida > Sapindales > Rutaceae > Zanthoxylum > Zanthoxylum bungeanum. The sequence continues at coordinate 148,928 of SKCR01037506.1, read as the reverse complement.
TTATTATTTTGATATTTGATATCAGAACTTGCAATTATTGGATAGTTACTTGTTCTTTATAAATAGTTGTTACATATTTTAATACTACTAGTAGTGTCATTAAAGTGGAGATAAACATTAAGAAAATATTCGGCTAAGGAAATAACTTTGAGATTTTATCACTTAAGTATTAGTTACTTATTCCATATGGTAAGGGATGGTCTGATATGAGATCACACAACATATCCTTATCCATTTAATGAATATTATATTCAGGAATGTGATTAAATCTCATTTAACCGATGATCATCATTAGACCACAAGATTTATTAAACTGATACATTATATGTATGTAGTTTAATGAATTATAAATTACTTAAGGTAGTTTTCTTTACTTCGTAACTTAATTTATGAATTGTCATGACTCAATTACGTGTTTCTGATCAAACGCATACAAAATATTTTGACTGGTTCAAAGATATTCCATTTGAAGTTTTGAAAAATGTATATTTAAAATTCATCATGAGTCTTTGAATTGTTCAAAGATGTTTGATATGATCAAACTGATAAATTTATGGCAATAAGTTCTAAGATTATTTAATGAATATGATTCTTACTCAATATTATCCTTCTACGATTCCATCCTGATGGAATTGGTGAGTGGGAGGAATCGAATCTTATATGATTTGATTCGTTTGATATTGAGTGTTACCGAATTAATTTCAATACTCTTGAGGATATGCTCCAGTAACACTAATCCGTCCTTTTAATTAAGGTTCCATTAGTTTCTACAGTTACGCATATGATATGTATTAGTAAAAAGTTTGAATATTGAAAAGTTTGAGATTTGAATCTTTCTTTTGTATAATGATTATACAATTGAAAGTACTTACGTCTCGGAGGTACAAGTAAAAGTTTGTCATTTATTCTATTTAATAGAATCTTATATCTATTTTATAGAATATCTTTTTCTACGATCTTGATAAATAAAATGATTTTATTACTTGGAGTATAACATCAGATATTGACAATTGTAGAAAATACTTTACTTATTGAAGTCAAATGTGAAACAGATAAATTATAAATGGAACTACATAATTAATAAGATAAAAAAACCCTTAAACATCTTCCATTTAAGTCCAATAGGATGTCAGAATCATTTTTGAAGTATTTGATACTTAATGGTTCTACTATTTTCTTATCGAATAAAGTTATTCTATAACTTATAGTGGAAGCGATATTTGATATCGACTCCAGAAGTTAGCATTAAACCATAGCTTAATACAATCAAGCTTCGAAATTGATTGAGCTTTTGTTATGAATCGTTCATAAAATGTGCAAATGGTTTGCGCAGTAAAAGTAAAGATAACATATTAAAGGTTTGACCTTTATAGTATGACAGTGAGAAATGTTATACTCAGAAATCTGTTGTAGATTCTGAGGAAACTTGTATCTAGTCGCACTAATTAAATAATTAAAGATTCGTTGGGTTATATTAATATTAAACTGTGCATTTTGGCTAAGAATGAAAAGTGGCGTTCCGTTCTGGAATGGATATCGAGTTTGTATTCAACTAAAATCACAGTTTGGTAAACTAGCTCATTAAGCCTGTTGTAGACTTAGATGAGCTTTCCGAAAATTTGTGTTATCTAATTTTGATATCAGCCACATTATCTGATTTTATCAAAGCATAGAGAATATATATGTGATAGTATGGTTAGTGGGAGAGTACACATTTCTTTCTAATGTTGTATACCCTAACAACATTATCTAATTTAAGGTAATAATGAGATGTTTGTGAGGTAAAAGGTTTACCTAAGCCTTATTTTCTCCGTGAATGTAGTAGGAGTAGTCTCTGTTATATTCGATATAAAGTTTTATATATGATATAAAACTAAGAGACTTGTGAGATACTCTCATTAATCGTGCGTTAGGTAGATCTAATAAAATGACAAAACATGACTATCTGTGTGACAGTTACTATGCCTCTTATTTATGATATTCATCTTTCGTAAAGAATGATTCCTTAGTCCAAAGAGAAATTAATTAGAATGTCTAGTCAATCTTATACATTATAGAATGATGGCATAATGAATATTGTATTATGTGCGATTAAAGATATCAATTTAATCATAATTGTTACGAGCTATTTTGATATGATGTAGACCATAGGATTAGCCTTGAAACATATTCTTTATTATCTTTGAGATATTAAGAATGAGTTTCTTATTCATGAAAAATATAGTCTGCAACCATTAGGGTCAGATTAGTTTTGAGTCTAATTATGATGTTAGACGGTCCATGTCATATAGATTATAGAGTCAGAAAAGATGTAGTGGGAATATCACATATGATTCTACTGTGTGAGTGGAATTAGTTGAAACTTATGAAATATTGACTTATGAAGTTGCATAATGACTTTATAGATTAGAAATTTTGATATTAGTGTTGTGCTTGCGGTTGTCTATATAATATTTTGAATTTGATCCCTAAATATTTTGAAAACTCAGTAGTTGTAGAATAATATTGATGTTGCATCTGATTCATATTGATATAGAACTTAGGTTCTACAAAATATGAATGATGATAGCTAAGGGAAACGATTGGGTTTATTTGACAAACTCAAAATATTATAGCGGACCTACGCACTTGTGCCTACCTCTTGAGTGCTAGGTGAGCTCTTAAAGGTCATGCGTATACGATACATATTAAGATGTGTATATGATACTGTGGATTGGTACTAGAGAAAGTGGGAGAAATTATTAGGGTTGGTGCTCAGATTGCTAATTCAGATCGTATTTATGTCTGATTCATGTATACGAATAATACCTTTTTTTCTATAATATTACTTATTTATGGTCACACCTCTTATCTTTTATATACGTATTCGATCTAATATAAATTAGATTGAAACTAAATCTGGTTTAGTGATATGTATATATTAGACAAAGATCTCATTATTTACAACGTAGTGCGCGATTACAACGTAGTTTATAATTGATATTGGGAAGTATCATTATAAGTTGATATATTCTCAAATAAAGTTCATGGCCAAGAATATTTAACACAACTTGATTAGTAAAATCTGATGAGACTAGTACATGTCGTATATCGAGACTTGATATGATGATTTATCCTAATAAATCATGAGTCTTGGGAGACTCGTATCGACGTGTAGGTGTTTATTTGATAAACATTGAATGACTCATCGAATATTTCTTAATAGATGGTGCACATACGTCAATAGGAATCTTCTCGAGTCGAGTATCATAGTGGTTCTTTGACATGAGATACCACAGTGTATAAATGAGTTATCCTTCACACTTTGATGGCAGTCACGTCACCGATCAATATAGGTCAGAGCTCTGCCTTTTTGTTGAGTATGGACTCATGCTAATTATATCTTATGAGTATCGGATAGAATCCATCAATCATGTGTAAAGGGTGTAGGAACCACTTTCCTAGTGCAACGGAAATACGTTAGGCACCCGGATCGGACTTGAAAAATTTTTATTCCCTTTTCACCAAGAGGCCGAGTGATACTAGTACCACCACTGAAATTTTGCTTTAGTTTTAGACAAAATTTCAGTCCCGAAAAAGTCCCCTGAACAGCCCCTGAACAACGGCACAAAACTGGACTGTTTTAGAGTCGATTTGCACTTAGCACACTGCCAAAACAGCCCCTGAAATGCGTGAACTGCTGTGATATTTCAGGTCTGATTTTTCAAGGAAAAACAGCCCCAACACAGCCCTAAAACAGCCCTATGTGTTTCCTAAAAATTCTGGATTAAAGCAGAAACAAATCGATCCCCGTTTCACCAACACAAGTTGCGGCAGTGAGGACAAATGAGCCTCACTGCCGTGGGTTATCAAGAATGAAAGAGATGGGTTTTGGTTTAACACCACAAAGTCTTCCGAGTTATATCTCATTACCAACGAAAATTAGTGTGGGTTAGACTCACAAAATTAATCCATAAACGTTTTAGAGATTAATGTCACACTAAGGGAAAAAATTTATTTTTCTTCTTATTCTTATTTTTATTTTCTCAACACTTTGAGAGAATTTGGAGAAGAAGAAGATGGAGGCTAGGGTTCAAGAATGAATTAGGTTGCAAAAGAAAATCACATTTCCTTTTTATACCTAGGGTTTCTAATTTCCAAAAATCACAAAACCCTTCCCCTTCCAACCTTAAATTTTCGGCTAACACATGTGTGAAATCAAAAATTTTGTAACAACAATCTTAATTGCCATAATGAGAAAATGTTACAAAATTAAATATTCAATTAACATTTTGAAAAACATAACTTCCAAAAAATAATCAAGGGTTTCCAAAACCCAAAACTTGAAATTCCAATAATGGCCTTATTAAATTATATCACATATAATTTAATTTTATACATTTAATAATTATCATATAAGTATTAAAACCATATATTAACTTTTAATATATAGTTTCAAGTGTGACAAAATATTATTATTAATCATATTAATAATATTTATACATATGTGAGTATATAATTGGACTATCCAATTATACTAAATCAACTACAGTATATTGAGCTAGCACGGGGACCAAATGGACCTACGGTTCCAAGCTCCAATAATCTCAGAAAATCAATTAAGCTCTTAATTAAATATTCTCGATTATTAACTACAGGTAATTCCATTAAAAACCCGAAGCTACACTCTCGTTGCCACAGATAGATATTAAGTCGAACCACATTAGTGTCCATCGATATAGTCATTATATATGGATTAACCCTTCACGAGTATCTCGTAATTAGAGCCGGGTCATAATGTCCGTTATACCCCTCTAATTATTTTTACCTTAAGTATCATTGATCCTCTAATGAACAATTTATTCATAACCATTATGAATTTTAGTCTTTCTATTCGTAATAGAAAGACTCGAGCCCTCTAACCGTTCAAATACTGAATCAACCTTTAAGGAAGATACTCCTCTACTTCTCGTAAGAATGAGTGAACTCCATATCTGTGTAAAACGTCCCCAGCTACACACTAGATCATGCCCCCAAAGTAAGTAGCTATTGGTCGGGACTGCTACACCAACCTCACCTTTGTAAATCAAAGGCCATAGCCTGACATGCAGGAGTTCATAGTACACTCAGGATTAAGATCAATCCATATATGACCATCTAGTAGATCGAAATGAATTTCTTTATTTAACAGATATTATAAGAAAGTCATTTCTATCTAGGTCCAGTCCTATATAATCACATCATACAAGATGTCTTCATTCTCATGTCTCCACATGGACGATCCCGGATCAAGGTCGCCATACAAATATAGAATGGACCGCGGCTATAGATAAACTACAAACAAAGTACCCACTTTGTTTGCTCTCTATGGACTATTTTAGATTACTAACTTCAGACTTAAATCCTCTTGTGTGTCACACTCATACACTAAGTCTGAAGGCACATGAGTAATCTTGGGTAATCAAGATAATTTACAATATGTGATATTTAAACAAACACTTTGATAAATGAATAATGCATCATTTTATTTCATAACATATAAAATCATTTGCATTACATGAAGCTCTATGGCATATATCCCAACAAAGAGCATATGTATCCTATATGTGTTTACGATATGTTAAATTCATGATCGTGGTACACTACGGAAGCGAGTTCCTAGTGTTATTAATAGATCGTAAATTTATAAGTCGACTATATTATACCTAAGGGATTTGATGATCATATCTATATCCCTGGTATGATATGGATAGTCTGTGATGAAGGGATTATACGTATGCAATGACCTCGACTTGCATAGTTTAGCGAGATTATCTGTGGTCGTCATAATTTACAAGTGGGTGAATTATAGACACATTAATTAATTATATATGTATTTTGTTATTTAATGTAAACAAAAATACACATATAAAGATATTTATATTAATTACTTATTTAGCTATTTAATTGTTAAATAATTAAGTAATTAAAAATAAAATATCCATAAGTCATAACTAGTATGATAAATGGTGAGATGTTATAGGTTACAAATGGCATGTTTGATAAAGGTTGTAGTTATCAAATGTTACAAGTAACCTTAGGCTTTAATTTAATTAGATTAAATAAAGCAAATATACCATTCCCCCCCTAAAATTCGGCCACCCTAGCACTTACTATAAAAATGAAATTTGTTCATTTTTCTCTCACTTTTGGCTTTTCGAAAATTATAACTTATAGAGAAAAAGAGAGAAAACAAAAAGGTTATAGAAAACGCTTGGAGTTTTTCCAAAGAATAAGGTAATTTTTTATGCTTAATTTGGAAAATGTTTCTATTGTTCTAGCTTTTGACATATGATGTAGTATTTATTTTCTACCATCTAATTATGTGCTGAGAATGATTGTTGCCAAAATTGGATGGATATATGCATGTGTAGAAAGTTAGTAAGCTTAATTAGTGTAATATAAGCTTACTTTGGTTATTAGATAGCTTGTTGTCAGTCTAGAGTGTTATGACAACTCTTGTAATACCTATAATTGTTCTTGAATGATTTAATTATGGTGGTTTTAATTGGTGTAGAGATTAATATGATTAATGTTAAGAAAATTGGATTTAAATCATGAAAAAAGATTATTTTTGCTCCTTGATCAAATCTGGAAAAATAAGATTTTTTGAATGATGAAAATATGATGTTTAAAAGTATTGGATGTGTATTGGGTATAAGAATAATTGCCAGAAATTTTTTCGGAGTGAAAATATGCGAAAACGATGAAAACCTCCCTTACTAGGTGAGTGTCGGGCTTACTGAGTAAAGGCTGTCCAAACAGTTAATTGGTCATTGTTCGGGCAACCCATGAACTACTCAAGTACTATTGGGATGACCTTGGCAGCCCCGTGTGGTTAGACCCGGCCACGGTTCCGGTTCGGAGTCGGAACCGAACCAGAACCAAACTGGTTGGAACCGGAACCATAATATGTCAATTCGGTTAGGGTTCCCCCCTAACCGAACCGAAATCGAACCGCTGTAACCGAACGGTTCCAGCGATTCGAACCAAAACCGTTTAAATTTTTTTTTAAAAAATCATTATTAAAATTTTTTAAAAAAAGAAAAAAGAAAAGAAAATCGGAATGGAACCGGAACCGAACCGGAATCGTTCGGTTTAGTTCCAGTTTCGATTCCAGTTCCGATTCTGGTTCCACATAAGTGTGGAATTCCATAAGTTTTTGTAAAAGTTTGTGATATTGGTTGGTCGGTTCGGTCGTAAACGCGTTTTATTCTATTTTGTGGAAAAATATTTTTTTTAAAGTTTCGTTATGTTTTTTAAATTAATTACGTCGATATTTGATTTCGAATAATATGTTTAGGTGCAATATGAATGAATTATTCATTTAGGATATTGACTAATTTATTCGGTAAATTTACAAAAATTTAAACTATGATTTCGTCCCGACCACGCTTCCGCCGCGTTTAACCCCAACAATATCATGATCCCAAAAGCGGTCATAAATCTTTCATACACATTTAGCTTCTTTATTCTTTTTCAGTATTTTAGTTCAGTTTATCTTACAGTATCTGTTTTGTATGAGTTTAGTTTCTTGTAGGTCGCATTCATCGACATCACGGTCGAGTAGGGACTACTTCTGCTGTTTACTTAGCTTCAATCCATGAATATTTGACTGTTGAGGTTCTTGGTCGCATTCAACCGTTTGGCTTGTAAGCTACTTAAGTTGCTACTTTATCCTATAACAGTGGTGTAAGCTTGCTGGTTTCTGGCTTCACCATCTATCAATATCATTGAGAGCATTAGTAGTGGGAACAGTGATGGGGTTATTCGCTGCGGAAGTGCGGTTCAGGCGAAATCATAATTTTAAAACTTTTAGAGTTATCGAATAAATTATTCGATATCATATATCTATAATTTATTCATATTTCACCTAATCATATTATTCGATGTCATATAACGACTTAATTAATTATGAAAATAACGTGAAATTTTTACAAAAATGATTTTCCGTAAAATGGCATAAAACTCATTTTCAGTCAGTCCATGGGCTGCCCAAACAATGAAAAATTCACTGTTTGGACAGTCTTTATCCGATTAGCCTGAATTTCACCCAGTAACGCAGTTTTTCACTGTTTTCGCTTATTTTCACTCTAAAATAATTTCCGGAAATGATCCTAACTCCCAATACACATCCAACACATCCAAATGACATATTTTCATCCCAAAATTTCCAGAATTTCCAGATCTAAAAACAGAAAGCAAAATTATCATTTTTCATACTTTAAATTCAATTTTCTCAAGATTAATTAAATTAATCCAAACACCAATTGAATCCACCACAAGTGAAGAACTCTAGAACAATTCTAGGCATAATAAGAGTGGCCATTACACTCTAAAATAGCAACTAAGTTGTCCAAAGATAAATTGAACATAAATTATAATAATTTAGTTCAATGTGTATCTATATATACTCAAAGCCACTCAACCCATCATCCAAACTAAAAAACCCCAAAATTAGAGACCAAAAGAAATCCTAGAACATTTTTAGATGCTCAAGAACAATGATAGAAATAATTTCTAAGTTAAGAATATTAGAGATTACCTTTTAATCTTCAAAAAAATTCTTCTAACTTTTGTTCTTGACTCATCATTTTCTCTCCATCTCTAAAATACATTTGTGAAGCTCTTGAAGATGGAGGACTCTCGGCCATAACTCCAACAACCACCCAAAGCAAACAAAATTTCCTTTTAAATATATTTGGTGAGTGGCGTTAGGTGGGAAAATTATTGTCATTTTTTGTAATTCATTTTTTTCCTTTTAATACAAATAAATGGTCAAATAATTGGCCCAACTACCACCACTTGAGAAAGAAAAAATATTTTTTCTTTTTAAAATAAGCAATGGCCGAAAGTGGGGTGAAAATTTGGTCAAAGCATAATTCAAAATTAATCACATTAAAAAAACTTGGTAATTAACATTACACATGATATCTCATTTAACCATATATTATAATAATATATATTAAATAAAATCCATGTTTACATATGTGAGTCGAATAACAAAAAGTCAATATTACATTAATAAAGACAATAGTTATTTACTTTACATGTGTCACCAAGTAATTTATTAATGAATGTGTATATAATCTAATTATGTATCTAATACAAATATATATTAGAAAGGCCAAGATTTTCCCGGCATGTGTAAATTCATTTACCAATTAAACGGTTCGAATTGACTAATTTAATATGATAAAATATTATGAATAATTGGTATTACGCATAACGCGTTGCCTAAGCGTTCAACGAGTACACTTCATATTGTGGGGCTCTCTAAGTACAGGTACATCCGTTACGAAATCCAATTTCGTGTCCATAATTGACCCACTCGTAAAATATGATGACTACGGATAATCCCACTGAACTATACAAGTCGAGATCATCACATAAGTATAATCCATCTGTCACAGGCTATCCATATTATACTGAGGATGTAGATGGGAACATCAAATCCCTAAGGTATAATATAGTCGACTTATAAATTTTCGATCTCTAAATAACACTCGAAACTCAATTCCGAAGTGTATCATGGCCATTAATTTAACTGATCACAAAAGCGTGCAGGATACCTATGCCCAATACACATGACTGAATGATTCTATCTTGATACACACTGGATATCATAAGCATTAGTCCACACCCAATGAATAGGCGGAGATCTGACCTAAACAGATCGTTGACGTGACTGTCATCAAAGTGTTGAGGATAACTCATATATCCACAGTGGTATCTTAAGTTTAAGGATCATTATGCTACTCGACTCGAGAAGATTCCTATTGACGTTGGCGTACCATCTATTAGGAAATTTTTGGTAAGTCGTTAAGTGTTTATCGAATAAACACCTACATATCTATACGAGTCTCTGAAGACTCATCGTTCAATGGGATAAACCATCGGACCAAGTCTCGATATACGGCATGTAATGGTCTTAGTGGATTTTAATAACCGGTCTGTGTCAGTAAATCTTGACTATGAACGTTATTTGAGATTATAATGACGCTTGCCAATGTCATTTACAACTTACATTGTAACTGCGCACTGCGTTGTAAATCTTCAAGTCCTTGTATAATATATATATATCATTAAATCAGATTTTGTTTCAATCTAATCAAATTAGATCGAATATATTCAAAAGACAATAGGTTCTACCATAAATACGTAATATTAAGGAAAAATAAATTTTTCATATTCATGAATGGAAGATAAATATGATCTGAATTGGCGCTCTGATCACCAACCCTAACAATTTCTCACACTTTCTCTAGTGCCAATCTTTGGTATCATATACACATCTTAATATGAATCGTATACACATGCTCTCAAGATCTCACCTAGCACTCAAGAAGTTGGCATAAATGAGTAGGTCAGCTATTACATTTTGAGTTTGTCTAACAAACCTAAAGGTTTCCCTAGCAGTATCAAACATATTATGTAAAACCTAAGTTCTATAACAATAGTTTCCAGATGCGATAACAATATCAAAAATCCTAATTTATAAGGTCACTATACAACTTCATAAGTCAAAACTTCATAAGTTGTAATTAATTCGACTAATATAGTAGAATCAACCGTGATACTCCCACTGTATCTTTTCTGACTCTATATGACATAGTGTTGGACAATTATGACCCATAGCATCACTATTTATACAGAATATGGTGTTGTTGTACAAATTAACTATGTGACAAAGGAAATTACTCTTTTATCATTTGAAATTGGATTACCGAGATATATAAATGATAAAAGTCCATATGATTAGTTCCGGATTAATAAGATATGAGACAGTATTAATCCACTAAGGTTTAATCATTAAAATATCCATAGTCGTAGTATTATCGAGATTAGACATCGATAATGCGGAATAGACTAGTATTACACTTGTGCGCGTTAAGGGAGCATAACGGCATAGTTCTCATATATTTAAGTATTGGATATTTATGCAAGTGTGATAGGAGGTTGTGTTCACCGATGGTACGGGAACAGCTTCACTCTGGATAGACCCCTCAGAATTCCATTGGTAGAATGACTATGTGTCTATGGAAGTCCGATTCAGGGTAGGTGTATTTGGTCTTAACCTGAGACTTACATCGCTAATACTTGCGACAATCAATATACTTTGGTTTTGGTCATCCAGGGCTTTAACAGGTTCTGTGTACGCCTCTTCTGAGTATATTGACAATCATAGTGTATTGGGTGTGATGTCAAGATGGAAGTATCACTTCAGTCATATGGAGATGATGATCACGTAGGATACATAACTAGTACTCTTATGTACTGCAGTCATCGGGATAATATGACTAGGTCATGTTTATCCGATTATATAGACTAGTTACCAGAGATCTGATATATGCTTCGTACGGGGCAGACACATTTCCAGCCCCAGGCCTAGCATGTGACATCTGATACTGGATCGCAATATGCAATACTATGTATACTACGCCTGACATAAATTACATATTCCTTAAAAGAATATTTCTGGAGAATTGGGTAGGCACGGTGCTTTGCTAGAAGCCAACCATGTCTTGTAAATCGATAAGAACGTGGTATTAGGTACGCACGTATTCGGATATTTCGATGACCGGATTTACTGCAAAATATCCAGGGATCTCATGGGTCGCTTCCCGAAGATTCACCGATGACGTATGACTCGAACATAATTAATCTGGGATTAATTAGAAGAGAGAGAAAATTAATTTAGGATTAATTACGGAGAATTTTATCTGGGATAAAATTCAATTAATAGAGAGAGAACGATTAATTTGGAATTAATCGATAAAATAATATATTTGATATATTAAATGAAATTAGATTTCATAATGGAATTAAAATTAGATTTTAATTCGGGCAAATGAATTAGTTTAGAATTAATTCGCGAGCGACGTGAATATTAATTTTGCTAGGCATAATTATTTAATTAAATTTGATTTAATTACGTCGCAACGGAAAGTTCGTTAATTTGAAATTAACGAACCCGAGCCCGGAATGTGTATGCGGGCCCACTCGGATTTTGAATTAAAGTGGGGCCTACACTTGTCACATCTCCTAGTCAACTTTATCAACTTTTTGCTGATAGAAGTAGATGGGATTTGATGGTTGCTTGTTTCTTACACAAGCATTATTTAATTTAATGTGATAATGACTTGTACCAACTTTTGAAAATTGGTAAATGGTAATTGATTTTTGAAATCAAAAAGATACAACACATTTTTTCTTATTCCTCTCTCTCTCTCCACCGAATTCTCCTCTCCTCTTTTCTTTGTTTTGCCGTGAACATACAAAGGAGAACTAGGGGATTTTTTTGCAAAATCTCTATTGCTAGCACATCAATGAGTCATTCAAAGGTGTTAGGGAAACATATCCATGAGTTTGGAATCTCATTCACAAAGCTTGGAAGCTCAACATACATCAAAGAAAGCTTGGAGCAACAACCATGGAGGCAAAGTTTTGAACTTCTCTTCAACATCCAACCGAGCACTGTAAGTATTTTCCGCTATCTTCTTTGCATATTCACACATTTCATTTGCTTAATTGATCTTGGTTCGACCTAGAAAACCTGACAATGGTATCAGAGCCATAATTGAGCATGAAATTGAATTGGGGGTTCCTAATCTTGATTTGGGTATTTTTGATTTGAGCATGTTTTTATTCAAATTGTTTGTTTGAGCATGCTTATAATATGTTAACTTTGAGTTGTACATGATCAATTTGAAGAAAAATTAATTGGATTAAATTTCCCCAAATTTTGAGGCTTGGCCGAATGTAACTAGAACCTTAGCTCTTGGTGATTTTTGAATTTTAGACAATTGGATGTGTTTAAAATGCATAGGATATATTAGTTTGTGATTTAATTGGATTGAAATCAAAATTGATATAAAAAGTCCCTAATTGCTGAGAGCCTTGGAAGCATGTTGGAATTGATTTTGCTTCAATTTGTGTTGGACATAAGTTGGTTAATTAAAGCATGATTAATTAGTGTAATTGGTGATTTGGAAATATTAATTTAACAAATTAATTATGGCTAATACACTTTAATTAATTAAATTGTGAAATTTGGAATATTAGAATTTAATTAATTGGGCTTAATTTGGAATTGGGCTAAAAATATTGTATTTGGGCTTAATGGGCTTGGTTGGGCCAAGTTTGGTTTAGGAGAATTGGTTGGATCCAATTGGGCCTAAAACCATATCCATAAAGTCTAAATATGATTATTGGGCCTTTATATTTAATTGAGCCTAATGGGCCAAAATTAATTTTATGGCAAATGGTGATTCCTTATTGGGCTTTGGTTGCCAAAGTCAATGCCTTATGAATTAATTGAAAGCCCATTGGACTTTAATTAAATTGACATTGGATGTTAATTGGGCTTTGAGACCCGTTAAGATTAGATTTAGAATTTAAGTCGCAAATGCTCATTAATAAAGTGTAATTATTTAATTTGGAATTAAATAAAGAATTAGTATTGAATACAAATTAAATTGGATTTAATATTGTAGTTTGATATAATTCAAAATTCGTACTTTGAGTACTTATTCTTAAACGAGTTGGACTCGAGCAAATCAAATCGTTGTTTGAACATTGGATGCTCATTTATTAAAGATTAATTAATTGGATTAGATTTATTGATAACATGCTTTGTGTGAATACATGGATGTGATGTATGAATAATGTATATCAGATGGATATTAGATGGGTGAGGGCAATTTTGGAAATTGTTGTAATAAATTTAGAATTTATTAAATTGGACCTATTACCTCCTCTTGACTCTTTGTATTTCTATTCTCACCTATTCCCCTCAATGTATATGAGGTTTCTTTAGAAGTGTTATGTAATTGGGTAGAAGTAAGATTTGTGCTAGCGGGAGAGAGGAAATTGAGAGATTTGTTCTAGGAACAAAATGTTTTATATATCCATCCGCATATCGTTATTAATTTATTTATCGCACCTTATTATGCTTTTAGAATGCATGTTTAAGGATGAATGATGAGACCTAATCAAAGATAATGAATTGGTTGCCAATTACGCGAAAAACCATCAACAAATATTAAGCGTTTTCCTTCCATTGAGTGATTCATTCTCAAGATCCAAGATTGGCACTGGTTTGTTGGCCAAAGTCAAGACCTTTGTCCATCGCGGATGTGTGTTTGAATCATGAAGGCTTTGTTCCATATCGCATGTCTTGTCCAAGTTGTGATTTGTTGGCCAAAGTCAAGATCACTTCTTGTCCATCGACATCGATTACGAAGCTTTCCAAAGTCAATAGTCCCGCTTAACTGGAATCATTAAGCTTGTTGTGCCAAAGCCAAGGCTTAGTTGATTCAGAGGAAAAAGGTTAGGGAATATATCGGATATATTGGCATATATTATATATATGTTTCGGATTTGGATGTCCACCTACTGGATCTAGGAATTGGATGAGATCCAATTGATCTTAGAGATCTACCTAGTTAAATATCATACAGCTTGTTGGCCAAAGTCAAGGTTGTGTGTTATTTAACGGGATCCTAGCCCACTAGGAAACTAGGTTTCCCGAGTACTCAACAGAGGGTTAGAGGCTCGCCGAAAAATAGTGGGAGGCAAGTATTAAAGCTGCAATTTCGTTAAATACTTGCCAATACTGCTCATTTCATTTTTCGTCATTACATGAATATATTAGTTGGACTAATATTTAATTGTGTTTTAAATTAAACAGTTAGACTATATTCAAATTACTTCATTTATAGTTGATTATATAATTGGATTATAGTAATCAATATATTTGAAATAACCAATAAAACTATAGTTGATTATATAGTTAGACTATAGTAATCATTATATTTAATTGTACCCGAAACCGTTGATTGGATAGTTGGACTATAGCAATCAAGATAACTGAAATATTAGCGTTTAAAATATAATCCTAGGAGAAAATGTCTTTAAACGGCTCCAATTTTCAGATTGGGAATAGAACCTCAGGGTAGTCCTGGGAACTGAGAAGTTATTCTATTTGATAGAGAAACATCTCGGGCCTGAGCCCGGAGTTGAGCAAATAGTGGAGCATGAGTTTTGGATGACTCATGGTGATGATAACTTTAGTGCTCAATCTTTTATGCTTGATGCAATGACACTTTAATTTCGTCGTCAAAACTAAGGATTAGATCCTTATACCATGATGTTGAAATTAAAGATCTTCATAGATCTATTCTTAGATCTTAGAAGTATAAATTGCAAAAGAAACTATTTTGCTCGCATATGTCAGAGGGTACATCTGTCGAGCACTAGGTGTCGCAGATGATTGCTGACATCGATCAGCTAGGTTAGCTGGGCATTACCTACGTGGCCGAGACTACCAAAGATTTGATCTTATAGTCTCTACCCGATAGTTGGGGTAGGTTTATTATGAATCAAGAGTAAACTCTTGGAGAGTTAATGGCTATGCTCAATGAGGCAGAGTCAGAACTTCTAAAAGGGGCAAAGGCAAAATCATCACAGTCTTCTGGGAAGACAAAGGACATATCCCAATATGTCTACCTAAATGTGACAAACGGGGTCACTGAAAGCGTTACTACCGTATGGACAAGGCAGACATGAAGGAAGTGAAGGCGGGGTAAGGCTCTGGCTTCAAGTATGTTTGTCATAAACATGTTCACTATTAGTTTCAAAATTGTATTTTTGATACTAAGTGTGGTACATAAATATGTACTGATGTGCAGAATCTGCTGAATAGCAGGAGACTGACTTCAGTTGAGATCAATCTACGAATCGAAAACGGGACAAGAGTCGCGTGTTTAACCGTAGAAACCTAAGTTTAGGAACTACCCTTTGGGTATGTACTTAAATTAGGAAACTGTAATAATGTACCTAGTTTGACTAGAAACATTATCTCTATATCTAAGTTTAACATGTTGCGGGTATACCTTTATATCTAGAACACTAAGTGTTTTATTTTATAAATATGATATTGAGATAAGCACATTAGATGTGAATAACAGTATTTATATTTAGAATATAAATGAATCTCAAACATATAACATGACAAACAAATAGCTCAAACTGAATTAATCAGATGAGACTTATTTGTGGAATTGTTGTCTGGGACATATTAACAAGACTCGTATATCCACACTTTTGAAGAGTGGGTACTAGGACAGATTTGATTTTATTCAAATAATGTCTACGGATCTAGTTTATTAGGCAAAATGCCTAAAACACCTTTTACTTAGTAAAATTGTAAGTGCCACCGATCTGTTATCCATCGTTCATAGTGACGTAAGTGGGCCCATGTCTAGCTAGGCTAGAGGTGGATATGAGCACTTCGTAACCTTTACGGATGTGGCATCGCGTTATGGTTATGTGTTTCTTTTGAAACACGAATTAGAAACTTTTGATAAATTCAAAGAGCTTCGACACGAAGTATAAAAACAGATCGGCAAGAGTATTAAAACATCACGATTGGACTGTGATGGAAATACTTAAGCAATAAGTTTCTCAATTACTTGAAAGAGTATAGTATTCTTTCAATAAAGACTCTTCCCGGAACACCTCAATTTAAAGGTGTGTCCGAACAGAGAAACCGAACTTCGTTGGACATGGTAAGGTTATTGATGAGTCGCTCTGAGCTACCATTTTCCTTCTAGGGATATGCATTAATCAATGCAAAACTTATTTTGAATATGGTTCCATGAAAATCTATTAGACAGACTTCATATTAGATATGAACAGGAAAGAAACTGGGTTTTCTCATTCCTGAAGATTTGGGAATGCTGGGCATATGTTTGGATGATACCATACTAAAACCCAAATCGGATAAGTGTCTATTTGTAGGTTATCATATGGTAACCAAAGTATAGTACTTATACAACTCACAAGAGAACAATGTAATTGTTGCTCTCCATGCGGTTTTCCTAAAAGGAATACCTATATGCAGTGGTAAGTGGGAGGAAAGTAAAACTCGATGATGAAATCGGAGTAATACTGTTCAAGGCATCGATTCCTTAACGAAACACAAACAGTTCATCAGGGATGAAACTGTACCAATAATCTTTGAATACACAAGAATCACGTAAGTCGGAGAGAGTCAGAAAACAACCTGGGCGGTATGGGTTTCTGATCTCACCGCATAAAGATGTCAATCTTATTGAGGAATACGAACTGGCTACGTATGAGGAAGTGATACAAGGTATCGACTCCTTTTATGGCAAAATGCCATGAAGTCCGAAATGGATTCCATGTATATCAACCAAGTTTAGACACTAGTTGATGTACCGGAAGGCATTGTGCCTATTGGTACTTATGAGTCTTCAAGGAAGACATACACGGATGGCAACAAACAAACGTACAAAGCTAGGCTTGTAGCGAAAAGGTATCGTTATCAACATTGTGTCGATTACGACGAAACCTTTTACTCGTTGCCATGGTTAAATCCATTTGGATAATGCTTGCTAATGTTGTATGTTTCATTTATGAAATATAGCAGCTGGACGTCAAAACCGCTTTCCTTAAACAGAAACTTTTGGAGAATGTTTACAACATCCTGACGGTTTTTTCGTACCAAAATATGCAAACAAGGTTTGCAAGTTAAATCGATCCATTTATGGATTGAAGAAAGTATTGCGTTCTTGGAACTATCGTTTTGATGTAATCATAATGGTATATGATTTAAATCAAAACGAAAATGATTCTTGTGTATATAAGGAGGTTAGTGGGAGCGCACTGACAATTATTGTCCTATATAATGATGACATGTCATTTCTTGGAAATGACATTCCCATAATACGATCGGTGAAATCTTGGCTTTCATGAAAATTCTCCATAAAATACTTGGGACATGCAACCTTTATTCTAGGAATAAGGATCTACTGGGATATATCTAAATATGTTGGCACTCTCCGAGAACTCGTACATTGAAAGATATATACGTGATGTAATGTCACATATGCTTTGAGCATATGGAGTCACAATCAGGCCAATCCAAGTGATAGTCACTGGATTGATGTTAAGAACATCCTTAAGTATCTTAGATGAACTAATGATGCTTTCTTAAGCTATGGAGAAGGAGAACTTGAATTGACTGGGTTCACTGCTACAAGTTTCCAAACCGACAAAAACGACTATAAGTCATAATAAGGGTACCATATAGTTTGAATAACGGAACAGTGAGCGGGAAATCTTCCAAGCAAGATATTATTGCCGAAAAAACAACAAAAGTGGAATATTGCTGCAGCTGAGGCAACAATAGAAGCAATTTGGATCTATAATAATCCTAATTAGATTAGGTGTAGTTCTGTTAGCGGCTGAGCTAGGCTACAGCATAGGCTAAAGAATTAATGGTCTCATCGATGATCTAAATATGTACTTTAATTATTTCATCTGATTCGTCGGATCATACATCGTGGCGATGTGATGATCGAATAAATCACATCAGATGATAACATTGCAAATCCGCTGACGAAAGCAGTTTCTCAGCAGAAGTTTGAGCGACCCGTATATAGTTCAGGTGTAGGACACTTGAGTGATTGGCTATAGGCCAAGTGGGAGATTATTGGACAATTATGATTCATAGCATCACTATTTGTACAGAACATGGTGTTGTTGTACAAATTAACTATGTGACAAAGGAAATTGCTCTTTTATCATTTGTAATTGGATTACCGGGATATATAAATGATAAAAGTCCATATGATTAGTTCTGGATTAATAAGATATGAGACAGTATTGATCCACTAAGGTTTAATCATTAAAATATCCCTAGTCGTAGTATTATCGAGATTGGACATCGATAATGCGGAATAGACTAGTATTGCACTTGTGCGCATTGTGGGAGTATAACGGCATAGTTCTCATATATTTAAGTATTGGATACTTATGCAAGTGTGATAGGAGGTTGTGTTCACCGATGGTACGGGAACAGCTTCGCTCTGGATAGACCCCTCGGAATTCTATTGGTAGTATGACTATGTGTCTATGGAAGTCCGATTCAGGGTAGGTGTATTTGGTCTTAACCTGAGACTTACATCGCTAATACTTACGACAATCAATATACTTTGGTTTTGGTCGTCCAGGGCTTTAAGAGGTTCTGTGTATGCCTCTTATGGGTATATTGACAATCGTAGTGTATTGGGTGTGATGTCAAGATGGAAGTATCACTTTAGTCATATGGAGATGATGATCACGTAGGATACAGAACTAGTACTCTAATGTACTACAATCATCGGGATAATATGACTAGGTCATGTTTATCCGATTATAGAGACTAGTTACCAGAGATCCGATATATACTTCGTACGGGGCAGACACATTTCCAGCCCCAGGCGTAGCATATGACATCTGATACTGGATCGCAATACGCAATACTACGTATACTACGCCTGACATAGATTACATATTCCTTAAAAGAATATTTCTGGAGAATTGGGTAGGCACGGTGCTTTGGTAGAAGCCAACCATGTCTTGTAAATCGGTAAGAACGTGGTTACTAGGTACGCACGTATTCGGATATTCCGATGACCGGATTTACTGCCAACATATCCAGGGATCTCATGGGTCGTTCTTCCGAAGATTCACCGATGACGTATGATCGAACAACATAATTAATCTGGGATTAATTAGAAGAGAGAGAAAATTAATCTAGGATTAATTACGGAGAATTTTATCTGGGTTAAAATTCAATTAATAGAGAGAGAACGATTAATTTGGAATTAATCGATAAAATAATATATTCGATATATTAAATGAAATTTGATTTCATAATGGAATTAAAATTAGATTTTAATTCGGGCAAACGAATTAGTTTAGAATTAATTCGCGAGCGACGTGAATAGTAATTTTGCTAGGCATAATTATTTAATTAAATTTGATTTAATTACGTCGCAACGGAAAGTTCGTTAATTTGAAATTAACGAACCCGAGCCCGGAATGTGTTTGCGGGCCCACTCGGATTTTGAATTAAAGTGGGGCCCACACTTGTCACATCACCTAGTCAACTTTATCAACTTTTTGTTGATAGAAGTATATGGGATTTGATGGTTGCTTGTTTCTTACACAAGCATTATTTAATTTGATGTTATAATGACTTGTACCAACTTTTGAAAATTGGTAAATGGTAATTGATTTTTGAAATCAAAAATATACAACACATTTTTCTTCTTCCTCTCTCTCTCTCCACCGAATTCTTCTCTCATTCTTTTCTTTGTTTTGCCGTGAACATACAAAGGAGAACTATGGGATTTTGTTGCAAAATCTCCATTGCTAGCACATCAAAGAGTCATTCAAAGGTGTTAGGGAAACCTATCCATGAGTTAGAATCTCATTCACAAAGCTTGGAAGCTCAACATACATCAAAGAAAGCTTGGAGCAACACCATGGAGGCAAAGTTTTGAACTTCTCTTCTACATCCAACCCAGCATTGTAAGTATTTTCCGCTATCTTCTTTGCTTATTCACACATTTCATTTGCTTAATTGATCTTGGTTTGACCTAGAAAACCTAACACATAGACCATCTACTGTCACAATTAGACTCAAATCTAATTATACCCTATTGATTGCATATTATAATCTCCATGAATAAAAACTCGTTCTCAATATCTCAAAGATACTATAGAACATGTTTGAAGTTTTATCTTATGTTCTACACGTATCAGAATAGCTCGTAACAATTGCGACTAAATTGATATCTTTAATCGTATATAATGCAGTATTCATTATGCCATCATTCTATGATGCATAAAACTGACTAGACATTCTAATTATTTTTTCTTTCAACTGAGGAATCATCTTCTACGAAAGATAAATACTAAATACATAAAAGACACACCAACTGTCAAACAGGTTTTACTAATTGTCACACAGATAGTCATGTTGTGTCCTTTATTAGATCGTATCTAATGTAAAACTAATGGAAGCATCTCACTAGTCTCATAGTTTCATATCAAATATAAAACTTTATATCAATTATAACAGAGATTACTCCGACTATATTCACGGAGATAAGAATACTTAAGTAAACCATTTACCTCATAAACATTTCATTATTACCTTAATAATAAGAATGTCGTTAGAATATATAATATTAGAAAGAAATTTCTATGCTCCCACTAACTCTTTACGCTTTGATAGAATTAGACAATCTGAGTCATGTTAAAATTAGAGAGCACACATCTCTAGAAAGCTCTCCGAGTCTACAAGAGGCTTTATAAGCTAGCATACCAAACAGCGATCTTAGTAGAATAAAACTCCAGGGCGATTCCTAAACGGAACTCTTCAAATAAAGAAATCCAAAGGGATCGTTTCGCCAAAGAAACCATTCAGAAACACCACTTTGTATTCCTAGTCAAAATACACAGTTTAGTATTAGCATTAACTAAGAGTTCCAGATTATTCCATAAGTGTGACTAGAGATAAGTTTCCCCATAATCTACAATAGATTGCTGAGTATAACCTTTCTTACTGTCAAACTATAATTGTCGAACCTATAATAAATACACTACATTTTTTTTTTGCGCGAACCATTTACATGTTTTATGAACAATTCATAATAAAAGCTCAATCAAGTTCAAAAATCGATTGTAGTAAGCTAAAAATAATCTTAGATCTATAGTTCATTGCTAACTTCTGGAGTCGATATCTTATATCGCTCTCACTATAAATTATAGAATAATTTTCGTCGTTAACAGAATCATTAAGTATCAAATACTTCAAAAATGGCTCTGACATCCTATTGAACTTATATGGAAAATATCTAAGGTTATTTTCATCTAATTAAGTATATGGTTCCATATATAGTTCATCATTCTCTCAATTGACTTTATTAAGTCAAATCTTCTTTACAATTGTCAACATCCGATGTCAAACACCAAGTGATAAAATAATTTAATTACTCGAGATCGTAGAAAAGATATTCTATTAAATAGATACAAGATTCTACTAAATAGAAAGAATGACAAATTATTACTTGTACCTCTGAGGCACAAGTACCTTTTAATTGTATAGTCGTTACACAAAAGAATGATTCAAATCTCAAAATTTTAAGATTTGAATTTTTACTTATACATATTGTATATGTAACTGTAGAAACTAATGGAACCTTAATCAAAAAGATGATTTAGTACTTCTGGAGCATATCCCTAAGAGTATCAAAACTAATTCGGTAATACTTAATATAAAACGAATCAAATCATATAAGATTTGATTCCTCCCACTGACCAATTCCATCACGGTGGAATCGTAGAAGGATAATATTGAATAAAAATCATATTCATTAAATAATCTTAGAAATAATTGCCCTAAATTCATCTCTTTGATCGTATCAAACATCTTTGAACAATTCAAAGACTCGCGATGAAATTTAAAGATACAGTTTCCAAAACTTCGAATCAAAATTTTTTGAAAGAGTCAAAATATTCGATCCACTTTTCATCAAAACAGATTGAAAGTTCTCGAATCTTTCAAGATATTCAATGTGTGTTCTATCTGAAACACGTAATTAAGTCATGACAATTCATTGACTAAATTACGAAGTAAAGAAAACTACCCGAAATAATTAATAATTCATTGAACTATATACATCTAATGTATTTGTTTAATAATTTTATAGTCCAATAACGATTATTGGTTAAATGATATTGTATCACATTCCCTGAATACAATATTCATTAAATGGATAAGGATTTGTGGTGTGATCTCGTATCAAGCCATCATTTACCATACGGGATAAACATCTAAGGCTTAAGTGATAAAACTTCATAAACTATTGTTCTAAATTATTTACATTACCGAAAATATTTCTTAATGTTTATCTATACGTCAATGACACTACTAGTCGTATTAAAATACGAAAATTATTTTCATTGAACAAGTAAATATCCAATAGTTGCAAGTTCTGATATCAAATATCAAAACAATCATTAAATAATATTTTAAATAACTAGACGGAAGATCTGGTATCTAATATCTATAGTTGTCGTGTTGTGAGAATCGATATTCTCTATACACGACTATACACATCTCTTTTCTTTAGCTTTATAATTTGCCTTCAACTATTCACAATAATTGTAAATAATTGTTTAGCAAACAGTATCGGACACGTGACCTCTAAAGGTCACTAAAGCCAAGAAACATCATTATCAGATAAACAAATACCTAATGGGTTTTTCTTAATGTCAGTGAAGAATCTCAATACATTAACCAATTCATGTCAATCCTTACTGCACAAGAAATTATTCTCTCTAAAAAAATATCCTAAACTAGTCTACTCTAGAATCTATTCTAGAAATCTATAATTGGAAGTGAAGTCAGAAAATAAATATCAAATATGCATGCAGTGGATTAGAAGTTAAAATCTATCTACACGACTAAATAAGGAAAACAATAGCAGACAATTTTAAAAACATTACGCACGGCCTTAGTTATGGATTTTTAACCTAGTAGTGTCTCCCACCATTTTATATAATACCACAATCCCCAACGAAAAATGAGAATTCACTAATTAAATTAAATTCCATAGTGAGAAGTGGACCACATGAATATATTTCGACTCACAGTTTTGGTACGTTCTCGCCTACGTATATTCACGGGTATACAATTCATTGTCAATCACATTCATTGTGACTCCTGATTAGGGGTGAGTATCAGTTTCGGTTCTACCCGGAACCGGACCGAGTTTTCAGGTTTGGAATCGGAACCGGTTGTAACAAGTCCGGTTCCGGTTCCAAAAATGAAGGAACCGATTTCAAAAGGTCAGGTTCTGATTCCAAAATGGTCAGAACCAGAATCGGACCATGGAACCTGTTTCTGAAATTGAATATAGAACCAGTTTGGTGCTTGAAGAACTGTTTCGGAAACAGATAGGATTGGTGCTTGATGAAGAACTTTGCAAGAAAGGTATAACTCAATTACAATTTTTATTCTTTTTTAAATTTTATATATTCTTCTTAGGCGGCATTACTAGTACATGCTAATTTTAGAAGTTACTAACTGTAAAAAATAATTAAACTTAAATATTTTGAGCATTCAGTGATGATCTTCTATCTCTGGGTTTGCTGCCTAATGAGTCCCCAAACACACTCTCTCTGTTATGATCTTATTTTACATTCAACTGGTTGATGCAGGTGGAACATGTCTAGTTCATGTTGGTCTAGGAGACGATGATCAGTACATTGAGGATGATTTTGCTGCCTTGTATGCTCTAATTATCGAAGAGAAGTGCACATTCCCGATGAGTACTAAAACTTCATTTTCTTCGTTCTTGAGCTTTCAGATTCCGATTTGGTCCCGTTTTTTTCCTACGGACTCGTATCGAAATGTAGTTTTCATTAAAATATTTTAAAATATGATAATTCAAAATCGAATCGGAACCGAAGTGGAACCAAATTAGAACCGAATAATAGGGTACCCTATTTAATTGGGTAGATTCGGGTTCCATTTAGTTATGAACTGATTTTTTCCGGGTAGGTTCCGGTTCCATGCGGAACTGGAACTGAAACCGGTTTTGCTCACCCCTACTCCTGATTTTGCTCCTGACCATTTCTCGTTGTGACAGCTTTGGCACGTTCACAGGAGGAGTATCAAGGTTATACTTGTCAATGACAAACTTAAGCTACTGATGTAATCTGGACAGCTTTGGCACATTTATGATTTTCACTTTCACTTGAATTTGTCTCTTATCATATAAGTTCTACCGGTATAAATGAACTACTATCATCAATAACTGCACAAATTTGGCATGATATAGCTATAGCATCCGGAAATCATTCATATCCGAACTGACAATGCGGACCAAGAAATAAGTATTTCTAATACTAGTTACTATAAAGCTTTATTAAGCGAGGATATTCCTAAAGTGGGTTTTACTATACATCAAATGCATATATTTAATCTAGATCAATTTCTCAACAATTTAATTTTGCCCAGAAAACCATAGCTTAACTTAATAATTAAATATCTATTACGTTTCTCGTTAGCGCAGAATTGAAAAATCAAGAAACATCTAAATTAAAAGCATGTGCAAACATCAAAATTGGATTATATATCATATATCAAACATGAAATATTTGATGGATTTAGGATCAGACCTGCTATGATACCATTTTTTTGGGGTTATTCGAGGTGGAAGCGCAGTTTGGACGAAATCATAATTTTAAAACTTTTAAAATTATCGAATAAATTATTTGATAACATATATCTATAATTTATTCGTATTTCACTTAAACATATTATTTGATATCATATAACAACATAATTAATTATGAAAACACAGCGAAACTTTTACAAAAAATGATTTTCCGCAAAATGACATAAAACGCGTTTTCGGCTGAACGGACCAACTGAAACCCCACATGACTGCAAAGGTTAGCCTCGATAGTATTCGGTCAGTCCATAGACTGCCCAAACAGTGGAGAATTCATTGTTTGGATATCCTTACCCTGTTAGTCCGAATTTCACCCGGTAATATTATTTTTCACAATTTTCGCTTAATTTCACTCCGAAATAATTTCCGAAAATTACCCTAACTCCCAATAAACATCCAATAGACAAATGATATATTTTTCATCATAAAATATCCAGAATTTCTAAGTTTAAAAACAGTGAGGAAAATTATCATTTTTCATGCTTTAAATTCAATTTTCTCAAGATTAATCAAATTAATCCAAACATCAATTGAAGCCACCACAAATGAAGAACTCTAAAAAAAATCTAGGCATAATAAAAGTGGTCATTATACTATAGAATGGAAACTAAGTTGTCGAAAGTATATCTATACAAGCTCAAAGCCATTCAATCTATCGTCAAAATTAAAAAGCCCCAAAATTAGAAACCAAAAGAAACCTAGAATATTTCTAGATGCTCAGGAACAATAAAAAAAAAAAAAAAATTGAAGTTAAGAATTTTAGAGATTACCTCTTAATCTTCAAAAAAATTCTTCAACTTTTGTTCTTGACTCATCATTTTCTCTCAATCTCTAATACACATTTTTGAAGCTCTTGAAGATGGAGGACTCTCGGCCATAACTCCAACAACCACCCAAAGAAAACAAAATATTCTTTTAAATATATTTGGTGAGTGGCGTTACGTGGGGAAATTATTGTCATTTTTTGTAATTTATTTTTTTCTTTTAATACAAACAAATGATCAAATAATTGGCCCAACTACCACCACTTGAGAAAGAAAAAATAATTTTTCTTTTTAAAATAAGCTATTGCGAAAGTGAGATGCAAATTTGGTCAAGGAATAATTCAAAATTAATCACATTAAAAAGACTTGGTAATTAACATTACACATGGAATCTCATTTAACCATATATTATAATAATATATATTAAATAAAATCCATATTTTACACATGTGAGTCAAATAGTAAAAAGTCAATATTAAATTAATAAAAACAATAGTTATTTACTTTACATGTGTCACCAAGTAATTTATTAATGAATATATATCTAATATAATTATGTATCTAATACAAATATACATTAAAATGACCAAAATGTTCCTGACATGTGTAAATTCGTTAACCAATTAAACGATTTCAATTAAATAATTTAATCCGATAAAATATTATTAATAATCGGTATTAATCATAACGCGTTGCCCAAGTACTCAACGAGTAAACTTCATATTATGAGACTTTCTATGTTCAGGTACATCCGTCACGAAATCCAATTTCGTTCCCATAATTCGACCATTTATAAATTATGATGACTACGGATTATCTCGCTAAACTATACAAGTTGAGATCATCGCATACGTATAATCCATTCGTCACAGGTTATCCATATTATACCGGGGATATAGATGGGAACGTCAAATCCTTAAGGTATAATATAATCGACTTACAAATTTACGATCTCTAAATGACACTCGGAAATCACTTCTGCAGTGTACTACAACCATGGATTTAATAGATCACAAAAGCGTGCAGGATACCTATGCCCAATACACAGGACTGAAGGATTCTATCTTGCTACACACTGGATATCATAAGCATTAGTCCACACCCAATGAATAGGCGGAGCTCTGACCTAAATAGGTCGTTGATGTGACTGTCATCAAAGTGTTGAGGATAACTCATATATCCACGGTGGTATCTCAAGTTTAAGGATCATTATGCTACTCGACTCGAGAAGATTCCTATTGACGTTGGCGTACCATCTATTAGGAAATTTTTGGTAAGTCATTAAGTGTTTATCGAATAAACACCTACATATCTATACGAGTCTCTGAAGACCCATGGTTCACTGTGATAAACCATCAGATCAAGTCTCGATATACGACATATACTGGTCTCAACGGATTTTACTAAGGCACTATAAGTTATATATCTCAAATAAAGTTTCTGGTCAAGATTTATTGACACAGGTCGGTTAGTAAAATCCGCTTTGTAACTGCGCACTACGTTGTAAATCTTCGGGTCTTTGTCTAATATATATATATATATATATATATATATATATATATATATATATATATATATATATATATATATCAATAAATCAGATTTAGTTTCAATTTAATCAAATTAAATCAAATATATATATATACAAAAATAGGTGCTACCATAAATACGTAATATTATGGAAAAATGAATTGTTTGTATTCATGAACTAGACATAAATATGATCCAAATTGGGGCTTCGAACATCAACCCTAACAAACAAATTGTGTGAGTCTCAGGCATTAGGTTTAGCAAGTGCTGTGAGAATAGGCTGGAAAAGTCTTTGTAATTTAAATGAGTTTTATTAGTTGATCTACACCATTTACTGGTTATGGTCCCATTGTGTTACAGTGGAGGTCCAATGGATCATCTGTTAAGAGAGGAATGGAAAAAAAAAATCATGGGTATATTGTTTTGAGTATGTTTTAGATTTTAAAGAAAGAAAGAACGAAAGTGATAAATAATGGATTGGTTCAAGTCTTTACGGTCTTCTTTTTGTTCATAAATATTTTGTTAATCTACAAAACACACCATAAGTCAGCACATATATATATGACAAAATGAATCATTTTGATGCCATGAAGTTTGGAAATTTTAGTTAATAATTCAGTCACTTGACCTACTTTACTTTTTATGTAGCTTTAATGGTCTCTCTGTTTTTGTTTTTCTCATAATTGAAAGAACCATGTTAAGAAATTAGTTTAGTGAGGGCTCATCCTACACTAAAGAGCAGCATGTGACCCACTTCTAGGTTTTGTGATTCTCTGATCTCTCTAGAGTGTGTTTGAAGGAAAAATCAAAATTTTCTATTACTACAAGAATAGATTACAAGTGTTTACACTTTATAAAAAACCTTCACTCTCTAAGACTCTACCAAGTTTTCTACACTTGAAGCTTGCTGATTTGGGATTCTTGAGCTCTCAAATGAGAGCTTAATTTATAGCCAAATCAATGGCTCAAATGTCAACACACATTAATCAGCAATTAATGTGGTGGTTAATGGTTTTGACGAATTTGCTCAAACACTAAATGTAAATTTTGACAATGCATGGGATGCATTTAATGCATGATAGACTCTTCAATTCTCCCCCTCCAGCTGCATCCGAAATGATTGTCATCTGATAGCTATCTCTGTTATGTCCACGCACAAATCTAGCTTATCCCGAGTAACCACATTTGTTAACATGTCACCTGGATTCTCATCTGTATGGATCTTCACTAGTCTCAGCAGTTGTGGATCCATCACCTCGAGTATCCAATGATAGCGAATATCGATGTGCTTCGTTCGAGAATGATACATTGAGTTCTTGCTCAAGTCTAGAGCACTCTAACTGTCACAATGTATCTTGTATTCTTTCTGATTGATCCCTAATTCTTGGAGAAAACGCTTTAACCATAACATTTCCTTTTATGCTTCCGTTGCTGCAATATATTCAGCTTCTATTGTGGATAATGCAATACACCTCTGCAATTTTGACTGCTATGATACAGCTCCCCCTGTAAAAGTGTAGATGAAACCTGATGTAGATTTCCTACCATCAAGATCTCATGTCATATCTGAATTTGTATAGCCTTCCAAGATTGGATCAGCTCCCCCGTAGCACAGACATAACTTCGATGTACCCTTGAGGTACCTGAGAATCCATTTGACTGCCTCTCAGTGTTGTTTTCCTGGGTTAGAGAGAAAACGGCTCATTACACCCACTGCGTGAGCAATATCTGGCCTGATATATACCATAGCATATATTAGGCTCCTAAATCCTAAAGAATATGGTATTGATGACATCTCTTCTATCTCTTTCTTAGATGAGGGACACGAACTCTTGCTCAGTTTGAAGTGGTGTGCTAGCAGAATGCTGACAGGTTTTGTAACATCCCAGATTTTCGGGACCGTTCTAGAAGATTCCTGGACGGACGTTTTAGTCTCGGAGCATAATGATGAGGAAGAATAAGAGTTTAAATGATGTTATATGAGTTGGAATATTATATTATGAATTTTCGTCGCGTTGGAAAATGCGTGGGATCAAAAGTCAGTTACGCGATTTTCGTAAAACGTGTAAATTTTACAGTTTTGGTCACGAAGGGAGCAAACAAACTCCGATTGAGCTGATTTTTAGACCATTGGATTCTTTTTTCAGAGACGAACAACTTTTGTGTTGAACACTTTTCGAGATTCGCATCGGAAGGGCTTCGAATTTGCGATTTTCCAAAAGGTTCTAGAATATTGGCTGATTTGTTATTTTCGCAGGGACCTAATTGTTATTATCCAGCATGGTATTTAAAGCCTTCAAGTTTCACTTATTTGCAAAATTGGCAAAACCAATTAAAGACACTCACCCGCACCCCAAATCGCACCCGGTAATGAGGCCCTCGCCGTTGACGATTCCAGCCAACACTGGCCGGCGCGCCGGTGCAGATGTGTTCCTCCAGCGACGTCGAGCAGGTCGGTGGCCGGCGACGGGGCTGAATCACCGGCGGTAGAGAGAATCGAAGGGAAGAAGTCGTGCACGGGGAGAAGGTCGATCCCGGCTCGTCGGTTCATTTCACGAGCCGTGCCACCCGCCAAATCGAAGCCCTCGACGAGTACTACGAGTGTGTGGAGTCGGTTTTTCCGAACAACGGCCGGAATCACGTGAAACGAGAGAAAAAGTCTCGGTGAACAGTAAACCCATGTCGAACGGTAGCTCCGATCGGAATTTCGTCGACACCAGCGCATTCGTATGGCCGAGGGGAGTCCGAATATGGCCTCGGAATTTCGATACGACTTTCCGTTCAAAATTTCATATTTCAAAGTAAAGCGATTTATATTCGGATGGTTCCGGTAGTTCCGTAGTTTAGTGAATTGCGTTTATATGAATTAGATATGTTTTTATATGTTAAAACGATAAATGTGGTAGAATCCGGGGTGAATCGGATGAGGTATGATCGATCCGATAGAATTAGCGAGATTCCGATAAAACAGAGTTTCTCGCGCGACCGAGCCTAGATAACCGTAATTATGAAAATAGAATATATATGATATTACGAGGGTAATTTGGTAATTCTGGAGTAGTTCGGAGGGTTCGAGACCCTTCCGTAGCGTTTGCGGAAACTTTTCCGCAAGATTTGCCGCAAACGCGTAAAACGAGGTTCTAGGCTATCCAGCTAGTTGGAATAGTATAAAAGATATGTATTAGAGTAATGAAGTTTAGGTCGTAGTATTAGAGTTGATTCGGGTGTTCCGGGGATGCTCGTAGTTGATTTAGATAAGTTGGAAGTTTCCGCAAATAGCGGTACTAACCTTGCGTTGTTACTTGTTTGACAGATCGAACCAGGATTAGGAGTGTTCGTCTAGCCAGGTAAGTAACTCATACTATGAATTCTTAGAATGTTTAATGATGTTCGACATTATAAACACAATAAAGTTAAATAGGGTTATACGTATGAAACTTGTATATATTTATATATATAAAGATCAATGTAGAAAGAGAGGCAAGTGTATTGTATGTACATGTAGATAAGAATAAGTAGTTCTAAACATATATATGAGTAAAAGACAGACATGAGCATTTAGAGGTAAAGAAATGCATGTAGATAGGTATATAAATAAACAGTCATCAGTAAGCTTTAGATTGAAATACAAGAATGACAGTGTACAAGCGTATACAGGAAGTGAGAGTAAATCCTGATAAACCTAATATATTTGAGACTTGGGTATGGGGGATGTAGAAACTACACCCTAGGGAATGGGATTAGAATTATAAATGGAATAATCAGATATAAACTAAAGATATGAAGGAAGTTGTAAATTATGCGTTATCTAAGAACATTAGCAATATGAAGATAGATATAAGTGTATAAAGTGATAAAGAACATGAACGAATAGAATATGCATAACACGAGAATACATAAAAGGTTATGATTTGAAATGTCTGAACACAAATTGATAGCTAGAAAACGGCAAAGAAGTTTAAGAATAAAGGTATTGGAACTTATATATGTTTGAAATCTGATATAGTAGTAGAGTTTCGAATGCATGCTTGTAAATATAAATTGTACAACGTATTGACT
Source organism: Zanthoxylum bungeanum (assembly GCA_019454045.1). Taxonomy (NCBI): domain Eukaryota; kingdom Viridiplantae; phylum Streptophyta; class Magnoliopsida; order Sapindales; family Rutaceae; genus Zanthoxylum; species Zanthoxylum bungeanum. The sequence goes on along the minus strand of SKCR01037506.1, from coordinate 117,454 downwards.
GTGAGCCACTAGCAAGGTAAGTTATAAAGGTAAGCCAAGTTGTGATAGTTTGATGTGTGCATATATATATAGATAAATGTAATTATGTATGAATGTAAGATGAATTTAGCATGTTTAGCTTGAACAAGTGTTCTGTCGATATATGAGCATATAGTAGTAAGATCATTATAGAGAATATCATAACCAGGGTAGAGTAAAGCATGAGAATGCATATATGCATGTTCATGTGTGTGTGTGTTTAAGTTTTCATCAGATAAGCAAACGATAACAATGTTTTCAACAATTTCAAATGTTTTAAAGAAAGCTTTCAAATGCTTTTGGAAAGAATCGTATTTCATAAAATGTTTTACAGTTTGAGTTGCAGATTATGATTTTATGGTTTTCGGGGCATGCGGTAAAAACTCACCCCAGTATGTAACTTGAGGTATAGTTCGGAATTGACGGATACTTTGGATTCGGGATTTGGGATTTGACCCATCCCAGTTGTACAGTTTGGAATTGACGGTTAGACGCATGTGCACATGTGGAGGACTGAGGGGACGCTCTCAGATCCTTGAGCAGGAGTAGGGGCTACAGGGTCCCGAAATCATGATTTTCAGAGATGCCCAGTTGAGTTATGGTCCTGGGCATCGAGTACACCCAGTGGAGTTATGGTCATGGGTGCAGAGAGACGTCCAGTTGAGTTATGGTCCTGGACGTAGAGCAGTTTTCAGTTTTCAGATTTTTCAGTACACGGTTTTCATAAACAGTTTTTCAGATTTCGATTTTCAGTTTTCAGAGATGCCGCATTTGAGTTATGGTCCTGGGCATCAAGTATTTTTCAGTTTTTAGTTTTCAGATCTTCAGTATTAAGTTTTCAGATTTTCAAGATTCAGACTTCAGAACTCAGACTTTAAATAAGAGTTTTCATAAACCATTATTTTAAAGACAGTTTTTAGAAAGATGAAGTTATCAGAAACAGAGTTTTTCAGAAAGAACTTTTCCAGAAAGATGAAGTAAAGTAAAGTTTTCAGCAATGAGTTTTAGAAAGAGACTTTTAGAAAAATGGTTCTTCAAAGAAGGTTTTCAGAAAACATTTTTCAAAAGCATGGTATGTTCAAGTAAAGTACAGTTTATAAGACATGCATACAAATTCATATATCCTAGAAATCCATTTGAGATGCATATAGATGATATTAATGCATGATTATATGATTTCATATTCATAAGTATATAGTTAGCATTTTGTGAGGTACGAGTACATATAAGAATGATCTTATTTTAGTGCATGTATATCAAGGTTGATTGGATGAGTTTCTTGCATATCTAGAAAGAACATACCGTAAGGATGCTAGTCATGATGAAATAATAATAATACATGCATGTAGCCATAAATAGTGGTAGTGGATTATATAGTTAACAGAGATAAGTCTTAATTATCCGATTTGATGATATTTCAAGATAATAAAAGAAAGAAAGCTATAATAATTGTCAGATCTAGAATTAACTCAGAGTATACCGAAAAAGGTAAAAAGAAGAATCAGAATAGCACAGAAGAAGTGAAATGGATCATAACTTGTTAGTTGTGAAGTCGAACGTGATGAATTATATGGATTTTGGTAGAAGTTAATATATATATATATATAGGTGTATGTACAGATGAAATGACTAATAGAAGTTAACACAAAAATAAATGGATATAAGTTATAAGTTAAATTAGATTTATTGATGTCTGTATGATTACTTACTGAGTCATTACGACTCACACCACTTCCGTTGATAGTTTTGCAGGTCAGTAGCTGTCTTAGGGGATCAGCAGATGCTTGGTGAAGACTTTGAAGACAATGGATCGCCCCAATTGCAGTCAAGGGAGTCCTGGGTCGAGTTATGGGTCCTTCCGGCCCTTGTATAGTTTTTGTATTTGCATATCATTTGTATAAGTAATGTTAAAGCATAGTTTTAAATTTTGAGTTTTGGCCGGAGGCCAAGTATTTGTTTTCTTCTTTGAGTTCAGGCCTGAGGCCTTGATGTTGTGTTTCCGGCCTAAGGCCGAGATGATTGAGTTCTTGTTGTATTTGGATGCTGGCTACAGGCTAGGTTGCATGATGTTACGAATACATCATGCCGAAATTTCGTTAGATTCAGAGGCTTATGGAGATGGGTTTAGGCTGTCTACTGCCGGTAACATCCTGGCCTATGCGGGATGTTACAGGTTTGGCATTTTGTATATCGAATCTTCTGATTATCCGTTCAATATAACTCTCTTGTGAAAGCCACAACCTCTTGTTCTGTTTGTCTCGAAGTATTTGTATTCCTAAAATCTATTGAGTTTGACCTAAGTCTTTCATGTCGAAACACTTAGAGAATTATTTCTTCAGCTGGCTGATGTTCGTTGCATCTTGTCCAACGATCAACATGTCGTCTACGTATAGTAAAAGAGCAACGAAATTTCCATCTGGAAACCTTTGAATGTAGACACACTGGTCTGCTGCAGTTCTTTTGTAGCCTTGACTCACCATGACCGAGTCAAACTTCTTGAACCACTACCTTAGTGCTTGCTTGTGGCCGTACAAGATTTTCTTCAACTTGCCAACAAGGTTCTCTTTTCCTGAAACCTTGAAGCCTTCTGGCTGCTCCATGTAGATTTCTTCATTTAGATTACCATGAAGAAATGATGTTTTGGCATCCATCTGTTCAAGCTCTAAGTTCAAACTGGCTACCAATCCTATGATAACTTGGATTGAAGCCATTTTTACCACTGGTGAAAATATTTCATCAAATACAATTCTCTTTTTCTGTAGGAATCTTTTGACTACTAGTCGGGCTTTGTGTTTCACCACGTTTTTGCTGTCATCTTTCTTCAGCTTAACACCCATTTGTTCTCTAGTGCCTTCATGTCTTACGGGAGCTTGACTATTTCATAAGTGTGATTTTTCTGCAGAGATTCCATTCCATCTTACATTACGTGCATCCATTTTCCTTTGTCTTTATGAGATACTGCTTTCTTGAAACTTTCTAGCTTCCCATCGTCATTAAGTAGAATATAGTCAGATTATAAGTATCTGTTTGATGGAATCTGGCCTTGATCAGATCTTCGCAATTGAGGTTCACTGATTTCTGGAGGTCTGTCGTCATCCAGATCTGTGGATGATCCTGTAGCCACTGATGGAGCAGGTTGCAGCTCCCTATGCTCAACACCACCTTCCTTTTATGGTTCTACTTTTGGAATGTCTTGCACCCCATCATTATATGTGGCCACTCGTATTGGTGCTGGGGTTGTGTCTGAATTTGCATCGATTTTATTGGCACTGAAATTAGAAGACAATTTGGGCTTTTCAATGTTTTCTATAGTTTGGTCTTCAAGAAACACTACATTACTGCTTCTGATGACCTTCTTTTCCTTCGGGTCCCATAACCTGCATCTAAATTCCTCGTCTCCATAGCCTATGAAGATGCATGGAGCAGTCCTTGCATCGAGCTTCTGCCTGAGCTCCTTGGATACGTGTGCAAAGGCTAAACAGTCGAATGTTCTAAGGTGAGAATATGAGGGATTCTTACCAGACCATATTTTCTCTGGAATTTTAAAATTCAACGGTATAGATGGTGATCTATGGATAAGATAACAGACGGCATGGATAACTTCTCCCTAGAATGGCTTTGGCAACTTAGCCATGCTGATCATGCTTCTGACTTTCTCCATAATAGAGCGGTTCATTCTTTCAGCGACACCATTATGTTGTGGGGTATGTGTAACAGTCATTTCGTGTCGAATGCCATGACTTCCGCAGTAGACATCAAACTCCTTGGAAGTGTACTCGCCTTCATTGTCTGTGCGAAGGCACTTCAGTTTTTTTCCTGTTTCACGCTCGACCATGGCATGAAATAATTTGAAATAGTGTAGGACCTGATCTTTTGTTTTCAAAAAATACACCCATACCTTCCGAGAAGCATCGTTAATGAAAGTCAGAATGTATTTATTACCGTCTAATGAATTACCCTCTAAGAGACCATAAATATCAGAGTACACCAGACTGAGCAACTCTGATCTTCCCGTAGAAGAGAAATTAAATGAGACTTTATGTTGTTTACCAAATAGACAGTGATTGCAAGGATCTAGAGTAGCATTCTTGGAGACAGTGATTAAATCCTTATTTGTCAAGGTAGATAATCCTCTTTCACTAATGTGACAGAGTCTCTAGTGCCACAGATTTGGATAAGCCTCATGTTCAGCTACATTGAGGCTTTCTGCACATATCTTCACATGAGTCTTGTATAAAGTAACACAAATATGTCCTCGGGTGATGACCATGACACCTTTTATCATTCTCCAAGTGTCATTACTAAAGTAGCTAGCATAACCTTGTTTGTCAAGGGCTACCCCCGAGGATAGATTGAGCCGAAGTTTTGGAACATGTCTTACCTCCTTCAGGGTTATTGTATACCCTGCATTTACCCGCATCTGAATATCACCAATTCCCACTATCTGAGAGGAACTAGTATTTCTCATCTCCACTGCTCCAAAATCTCATGCTTTGTATGTTTTGAAGAAGTCTTTATGAGGGGTGACGTGGTAGGATGCTGCAGTATCTACCACCCACTCAACATCTTGAGTTGCGGTGTGAAGGCATGCTTCTTCCTGGATGAAGTAGATAGATACATCTTCTGAGGCAACTACTAGTGTCCCTGTATCGTTGTTCTTCGGCTGGGAATTGCCTTGACCTTGCTCTCGTTGCAGTTTCCGAAAATTCTTCTTTAAGTGACCTTCTATTCCACAATGGTAGCACTTATAGGTAGACTTCATTCCATCTGAGGATTTACCTCTGCTTTTACTTCTACCTCTCCCTCTACCTCGATTTTTATCTTGTTGTCTTCCTCAATTTTCCGTGATAAGGGCTTGTGTTTGATCTGTGCCCACGTCTTTTCTTCTAGCCTCCTCATTTGACAAGGCATCTTTTACCATAGGCATGTTAAGTTTGCCTCCTAAAACCAAATTGCTAAGAGTAACCACCAATGTTTCTCAACTATCAGGAAGAGAACTGAGTAGTAAGAAGGCTTGAACTTCATCTCTCAATTGCATGTCTACTGCAGAAAACTGGTTCACCAGGCTCTGGAACTCATTGGTGTGTTCTGCAATGGAAGTTCCACTCCGTAGCTTCAGGTTCACCAAACGCCTCATTATTAAGGCTTTATTCCGAGCTGTGTTGACCTAGAACATGTCTTGCAATTTTATCCACATTTCGTAAGCATCTGTATCATGTGCTACGTGGTGGAAGACACTGTGGACGATCCACTGTCTAATCTGACCCAGAGTTCTGTTATTGAGTTTATTAAAGTCATACTCTTTAACAGATTCTGGTCTCACTCTCTTCACCTCAATAACATAAAACAAATCTTTATAGTGTAAATAATCTATCATCTGAGGTCTTCAGATGGAGTAATTGGTTGTTGTCAGCATGATCATCGCACTAGAAGAAGAATCTTTTATTTCCATTTTAAGTTTAAAGTTTAAAATGAAAATATGATAAAATCAGAGCTGATTTTCACAAATCAGAGGTCACCATTGCGTCCGAAACGGTCGAAAATGGTGGATTAGACATTTCATTGGTCCAAATCCGACACATGAGCTGATTTATAAATATCTAAAACTTCTGAGGCAAAATTATAAATTTCAAAGACTTCAGGGGGCTAAATGAAATTTATCAGGTTGCTGACGTGGTAGCTGACGTGGAAAAGTGGGATTGGATGCTGATGTGGCAGTTGACGTGGCGCTGACTGTGTGGTGACATGGCTGCTGACTCGTCGCTGACGTGTGCTGACATGGCAGTCACGTGGTCGTCTTCAACCTCTGAATGGCGCCTGTAGCGCGTGTGTGAGACTGGAGCTCACTCGCCGACACGTGCAGGCGCGGGCGGCGTTTCTGGATGTCTGTTTTATCGCCGAAAAATACCACCGTGCTCGTCTCGACGTGAACTAGCTGATGGCATCCTCAAAAATAATTTTTTAAAACTTTTCCGAAACCTGAATTTTCCGAACCCAGTTATGTTCTTCGGTTTTACGACCCCCAATGTATAACCAAAGCTCTGATACCACTTGTTGTGATTTTCTGATCACTCTAGAGTGTGTTTGAAGGAAAAACCGAAACTTTCTATTACTACAAGAATAGATTACAAGTGTTTACACTTTACAAAAAACATTCACTCTCTAACACTCTACCAAACTTTCTACACTTAAGCTTGCTGATTTAGGATGCATTTAATGTATGGTGGACTCTTCACTTGGATCATCATGTAATGGATGGGCCTAGTATAGGGTGCCCCAAGCAGCCATTAATTTGAGTTTAATTTGCAGAGAGTAGTTGTCATATGGGCCACCAATTTATGTTTTAAACATTTTGGTTGAGTTGAGAATGTTACATCAGTTATAATCATTTCAGAGCTGGAAAACGTATACCCAGAGATGGAACACAGGCAGGCAATACATAAATTGCACAAAATGGATTCAAAGATTTAAGAGAATCTAAAATATCAACAATTTAAGAGTCACTGTAAACTAAGCACTAAAACCAATGTCAATGCTGGCAACCTAAATGAATTATTAATTGTTCTATAAAGTTTGAAATATGAAATTTATCTTGCCATTACATTACATGCTTGTTACTTTACATTATAAGTCAGTAATGTTGGGCACTTCTGTATGATTTTAGGTCTCTGTGCATTTTTCGCTTGGATTTAGATTTAATTTGAGGTTGGTGTATTTCATTGAAATGATATAATGATTAGTGTATATCCCAACTTCAATTCTACCCCAGTTGATCGATCAAATTATGGATTTTGACTAGAAGGTTACTGCTTGATGCTTGAAATTTGGTTGAAAAAATTATAATCTCTGCGATATGAATAGGTAATAGAGATCTTGTATTACTATGAATACATTTAGGTACTGTTTGATATGGGGTTTGGTAAACTTATAAGTTAGCGTATACGTTAAAGTTTAAATACTACTTCAAATACATAGTTAGTGCTTGCATTAAAACTAGCTTATACTTTTACAAAATTGAACTAGACGAACATGAGATATTTTTTCTACGCTAGCATTAACGTTAATTTATACTTTAATATTTATTCCACATTTTATAAGATAATTTATAAACATGTACACTTCATCCACTTTTCTTGTTTATTAACAGAGCTATGCCAGAACTAACTCAAATTAAGATCAGTTTGGGCATTGAGAAAAATATTGATGCAAAGAGTGAAGCTATTGGAACCCCATCCAATAAAAAATAAAACACATGGATTTACACATTTATATTTGAAGTGAATCACGGCATGCCTTGGTTACTAGGCTTAGACAAAAAAAACACACACACACACAAAAAAACAAAATTAATAGAGATATTGCTACATGGCTTTTTCAAGGTCTATTGATTAAATTTCATTGTCCCAAAGTTCTTCAAGTGTCTTGTAGGGGCTGGTTGTTTGATTAACAAGAAACTCTGCTCTCATAATCTTCTTCTCTTCCAATTTGTCAATTTGAAGCAAATCCTCATCCTCAAGTTTTAGATTGAAGGATCCCATGTTCTCCTTCATCCTTTCTTCGTTGAAGCTCTTCACTATCACACTTACTCCCTTTGTTAGTCCCCATTTAAGAGCTACCTTTACCATTTTCAAAACCAATTTTATTTAGACTATTTTATTAATTACTTCTAAAATTGGCAGCCAAAAAAAAAAAAAAAAAAAAAAAAAAGAGAGAGAGAACAATGTGGGTGATTGATTGATTACCTGTGCTGGGGTTGCATTGTGTTTGATAGCAATGGATTTGATGACTGGGCTCTCAACCACTGCCGTTGATCCCCATGAATTACCGGGCCCACCCAGTGGTGAATAAGCGCTTACGTGTATTTTGTGCTCTGCACATACCTCCCGAAGCTTGCTTTGCCTCCACATCGGATGCATTTCCACCTGTATCACAATTATAATCATGATTATTTTATATTAATTAATACGAACATTTGCCGTTAACTTTTATAATTTTTTTATTTCTTTATTTTTTAAAAAAAATTACTCAGTATTGGACTTGTAACGTATATATTACTCCTTTCAGTTGACTTTTTTTATTTTATTTTATATTATCATAACTTATTTCTAACGGACATCTTATTATATATAGACTATAAAGTCAACTCTTTTGACCTTCAAGTTTATTAAACATAACGCACAATTAGTCTTTAGAACTTGGAACAATGACAATCAAGAAATTTTCTAAGATATTTTGGTGGTACTGCAATATCAATACATTATTTTGTTGATATTTCTGTAAAGGTTTTATTATAATATTTGAGTTGCGTTACAATAAAATCATCAATATTCTCCGAGTTCCATCAATTCTAATAAATTCCTGGCTGTAATATAAGGAAGAAATTAAGAATTGATTTAGGATATATCTTTCAAAGGAGAATTAGTATGGGGACACTTTAAATTCTACTCTCTAAATTTAAGTTGCGTAGAGAATTGGCTCTGATTGCTGTAAGAGGACACTTTAAAACTACACTAAGCAGGTCGACTACAACAAGATTTGAAGCTCGCTATACTGATCAATCTCGTGACTAGAAAGTACGGACTCGAAGCATTTCTGGAGTCCAAAACTCGAGCTAGATTGTAACTGAGTACGTGAAGACACACACCTGCACTTCTGATGGTGTTGGTTCCGGAGGTAGTCGTATTGGTAATCTGGTTGTTGGTGAGATTATCAAAGGTAAATTTTTGGATGCCAATAGAATCGTTAAGCCAAGAGTTATTGTGAGTGGTATTCAATCTAAGTATGAGGTTCAATTATTATACAACCAAGCATGGAGGTCCAGAGAGTTTGCAATGCAAGCTGTTTGAGGTTCTGCAGAAGAGTCGTTTGCATTACTGTCATTGTATTCACATATATTGCAGGATACTAATCCCAGGATATATAGTTACTCATTTGCATACAAATGAAGAAGGTCAGTTTCCTTAGTATTTTGTTGTAATGAGTCAAAGTATTCAGGGTTTTTTTAATCACCGATTAGACCGGTAATAGCACTTGATGGAACTTTTTTTAAAGGCAAGTATATGGGTTCACTGTTTTTTGCTGCTGCCAATGATGGAAATAACCAGATATATCCATTGACATTTGGTATTATAGACTTCGAAAATGATCAGTCAGGGATTTGATTTATGACCAAACTTCGCGGTTGCATCGGAGATGTGACATATTTAGTTTTCATTTCTAATTAACATAGCATCATTGAGAAATCTATTATGATAGTTTTCCTTGAAGCTTCTCATGGTGTTTGCATCCACCACGTGTCTACAGACCTTAAACCTAGGTTCAGGATGAGACTAAATGATATGGACAACTTCATGATGACATACTTTATTGCAGCCAAGTCATATAAGCGTCATGACTTTGATGCAAAACTTAAAATTTTTGACAGATTAATGCAAACGCAGTAAGGTATTTCGAAGAGTCTGTGGAGTACAATACATGGGTAAGGGCAGAGTTTTCAAGTAGAAGATATAAAATAATGACAACAATATCGCTGAGAGTATGAACGCATTGCTTAAAGAGGCCTGAGTACTTCTGATGCTTAGTTTACTTAACTATATCAGGATGACCCTTCAGAGATGGTTTTTTTATGGGAGAGAATCAATAGAAAAAATTGTTACTCCGTTAACCCCGTGGGAGCATGTAAAAATAGAGAAACGTATAGTGAAATTGTATCGAATGTCCGTATCACCAGTTGATTGTTATGTGTTTAACTAATGTTTTGATTCTCAATGCAGGTTTGAATGTATTGGCATCAAATCAGCGTGTTTCGACGAAACGATCGAAAAATAAATAAAAGACTGTCACATTGAGAACAAACAGTATAAGTCATAAATATATGGTCGATATGGCGAACGTGGACACAATAGACGTTCATGTTTGACTTCTCTTAGCTAAAATGCAAGTCAACAGTAATTTTAACTTATGTAAATAGATTTGATGTATTAAAAATTTATATTTTTGATTTATATTTTCGAACTTATAAGTAAAAATATTATATATCAATAAAAATCGTTAACTATTTCGTTGAGCATCAAAATCAATATCGTATAGTAAAAAAATGCTAAATTTTTATAGTGAGAATAAATTTGGAATGCCTAGTTTTATTAAAAAAAAAAAAAAAATTCAAACTTCGAAATCCGAAAAAAATTCGATGATCCAAACTAATACTTCGGAATCCGAAGAAATAGTTCGGATATCTATAATTTTGAGTAAAAAAATTAAAAACTTAGAAGATCCGAAGTTTTGACTTCGGATCTCCGAATTTTACACCAACTTCGGTATGTACTTCGGAGAATTCGAATTCTCCAAAGTACACTTCGGAGACTGTGGCTGGAAATACAAATGACAAACATTGTGGCTCATCACTTCGGAGACTGTAGTTAAAAATACAAATAACAAACGTTATGACTAATTTAGCAAATAAATATTTCTTTTAGTTAGTTTTATAAATTTCCCTAAAAGATTTCGTAACATTAAAATTTTGAGAACTATTATGTTGCTACCATACCCATTGCAAAAAGTTTATCTCTCTCCTCAAACAATACTTTCATAATTGATTAACACATTTTCAAATTTCAATGTAAACATTGCAAAATTTTTGTCTTCCGTTTTCTTGAAAAGTGATTTCATATTATTTTTCTTCATAGATTTTAGCCCCAAAAATAAAATTAATTTCCCAAATTCAACAGTATCCATAATCTTTTATGCACATGGTGACCACAAACTGTAAAATGAATTACCATACCTGATTAATGGCAGGAGGCACAGATGCAAAATCTAACAGCCGTTGGATCTTCTTGCTAGAGAAATTGCTCACACCAATGCCTCTACACAAGCCCATATCTAAGCATTTCTCCATGCCTGTCCACGTGGCCTCAAACTGAAGCTGCTGCTCAAAATCTTCTTCTTTGGGCACCGGGTAACAAGTCCATGGCTTCAATTTCACTGGCCAATGCACCAAGTACATATCCACATATTCCATGCCCAAATTCCTGCAACAGCAACATTGATTCCATACAAATTAAATAAATAATAAGTGCATGCTTAATTCTTTTGACATTTCCAAAACATCATTAGCATAGCTTTCAAGATATCTTATTCTTATCCTCATGTTCTTGTTCCTTGAAAGGTGATTAAAAAAAAAGAAGCTATAAATCCGCATGCACTTTTTGTCTTAAAAGTAATGCTTTGAGACAGCAAAAGAGATTTGAGATTATTTTCTGTTCCCAGATTTGGATTGGAGTTTTTTTTCAAAAAAAAAATTATGATGGATAGTTAATATATAATAATTTAAAGTATTTTTTTTTGTTTTCTGAAAGGTATTAAAAAAAAGCTAAATCCACATGTATTTTTTTGCTTTAAAATAATGATATGAGACATAAAATGAGATTTGAGATTATTTTCGGTATTTAGATTTTGTGTTGAGCTGTTTTTTTTTTTTTTTTTTTATAATGGATAGTTATTGAATAATAATTTAAAATATAACTGAATGCATGATGAAAAATTTAACAAGAGTTTAACTAGTTAAATGTAGATCAAATGATTAAACTAGATCTACATTTTTGAAAATCAAATGATATGGTATTTTTTAAAAAACTTTTTCTCATAAGAATATAAGATGACTGAAGACTAAACTATTTCTCCATTCATGTGAGTAAGGTGAGTAAGGTTCTCTGAAAATTTAATTTTCTAAACTAACCGGGAATGATAATTAATAAATATATGCTTACTTGAGAGTAAGCTTGAGAGCTGAAACAGGATCACCATGATCACTTCCCCAAAGTTTAGATGTGACGAAAAGATCCTCTCTCATGACAGTTCCTTCAAGAATTTCATCTGTTAATGCATTTCCAAGTGCTGGCTCTGAACCATATATCTTCGCCGTGTCAAAATGCCTGTAACCCATCTGCATTAAAAGATAAAACCATTTTAATTACCGACATTAATTACATATTGCCATGCAATTCAGTGGTTGGTTCAGAAAAAAGGAAAAAAGGAGAGAGAGAGAGAGAGAATGAAGTTCCTATAAATGAGTGTTGCATGAATCGGATTGAAGGCCGAGATGTTTTCACTTTACCTAAAAAAGGAAAAAAAAAAGAATATGAAGAAGAAGAGGAGTGTACAAAAATATACCTTGAGGGCCTTATGAACAGCAAGTTCAGTTGTTTCCCTATGATTTTCAAAAGAATAAGTGCCAAGTCCAAGAACTGGTATTGTGATGCCACAATTCAAACGGACTTGATCACTCCTCATTGATAATTTTTCACTCTCTCTTAATAATTCAAAGCTTCTCTGCTATGAGTAATGTTTGAAGTTTCTGCTCCAATATATCCCCAAGTATTTTTTTTTTTTTTTATAGGCATAATATAGCCAAAAGTCAACAATATTTTATCTATTTGTTAGGACACATCATCGCATGCAACATTAATATGTTTTGTCTAGAATATATATATACACACACATCATATATACAAGTATATTGTTGGGAGTTGAATGAGAGAGTTGAGGGCGTTAAATTATTGAGAGAATACAATTAATATTATACATATCAAAGCAATGGGGATATTCCATGTCTCACGGGATTTCATGAGATGGCCCTATCCATCTTCTAAATATAGTACTTTATTGTCTTATTTTATCAAACAAAGGGTTTTTTATTATTTGAATTCTTCTTGTTTGTAAAAATAAATCAACTCAAAGACCAAGAGTTCAAAAAATAATTTTTTAATTTTTTAAATTGTTTTATTTAAGTTAGTGACTAAGTTTAAGCGTTTATAGGGTATATAAGAGCATTAATTTTGTCCAATAAAATAAATGTATCCTTTGTATTCTTTGCTCCATGTATATCAAGGGTTCAAAGCAACGACCTTTACACGTATCATGGCCACGGGCCGGTTTCGGCTCGAAACTGGGACAACATGAAATCGGACCGAACCCGAATTGGAACGGTCTCTTGGCGGTTCGGTTCCGATTAAAAAAAATTGGAACCGCCGTCCCGAATTGGTGGTTCCGATTTAAAAAATAATTTTTTTACGACAATTGAAAAATTAATAGATTATAACAATTTTATAAATATAAGTTATATTTTTAACTAAGTTGTAATATTAAAAAGTTGTATTTTGCGACAACTTGAAACCGGAACCAAACCAAGGTTAGAACCGGAACCGACGGTTCACTAAACTGTTAAATGGCGGTTCGGTTCAGGTTCAAGAATTTCCTGAACTGCAACCGGCGGTTCAGGAATCGGAACTGACAATTCAGGAACCAGAACCGACGATTCCTGAATCGTGACCATGACTATTTACACTCAATTTATTTATATTAATAACGTAGCATTTTTTATATAAGAAAGATAGATCTATTAATAAACCATTTACCACAATATATAGATCCAAGCAATTAAGCTATCTCCATTAAAGAATTTATTAACCTATATTTTCAATAAATTAATACCATATTATAAAAATGAAATTTAATTTTTAAAATGAAGAGAAAATATATTTCTAGAAGATTATTACATGGAAAGTTAAACAAGTTAGTGTCATTTCTAATTAATTATTTCTTATAAAGAAGCACAAAAATTGCCAAATCCCTCCCCTCGTGCAAAGGCCGGTTGAAGGATTGTATATTTAATGTTTATTTACATCATAAAATAAGGGGAATTTTGACATCCAAAATAGTCAATGATTTGTTTAATTTTTATAAGCCATTTTATTTGATTACGTGTTATGTTGACCTATTTGCATGTCATTTTATATCTCTTACTTCGCCGTCTATAAGTTGACTTTATTTTGGTCGGTCTTAAATTTAAAAATGGGAATTGAAAGGACACTAGCTGTCTCTGATGATACCTAAGCAAAAAAACAAAAGTGAATTTGTCATTACTCCTAATATTACCATTTGGCAACTCATAATTAGCAAGAAATTAAAGGAAAAAAAAAAGAGATTTATTAATTTTTAATTAAATTAAACATGTTTCCTTAGATCTCAAGTCTCAACTTCTTACTTTCTCCGCGAGAGGCCAATCAACTGATTGGGGTTGGAGATGACGTAAACAAAATCACTTAACTGTGATGTTTTACTTACCAAAAACAAAACAATCAATTTTCGCTTATATGAAATTCAAATGCATTATTTATTGATTTAATTTTTTTAAGAGATTCCAGTATTAAGAATCTCGGATCCATTTGTTTCTCCCTAAAATAATTTTCATAAGTAAAATAATTTCCATGAAAATAGTATTTTCCGATGTTTGGCTTGACTATCTCCTAAAAATATTTTCCGGAAAGCGTTCTCAGATGTTTAGTGCGTCAAATATTTCTTTAGAAAATATTTTCTAATGATTAAAAGTAGGAATGGGAAAAAGATCCGGATTTGGTCTAGATCCGCATGGAGCTGGAAATTCAGGGTTCAAAAAATAAAGGAGTCACAAAAAAATTTTAGACTTGGCTAGAAAAATTCCAGGCCCCAGGATCAAAATACCTAGATAGCGAAATTTCAGACTCAAGTATTTCCAAATCTTCATAAACTCGGAAGACTCGGGTTCGAAAATACCAATCTGGGAAAAAAAAAATATGGACGTGCGTAGCGAAATTTCGGACCGCACATATCCAGAAAGGTATTTCTAGACTAGGTCCGCCTAGGTTCTACACAAACTCAGAAGATTCGGGTCTGTAAAAAATTTTCAAAATCCGGATAGTGAAATTCCAGAATCTTATAGATCTGGACCCAACATTTCTGGACCCAGATCTGCATAGACTTGGAAGACTTGTGATTCGAGACTTGATACGATAAAGACAAATTCGATCCAATATCTCGTACACCCTCAAAGAACTTGTCCATAAAAACCCTTGGAGATTGCCTCAGATGAATCTTGTCGGCAAAGGAGGCCACAAAGGATGTCAACCCTTTGATGAGTCTTTGTTCAATCATTGAACATTGGAAGAATCACTTTTCTCTCACACACAAAAAAGTCACAAAATTTCTGTAATTTCTTTCAGTAGTATTCTGCCTTTTTTAATTCATCCAAAAAGTCTTAAATAGTAGCATGAGTCAAACCCTATTAAAGCAAAAGGACAAAAAAAACCTTAAACTACCCATAATCAACTCAAGCCCATAGCTTCTACTTTCTAGTCCATTAAGAGACCCATAACTAAATAAAAATAAATTAACACAAAACTGACCCGAGTAACAAAATGTGTATCCATATTTTTGGTCCATATATGTAACTAAATAATAGTACAATGAAACTAAGCCTAAACACATGGTCTGTGAGGTGCGCACATGCTATTTGCTTCATTGACTTAAAAATGATCCATATTGCTCCTCGATGATTTGGCTCAAGTGTATGACTCTTGAACCCTCTCCCTTGAAGTCCATTTAGCCTCTAATGTGCTTGTTCAACTCAACCACATGATGTTGGGCTAGGTCTGCCATGACGTCTTTATCTTCTTAGCTATGTACCCTGTAATTGGTCCAGCTGGCACATGGATTGGATTGTTGGTGCTCTGGACTGATTCTGGTGGTGTTAGGTGTTGGGATATATGCCTTAGAGCTTCATGTAATTTGTAAATGAAATTTTTTATTTAAAATAAAAATGTATTATTCATTTATCAATTTTTTTTATTTAAATAGCATATTATAATTGTCTAGTTTACCTTTGATTAGAATTTTTTTATTTAAAATAAAAGATGTATTATTCATTTATCAATTTTTTTTATTTAAATCGCATATTATAATTGACTAGTTTACCTTTTATTACTTATGTGCCTTCAGGCTTAGTGTATGAGTGTCATATACATGAGGATTGAAATCTGAAATTAGTAATCTAAAATAGTCCATAGAGAACAAACAAAATGGGTACTTTGTTTACAGTTTATCTATAGTTGCGGTCTATTCTATAAATGTATGGCGACCTTGATATGGGATCATCCATGTGATGACATGAGAATGGAGGCACCTTATATGATGTGATTATATAGGATTGGACCCAGATAGAAATGAATTTCTTATAATATCCGTTAAATAAAAGAATTCATTCCAATCTACTAGATGGTCATATATGGATTGATCTGAATCCTAAGTGTACTACGAACTCCTACATGGCAGGCTATGTCATTTGATTTAGAAAGGTGAGGTTGGTGTAGAAAGCCTGACCAATAGCTACGTACTTTGGGGACATGGTTTGGTGTATGGTTGGGGACATTTTACATAGATATAGAGTTCACTCATTCTTGCGACAAGAAGATGAGTATCTTCCTTAAGGTTTGATTCGGTGTTTGGACGATTAGAGTGCTCAAATCATTCTATTACGAATAGAAAGAATAATAATCATAATAGTTATAAATACATCCTTCGTTAGAGAATAAATGATATTTAAGATAAAAAAATAATAGTTAGAGAGGTATAACATATATTTTGACCCAACTCTAATTATGAGATACTCGGGAAGAGTTAATATGTATGTCATGACTATATCGATAGACACCGACGTAGTTCGGCTAATATAATATATTTATGGCAACAAGAGTGTAGCTTTAGGTTCTTAGTGACATAATCTAAATTTAATAATTCATAAAATTTAATATTCTGGTATTCTTGGAGCTTCCATTTGGTCCTCGTGCTACCTTGATAAACTGTAGCAAAATAAATATAATTGGATAGTTCAATTATATAAACTCACATATATTATGATTATTAATATTATATTTGTCACATATGAAACTTATATTATTATTAATGTAGTATTTTTATTTAATTAAATGATTATGAGACAATCATTTAACATTTAACATTTAAAATCTTGTATTTATTAAATTATTATATAATTTAATATTTGAATTTTTTTTGTAATGCATGGATTTAAAACATGATTTAAAATTCATAATTATCAAAATGAGAGTTACAAGAGTTATTTTTGCAACTTGATTATGTCTTTATGAAGGCATTTAAAAAAAAAATGAAACATTGCCATTTATTTTGGCCTTATGGCTGAAACCTACTATGGGAGGTGAATGATTTGTGCTATGTTTTTTGATAACTTAAACCCTAGGTATAAAAAGAAAAAATAATTTTTCTTTTCATGTCAATCTCATTCCTTTGAAACCCTAGCCTCCCTAAGTCTTTTGTTTTCTTTCAAGAGTTGAGAGAAAAATAAGGAAAAAAAAAAGTGTGTGACAAAGTTTTGAACTCTAAATTGTTTAGAAGTTGTTTGTGAGAACATAGTTCACTCTATCTTTTGTTGGTTGCGAGTTATAGCACTGAAGAACCTTTGGAACTTAAAACAAAATCACCTTCATCTCCTTCTAACATCTCACAGCAATGAGCCAACAAAACAACTCACCGCCTCCTCTTTCATCACCATTTGGGGAGTGCTCTTGTTGGGTTTTTAGTGTATTTTTTTGGGGACACTAGGAGCTGCATTTAGGGTGTTGTTTGAGGTATTTTGGTGAAAAAATTTAACCAGACCTGCTACCCATTTGTACCAAAACAATGCAGTATCGGTGTGTGCAGTGTGCGATTTCGGCATCATAAATTCGATGTTGTGTTTGGGTTGTTTGGGGGCTTGTTTTGTGTTGTTAAGAACATCAAAATTAACACAAAACATAGGCTAAAAGGGTGGACAGATTTGGTCAAGAGGGGAAAAGAGCATAACAAATTTACAAGTCGATCCTGGTACCTAAGATGCTTCCGTCACACGAAGAATCGGTTCCTACAATTGACATATAGAGCGAGATAGAAAAGTCATCTTTATCCTTCTCTATTTTTTTTTGAAAAAGAATCTATTTTTATTTGATTTATATATGATATAAATATATTTACATGTTGTGATGAGTATACACATTTTTTATGTTCATTTGATTAATATTTTTTATTATGTTCATGTGATGAATGCATTGCATTGGTCATAAATTTTCCGGCTCTTATTTTTTTATTTTATTTTGCTTTTGGAGAATGTAATGCCATAATGTCATTTTTTACAAAGTGTTGTAAATAATTTTATGTAAATTTTGAGTTGTATCATTTTTTTTTTTATGTAATTGGAGAGCCAATGTCGTTAACTACATCATAAGGAGTCTTTCCCGCACATACCATTCCATGGAGTAAGATTTGAAGTACAATGGATGCCTTGATAAAAAAATTTATACTAATTAGGTTCGTGAAGAAAAAATAAGAATTCCGTCAATGCAAATTTATTTTTTTATGTTATATGTATGTTTAATTCGAAATGTTTGAATAACATGTCATATGACTTAGGGTGCATACTCTTGCATTTTCACATGCCATAACATGTTAGACATGTATAATTATTCTAAATTATAAAATTTGATTTTATGAAATTTAAAGAAGTTAAATTAATAGATATTATGCATGTAAACTAATTAATTGGATTAATTATTTAATGGTTTAAAAATTGAAAATTGAAAATTCAAATTTAATATATAATGGGGTTT
Source organism: Zanthoxylum bungeanum (assembly GCA_019454045.1). NCBI lineage: Eukaryota > Viridiplantae > Streptophyta > Magnoliopsida > Sapindales > Rutaceae > Zanthoxylum > Zanthoxylum bungeanum. Next base: position 98,945 of record SKCR01037506.1, on the reverse strand, counting down.
ATGAGTGTTTTATATTTTTCATTGGTATATCGGATGGAAACCCGAATATAAATTCCATAACTGATTCCGAATGGACGATAATATAGTCTACACTCGGGATACAATTCCACGTACCATTGGAATATATAAAATGCTTATATATTAATTAAATGGTTTAATTAATTTTTGTCCTTTATTTGTATTTCAAATTTTAAACTTGTTAGTGAGCTAAAATTTTAAGAGTTAAAATTAATTAAGTCACTTAAGTACACTTAGTTAAATTAGTTTAATTAAGTAAAATATTAGTTTGGACTAATAAGAATTAATGAATAAAATTTTAAGAGTCAAAATTGGATATATCAATAATTTTACACTAGTGTAAAGTTGAGTTATGTTTTAGCCGTGCATAAACTTGTAGACACTAGTGGATTAAAATATTAGATATTTTAAGTAGAAATCTTTAATTTTAAAATAGTGAGTGAGAGAAGGATATACCACAATATATCTTGCGATCTTCGTTGTTAGTCTGAAAATGTGAGATTCAAAATGTGCCTCGAGACGACTTTGCTTTCGTCCCCTACAAATGGTGTCCATTTTGGGTCAATATCAAGTTTAGATTCTAAGAGAGTAAGAGGATAGGAACTCTACATGTATCTGGTGAACTGACCTACCCAATAGCGACACTTCACTAGTTAAGTTCAATGGTTCCGAAACAACGGGTTACACTAAAAAAGGAATGATTAAATGTTAATTAAAATTCTTTGTTCAAAACAAAGGATGGTTGATTAATATAGGAATAAAAATTATTACCGTATATATTAATCGATTGAGATTATGTCGATTTATCACGAAAATATTTGACCTACCCTACAACAACACTTATTTATGGAATGATAGGTTTATGTGGCATAATAATTATTTTTAGGTTTCTCATTCATTATTCATGGTAAATGCATCATGTTTTAATTTTATGCCAAAATATTTTGATGATTTTAATATACAATGAATGAATGTTGAAATGCATGGTTGTTTCATTTTCACCTATGGTTTCTCTAATCATTTCAGTCCCCTCAAATGATAAATTAACAGAAGAAAACTATGTTAAATGGAAAAGTAACATGAATGTCATCTTGGTCTGTGAAGACCTTAAGTTTGTCCTGACTGAGGAATGTCCTCCAGAACTGGCCAGAAATTCTAGTCAAGCTGTACGCGACGCCTACTAAAAATGGGTCGCGGCCAATGAGAAAGCTCCATTCTACTTGCTAGCAGGGATGTCTGAGGTTCTTTCTCAAAAACATGAGACAATAGCTACAACATCTCTGATGATGGAGTTATTACAGGGCATATTCGGGAAGCCTTCCGAGCGGCAACGTCATGAGGCTATGGTTTCAGCTATGACCGCAAGGATGAAGGAACTTATTTCCTAGAGCACCTCTTGAGGATAATGACCTATCTCAACACAACTAAAACTCATGGAGCTCGTATTGACGAGCAAAGCCATGTGACCATGATCATGAAAACTCTTCTGAATAGTTTCTTTCAGTTTAAAAGCAACTATATTATGAACAAGTTGAATTTTACTCTATCTCAGCTGCTTAATGAGCTCACTCATTAGGTGTCCATGCTGGTGGATTCTCGCCCAGTTGAGAGGCAAATGTTGTTGAATCTTCCAAATCTGCCAAGAAGATAAAGAAAAACAATGGGAAGTCTAAGGTAAAGCCCATGAAAAACAAGAAAAGCTCCAAGGACTCCAAGCCCAAAGGAAAGTGTTTCCATTACAACAAATATGGGCATTGGAAAATAAATTGTCTGAAATACCTTGGTGAATTGAAGGAGAAAATGCCATAAGTAAATATGATTTACTTGTAACTGAGTCTTTATCAGCCGAAGATGATAAATCTACATGGATTGTTGATTCTGGTGCCACTGACCACGTTTGTTCTTATTTACAACTGTTTGACACATAGAGCAACCTTAAGAAATGTGACTATGCCATAAAGGTCAGGATAGGTGATGCCGTTTCAACTAGAGCAGTGGGAGTTTCCACCCTAAATTTTTTAAATAATTGTTATTTAAATTTAAATAATGTGATGTTTATTCTTGGGTTTCACAGGAATTTGATTTATGTTTCCAAACTTTTGGATGATGATTTTTCAATTTTGTTTAATAATAATTTAGTTATTATTGCTAGAAATGGATTAACTATATGCACAGGAAACTCATAAATAACTTATATATGTTAAGGCTGTTAACACATAGCTCACTGCTACATTGAAATATTTAAGGTTGAAAAAACCTAAAACAAAACGGAAAGAGATTTCTCATGATGAAAAATATTTATGGCATTTTATATTTGGTCATAAGTCTTGATCGGATAGATAGATTGATAAAGAATAAAGCTTTAACTAGTTAAAGCTTGGTACTTTACCAGTCTGCGAATCTTGTCTGGAATGACATATGACCAAAAATCCTTTTACTAGAAAAGGTATAAGAGTCAGTGAACCATTTGAGTTAGTACATTCGGACGTTTGCGGAGCCATGAATGTAAGAGTCTAAGGTGGTTATGAATATTTTGTCATATTAATTTACGATTATTCAAGATATGGGTATGTTAACCTAATGCAGCACAAGTCAGATACCTTTGAAAAGTTCAAAGAGTTTCGTGCTAAGGTTGAGAACCAATTAGGTAAAATAATTAAAACTCTTCGATCAGATTGTGGAAGAGAATACCTTGATAGTGATTTCAAGGAATTCTTGGTTGAACATGGGATAATATCCCAACTCACAGTGACTGGAACACCATAGCAGAATGATATTGCATAGAGGAGAAATCAGACCCTACTATATATGATGAGATCTATGATTAGTTATAGTTCACTGCGTAGTTCATTTTGGGGACATGCCTTGCAAACAACAATGTATATCCTTAATGTAGTGTAACATCCCTAATTCGGGAAATATTATCGACAGGCAACAGATCCCACTGTCGCCTAAGCCAGACGTATGCAAAAGAAACTCGCTTTCACCATGATACTATACAATCACATAAATAATCACACACACAATCATAGAATTAACTCAATTGCATAACAATAAAAATATGTGCATATCTGAAAATACTCTTCATATACACATCATCATTACATATCTATCATACAACAAAATGGAATCCCAGAAAAGTACATTCTATGTGAATGTAGATATGATATGATGAACCTCATAACTAGTGACTGCAGCATAACTCTTGTTCCAGGATTATGTCTCCAAAAGTTGTGTGTGGCTCACCAAAAGATGGATCATGCAAAAGAATTGGCAGGTGGGGGTGAGTCATATGAAACTCAGTGAGTGGTGTAGGCACTGTATTTTTGCATGTAAGACTCGATGATGAGTCTCACATGGAGACACTACATCTTTAAATTATGGAAGTCGCGGGAAACGGACGTCGGAAGGGAAGAGTCAGAAATTGACATCTTGTTGGATTTAATTCGCTTGCCTAGCTTCGGGTTCGCTTGTTGGACCTCTGTTTTGAAAACCATCCTTGGCCCAAAACCCCCCACCAAGCCCACACACTAGCCCACACGCCCACCAAAGCCCATTCAATCATATCCAAAATAAAAATCCACACATTAAACACATGTTAAAATCCCACCAAATCTCATTCCTAAATTAAAAGATTCAAATCAAATCCCATAAATCACATTCCTAATTAAATTAAATCACATGCCTAAATAAAACAAATCTCATACTAATTACCTTCCCTAATTAAAAAAGATCAAATCAAATAAAATAAAATCATATCCCTAATCAAAAGAGAAGAAATCAAATCAAATTAAAAGACATTCCTAATTAAAATATATCCCCATATATACACAAATCTTTTCCATATTCGCACAAGGATTACCCCTCATTTGCCTATAAAAAGAAGCCTTAACTCAACCTTGAAATCCCTAGCTCAAACTCACAAAAAATAAAACAAACGGAAAGAACTAAACCCTAAACCTTGGAGACTCTCACGGTACCATTCACCAGCCCATTCTCACTCGGCACACTCCCCACATTCAGTAGCAATTCACGCCTAACCCTTCACTCAGTCTGACCGAACCACCCTTCAACCTCACTCACAAACACGTTACTGCTTCAACAAACTAATAGCCCTACGCATAAGCCCATTGCCCTCACGCCTAGCACACTCAACGCACAATAACCACATATATTTGCCCTTCACGCCACAACAACCCTACCCACAAGCCCCTCACTTCACAGCACACACCATTCAAACGTAAGCCACATGCCCCTTCACTTACGTAGCCCCCTCACACTCACGCATAAGCCACTGAACACACCAGCGACTGCCTCACATTCACGCACAAGCCACTACCGAAAATAGTCCTCGAATTAACCCAAAACTGCACTTAAAAACTGCCCAAAATAGTCCAGAATTCGCCCCAAAACTGCACCAAAAACTACCCCGTAAAACCCACAAACCGCAAACCAAAATAGCCCCGCATTACAGTAAAATAGTGAGCCTAAATCGTAACCAGAAACCACAGTGAAACAGAGTAAAACAGCAGCCCAAACAGCGAAGGAAAATGTTGAACCAGTGAACTGGAGGAGTTGCGGAGCATCAACCCTTCCGACGACCGTGTAACGCGCTTCCCAGAGATGACTTAAGAGGTTAGACCTGAGGGCACCCCTTTTATTTATTATCATTTATTTTCTATTTATTTTATTACTTTATTTCGCATGAGTATTGTGGATTGGTGCATGATGTGATTTCCGGATAAACGGAATATGTGTTCTATCTTGCGGTATATCGGATGGAAACTCGGACGTAAATTCCGTAGCCGAATCCGAATAGACGATATTACGGTTTGCACTCGGGATACAATGCCACGTACCACCTGAGAGACACACGTATTTCGTTTTATCCAACCTTGTATTCAAGCATGATTTAGTCTAGTAGGTTATTTATTTATTTAGCATGATTTAGTCTAGTAGATTATTTATTTATTTAGCATGATTAGGTCTAGTATGTATTTATTTTCAAGCATGATTATGTTATTTCTTTATGCATGATTTAGTGATTTGCTTCTCGCATTAGGAATTTGGTTTGTGTTTGTGTTTAAGTGATTATTTATTTATTCTTTGCGTTTGATGATTTAAATGTTCGTTGTATGATATTTAATATTTGTCGTTGTAATGACTTACGTTTAAAGCATGCAAACTTAGACATAGGATTTACTTTGATGAATGCGAACTAGATCTAAGTTATTCTTGAGCATATATGTTGCATAGATTCGGTTAAGTTATTGCACAAATCATTTCATTACAAGTGGCATAAGTAAGAGACCATTCGGAACCCAACGGTTTGAGGTATTCCCTTGCGAGGGGTGAGTGCGGTCTTAAATCATTTTCCCGGTTCACACCGGGTGGCGACTCCATTATTCTCCGGTTTAGTTCCCCCGTGGGCTATTCCGTACTCCTGAATAGGCCACGAGCCTAGAACAGCGTCGTCAAGTTCTGTGTCCTACAGTCTGGCGACTCCACTGGGGATAGAGAATTGGCCCCGAAATAATGTCTTGTAGTGATTGTGATTTGTGCTTTAGTTAACTGCGTCTACTGTGGGTTGAAAGGGGTTTAATCAAAGGCATTATTAGAGCTTGGTGATGGTTTGGCGTCTTCCTTCATTCACTACCTTTCTATAAGGAAAAGCTGTGAAGGCACCTAAATAATCATTACCCGCAGCTTGTTGTGACAGACTAATTTGGAGGACTTGTTGTTTATTCCTGTCACCAAGGCGATAAGAGCCTAAGAGGATTGAGTATTTAAGAGAGTTTGATCCACCCTCCCTCTGGAGAATCTACAATAGGAAATCCATTTGACAGTTAGTCACACACCATAACTCGTTGGCACGTACCTTAAGGTATAAAAAAGGTGCGCTCACTTGTTCGCTCGAACCCTTGAGTGAGGAGTCCTAGTTGTGGGCAATCCTTCGTCAGCGAGAGCCTTTGTCCGCACTCCCGTAAACCCACATGTGAACCTTAGTCGTAGAACTAATAGAAATTATTTCTTTATGCTTGCGTTTGGGACCATCGTCATTTGGATACAGTTGGATTTTTTGTCAAAAGATGTGAATTTGTTGAGCCATTTAAACTGGGACGAGTTCATGTCCTTTGACAATTGGGCCAAAAGCTTCTAAAATATCGATGGGCCATTTTATGTTTGGGCCTCTTATCATTTGAAGTTGTTTAGCCATGTTATCGCAAAAGTGTAAACCTGTTGGGCCTTTTCAACTAGGACAAGTTTGCACCGCGTAATAGTTTGGTGGAATGCTTTGGAATGATAATGGGCCGACTTATATATTCCATACATTGCACGCACCTCATGCATCTCATGCATACACGCATCACGTCAACCCTTGTGTCTTAAAAGCCATCATAGATATCTGTTGGGTTAGGAAAAAGAAGACTTGTCAAAAAAGAGTTTAGCAAACATGGATATCGGGAAAAGGAAACCGAGGAACAGATAACTATACGGCAAGGATAGAAAGACCATGGTGGGCCCCGAAAAAAAAGAGAAGTTTTTGATGGTTTGACATATGTCCGGTGATGACATTGTTTGTTTTAGGGAAAAACCTTATAAATGATAAGTGCAAGATGTGCTCTCATCCGGTATTCTGAATGGATTGATCTCGGCTAGACTCACGAGCACTTGATTACGGGATCTCAGCAGTAGAAGCCTGAGTAGTTGGCGAGATGACTAGTTGAAGAGATGATGGATCAGTGAATGACCGTTTGTCTGGATGTCCACCCTGGTTTACTTATGCTACGATATATGATATGGTTGGAAACAAAGAAAAAGTCTATGCAATGCAAAGAAAAGAAGAAATAGACCACCTACAACTGATAAGCGTGAAGCTACCCATGGGCGAGTATTAGGACCACCATGAGGAGAAATGCTACCTTAAAGGGTAGGTGTGTCGAAAAGAGAGAAAAAAGAAAAAGAAAAAGAAAATAAGAAAAAAGAAAGAGAAAGTTCAAAATGAAAAGAAAGAGATGAGAAAAAAGAAGAAGACCATATCATGTTGAGTATGATGAAGTAATCACAGAGTATGATCAAGACATCTAGGTTGGTTAGACCCACCGATCCAATTCTCCAAGACAAAATCATCGAGTTGGCTTACTTAAGGATTAAGCTGCGACATAGCCTTGGCACACACACACTAGGAGTCTAGTTCAGATCACGCACTCAAACGGTCAGATTTGAGTATATTAAGTACTTTGAAGGTTCTTTGGTTTCGACGCGAAGCATCCGTTGAGGATGAAAATATGTTTAGCTATCAGGACTATCTCGTGAGAGGCAATACAACATGTTGATATGCGACATCACATCAGAATCAATCTTAAAAATGGAGCATGGGGCGAGGCCCGCATCAGTATCAGTCTGGGGGCGAGGCCCACATCAGCATCAGTTTTGGGGATGAGTCCCGGGGTCGAGGTCCACATCAGTATCAGCTTGGGGATGAGTCCCAGGGTCGAGGCCCACATCAACATCAGTCTGGGGGCGAGACCCACATCAGCATCAGTTTTGGGGATGAGTCATAGGGTCGAGGCCCATATCAGTATCATCTCGAGGATGAGTCCCAGGGTCGAGGCCCACATCAGCATCAGTTTGGGGCGAGGCCCACATCAGTATCAGTTTGAGGGCGAGGTCCACATAAGTATTAATCTGGGGGCGAGGCCCGCATCAGTATCAGTTTGAGGACAAGGCCCATATCGGTATCAGTTTGGGGGCGAGGCCCACATCAGTATCAGTTTGGGGGCGAGGCCCACATCAGCACTCCGGGTATGGAGACACACATCATCAGCACTCCGGGAATGGAGACACACATCTTCAACACTCCGGGTATGGAGACACACATCATCAGCACTCCGGGTATGGAGACACATATCATCAGCACTCCGGGTATGGAGACACACATCATCAGCACTCCGGGTATGAATATACACATCATCAGCACTCCGGGTATGGAGACACATCAACATCAGTATCAGTTTTACCAGATATGGCACTCCGGGTATGAAGACACATCAACATCAGTATCAGTTTTGCTGGGTTTGGCACTCCGGGTATGGAGACACATCCACATCAGTATCAGTTTGGGGGCGAGGTCCACATCAGCATCATCATCAGTTTTGGGGATGAGTCCCAGGGTCGAGGCCCCCATCATCAGCAGTTTTGGAACGTCACATCACATGATCTACTTTGACCTAGTGCAAGAAGCGAAGAACAGAAAGCTAAGCCAAGACTGGTGGCAACCAGTCAACCACCCCGCGAATAAGGGATTTATCGAGAACTCGAGCAATAAGACTAAAGGAAGTTGAGCAATCACCAAGAGAGAATCGATAGAAAGGAACTATGAGCAGGCCCAGGGGGCGATAAAAGACTTTTGCAGGAAAATGGCACTCCGAAAATGGAGCATGGTTCGGAAATGGACCACTATCACATCAGATGCCGAAAATGGAACTCCGAAAATGGAGCACGGTTTCGGAAATGGACCACTATCACATCAAACACTGAAAATGGTACTCTGAAAATGGAGCACGGTTCGGAAATGGACCATTATCATATCAGACGCCGAAAATGGCACTCCGAAAATGGAGCACGGTTCGGAAATGGACCAAGGAAGGCCTAACCCATCGGAACAGGAAACATATCCATGCATACATGCATACATATCACATACATTCAATTTTTGTTTTGTATTCACAGGTTTGTAGCGGCAAAGACCATCTCATCATGTAACGGTTCAAAAATGGACCACATCTTATCAAGTACCGGTTCCAAAATGGGCCACCTCTCATCAAGTAACGGTTCAAAAATGAGCCACATTCTCGCACAGCACGGTTTGGAAATGGACCACAACATATGCCGAAAATGGCGCTCCAAAATGGAGCACACACAGCAGATGCCGAAAATGGCGCTCCAAAATGGAGCACACACAGCAGATGCCGAAAATGGTGCTCCAAAATGGAGCACACACAACAGATGCCGAAAATGGCGGTCCAAAATGGAGCACACACATCAGACGCCGAAAATGGCGCTCCGAAAATGGAGCATAGTTCGAGAATGAACAACCACCAGTGACGCCTCAAAATGAGGTTTAGCATGCCGGAAATGGCGCTAAAAAAATGGAGCACAATTCAAAAATCTCAACCGAGTAACAGTTCGGAAATGGATAAACTCTCATCAGTTCAGTCAGTAGTGATTCCTAGAGATCGCAACATCTTGCAGGGATGAACCTTGGGGGCGAAGCACCTCACCACCATGTAAACTCAGTTCGAAGCAACATGCAAGTCATGTGGCAGCTGGCGAGCCAGGTAAGTAAAAATGCATTGCATAACTTTGATAGGATTGTCATTGTCACACATTGCACAAGTCCCATCAAAGTGGGGGCGACTGTAGGCACTGCATTTTTGCATGTAAGTCCCAATGATGAGTCTCACATGGAGACACTACCTCTTTAAATTGTGGAAGTCGCGGGAAACGGACGTCGGTAGGGAATAGTCAGAAATTGACATCTTGTTGGATTTAATTCGCTTGCCTAGCTTCGGGTTCGCTTGTTGGACCTCTGTTTTGAAAACCATCATTGGCCCAAAACGCCCACCAAGCCCACACACTAGCCCACACGCCCACCAAAGCCCATTAAATCATATCCAAAATAAAAATCCACACATTAAAAGATTCAAATCAAATCCCATAAATCACATTCCTAATTAAATTAAATCACATGCCTAAATAAAACAAATCACATCCTAATTACCTTCCCTAATTAAAAAAGATCAAATCAAATAAAATCAAATCATATCCCTAATCAAAAGAGAAGAAATCAAATCAAATTAAAAGATATCCCTATAAATACACAAATCCTTTCCCTATTCGCACAAGGATTACCCCTCCTTTGCCTATAAAAAGAAGCCTTAACTCAACCTTGAAATCCCTGGCTCAGACTCACAAAAAATAAAACAAACGAAAAGAACTAAACCCTAAACCTTGGAGACTCTCACGGTACCATTCACCAGCCCATTGACACTCGGTACACTCCCCACATTCAGCAGCAATTCACGCCTAACCCTTCACTCAGCCTGACCGAACCACCCTTCAACCTCACTCACAAACACGTTACTACTTCAACAAACCAATAGCCCTACACATAAGCCCCTTGCCATCACGTCCAGCACATTCAACGCACAATCACCACATATCTTTTCCCTTCACGCCACAACAACCCTACGCACAAGCCCCTCACTTCACAGCACACACCCTTCAAACGTAAGCCACCTGCCCCTTCACTCACGTAGCCCCCTCACACTCACGCACAAGCCACTGAACACACCAGGGACTGCCTCACATTCACGCACAAGCCACTACCGAAAACAATCCTCGAATTAACCCAAAACTGCACCTAAAAAACTGCCCAAAATAGTCCAGAATTCACCCCAAAACTGCACCAAAAACTTCCCCGTAAAACCCACAAACCGCAAACCAAAATAGCCCTGCATTACCGCAAAACAGTGAGCCTAAACCACGACCAGAAACCACAGTGAAACGAAGTAAAACAGCAGCCTAAACAACGAAACAGTGAAGGAAAACGTTGTACCAGTGAATCGGAGGAGTTGCGGAGCATCAACCCTTCTGACGGCCGTGTAACGCGCTTCCGAGAGACGACTTAAGAGGTTAGACCTGAGGGCACCCCTTTTATTTATTATCCTTTATTTTCTATTTATTTTATTACTTTATTTCGCATGAGTATTGTGAATTGGTGCATGATGTGATTTCCCGATGAACGAAATATGTGTGCTATCTTGCGGTATATCGGATGGAAACTCGGACGTAAATTCTGTAGCCGAATCCGAATGGACGGTATTACGGTTTGCACTCGGGATACAATGCCACGTACCACTTGAGAGACACACGTATTTCGTTTCATCCAACCTTGTATTCAAGCATGATTAGTCTAGTAGATTATTTATTTATTTAGCATGATTTAGTCTAGTAGATTATTTATTTATTTAGCATGATTAGGTCTAGTATGTTATTTATTTTTAAGCATGATTATGTTATTTCTTTATGCATGATTTAGTGATTTCCTTCTCGCATTAGGAATTTGGTTTATGTTTGTGTTTAAGTGATTATTTATTTATTCTTTGCGTTTGATGATTTAACATGTTCGTTGTGTGATATTGTATGCTTGCCGTTGTAATGACTTACGTTTAAAGCATGCAAACTTAGACATAGGATTTACTTTGATGAATGCGAACTAGATCTAAGTTATTCTTTAGCATATATGTTGCATAGATTTGGTTAAGTTATTGCACAAATCATTTCATTACAAGTGGCATAAGTAAGAGACCATTCTGAACCCAACGGTTTGAGGTCTGCCCTTGCGAGGGGTGAGTGCGGCCTTAAATCATTTTCCCGGTTCACACCGGGTGGCGACTCCATTATTCTCCTGCTTAGTTCCTCCGTGGGCTATTCCGTACTCCCGACTAGGCCGCGAGCCTAGAACAGCGTCGTCAAGTTCTGTGTCCTACAGCCTGGCGACTCCACTAGGGATAGAGAATTGGCCCCGAAATAATGTCTTGTAGTGATTGTGATTTGTGCTTTAGTTAACTGCGTCTATCGTGGGTTGGAAGGGGTTTAATCAAAGGCATTATTAGAACTTGGTGATGGTTTGGTGTCTTCCTTCATTCACTACCTTTCTATAAGGAAAAGCTGTGAAGACACCTAAATAATCATTACCCGCAGCTTGTTGTGACAGACTAATTTGGAGGACTTGTTGTTTATTCCTGTCACCAAGGCGATAAGAGCCTAAGAGGCTTGGGTATTTAAGAGAGTTCGATTCACCCTCCCTCTGGGGAATCTACAATAGGAAATCCATTTGACAGTTAGTCACACACCATAACTCGTTGGCACGTACCTTAAGTTATAAAAAAGGTGCGCTCACTTGTTCGCTCGAACCCTTGAGTGGGGAGTCCTAGTTGTGGGCAATCCTTCGTCAGCGAGAGCCTTTGTCCGCACTCCCGTAAACCCACATGTGAACCTTAGTCGTAGAACTAGTAGAAATTATTTCTTTATGCTTGCGTTTGGGACCATCGTCATTTGGATCGAGTTGGACTTTTTGTCAAGAGATGTGAACTTGTTGGGCCATTTAAACTGGGACGAGTTCATGTCCTTTGACAATTGGGCTAAACGCTTCTAAAATATCGATGGGCCATTTTATGTTTGGGGCTCTTATCATTTGACGTTGCTTAGCCATGTTATCGCAAAAGTGTAAACCTGTTGGGCCTTTTCAACTGGGACAAGTTTGCACCGCGCAATAGTATGGTGGAATGCTTTGGAATGATAATGGGCCGACTTATATATTCCATACATTGCACGCACCTTATGCATCTCATGCATACACGCATCATGTCAACCCTTGTGTCTTAAAAGCCATCATAGATATCCGTTGGGTTAGGAAAAAGAAGACTTGTCAAAAAAGAGTTTAGCAAACATGGATATCGGGAAAAGGAAACCGAGGAACATAAAACTATACGGAAGGATAGAAAGACCATGGTGGGCCCAAAAATAAAAAAAAGTCTTTGATGGTTTGACATATGTCCGGTGATGACATTGTTTGTTGTAGGGAAAAACCTTAGAAACGATAAGTGCAAGATGTGCTCTCATCCGGTATTCTGAATGGATTGATCTCGGCTAGACTAACGAGCACTTGATTACGGGATCTCAACAGTAGAAGCCTGAGTAGTTGGCGAGATGACTAGTTGAAGAGATGATGGATCAGTGAATGACCGTTTGCCTGGATGTCCACCCCGGTTTACTTATGCTACAATATATGATATGGTTGGAAACAAAGAAAAAGTCTCTGCAATGCAAAGAAAAGAAGAAATGGACCACCTACAACCGATAAGCGTGAATCTACCCATTGGTGTCGCGATGCTAAAATTTCAGAACTGAACAGAGGTTTTGCCTTGTTATGTGTCGCGACGCTGGCCCAATGGCGTCTCAACGCTCGGCTATTTCCAAGGCCAATCTTCATTTCCTTAATTATCAAGCTCATAACTTCCATTCTTACACAACCAAGAGTAATTAAAAACACTCAATTTATAATCATACTAAGTTTCTAACAATCCCAACATCACCAATTTCTAGGGTGATATACCTAGAAATTGCCCAACACTAACTTCTTAACACAACAATCATCAATAATCACATTATTTTCAATCAACAACATACTACAAACATCAAACCCTCAATACTCAAAATTCCAAGATTTGGGTCAAGTATTTCTTACCTTAATTCAAATTTTTTCCTCACTAGTAAAGTCTCTAAGCGTCCTTTTCCCATTCTTAAGCTTAGCTTGTGGTGGATTACTCTTGGTTTTCCTTGAAAATTTGCTAAATAATGAAAGAAATCCTCTATTCTTCTCTTAATTTGACTTTCGGCCAGGGGGTAAATGGAGATTTGTTATTTCTTTCTTCTTTTGTCTTTGATCCATTTAAATATTTGAGGAAAATCTTGAAACTTATGGAGCTTTCTAGAGAAATGAATAAATTAGCCAAAATTGAAATTCTTGTTGACATGGGCTAAACCCTTCCTAATTTTTTATTATGGCCCATAGATTGTCTTAAGGCTAATTGGACTTGGCTTAAGGTTGGCCCACTAAGTCATCTCTAAAATTTATGTTAACACTTGGGGAAAATTTTTATTTAAGTCGCCAAGTTATCACTTTAGTTGAGTTATAAAAATTTCGAGTCGTTACAAATTCTCCCCCCTTAAAATGATTCGTCTCCGAATCAAAAACTTAAAATTACAAAACATACCTTCCTTTGTAAACAACTATGGGTACTTCTCTCGCATGGCTTCTTATGGCTCCCATGTGGATCCTTATCCCCTGTGGTGCTATCAAACCATCTTAACTGAGGGAATCCACCTAGATCGTAACTTTCTCGTCTCCATGTCCACCACAGCTATGGGTTGCTCCAAATAAGATAAATCTTGATGAACATCAATTGTTTGGGACTCAAACACACAAGATTCATCATGCAAGTACTTGTGTAGCATATACACGTGGAACACTGGGTGTATCTTATCCATGCTGAGTAGAAGCGCCAATTCATAAGCTCTCCCTCCAAATCTCCAGAGTATCTGAAACAGTCCGACATATCTAGGAATGAGCTTACCCTTTTTTCCGAATCTCATAACTCCCTTAAAAGGAGATACTTTTACGAATACAAAATCTCCCACCTGAAATTCCAAATCCTTCATCTAATGATCTGCATAACTCTTTTGGCGACTCTGAGCCGTATTTATCCTTTCTCTAATTAGCTTCACTTTCTCTACTGCATCATGTACCAAATCGGGCCCCAACAACTTTTACTCCCCGGCTTCAAACCATCCAACTAGGGATCTACACTTCCTACCATACAAAGCCTCGAATGGTGCTATTTGAATATTTGTCTGATAACTATTGTTATAGGCAAACTCTATAAGTGGAAAATACTGGTCCCATCTACCCTTAAAATCAATGACACGAGCCCGAAGCATGTCTTCTAAAGTCTGTATAGTCCGCTCTGTCTGGCCATCCATTTGAGGGTTGAAAGCAAGCTAAAGTGTAACCAAGAACCCAAAACATCATGAAATAATTGCCAAAAATTGGATGTAAACTGAGAACATTGATCGAAGATTATTGATATAGATACTCCGTGCAACGACACTATCTCATCCAGATACAGTTTGGCATATTGAGTTGCTAAGTAGCTGGTTTTTACTGGAATGAAATATGTAGACTTAGTTAATCTATCCACAATCACCTATATAGAATCGTACCCCTTTGAAGTACGAGGAAGCCCAACCATAAAATCCATAGTAATCTTTTCACATTTCCACTCTAGAACGTCTAAACTTTGAAGTCTCCATGTCGGCCTCTGATGTTCTACTTTAACTTACTGGCAAGTGAGGCATTTTGTAACAAATTCCACTATATTCTTTTTCATACCATCCTACCAGTAAAAGTTTTAAGGTCATGATACATCTTCGTGATCTCGAGATGCATGGTATAGGATGAAGCTTGGGCCTTTTCTAACAATGAATGTTTCAACTCCTGAACTGGGGGAACAATAATCTTGTTCTGCTTCCTGATGAGATCCTCACTGTCTATATGATACTCGTCTTCCGTGCCTTGCAGTAACCTGCTTATAATTTGTTGCATTTAAGGGTCTACTTCATGTGCAACTCTGATCTCATCAATGAGGGTGGATCAAACCTGTATTTGCACTAATAAATTTCCCTAAGCTGTTACCTGAAAGCTCACTCCATTCAATTTACATCTTTGCATCTGTCTGACTGAATGCCATTTCTCAATCGGCAGATGAGCTAAACTCCCCATAAATTTCCTATTTAAGGCGTCAGCTACAACATTAGCATTGCCCGGATGGTACTGAATGGAACAGTCATAATCTTTCAATAACTCTATCCACCGTCTTTGTCTTAAATTAAGCTCATTTTGGCTCTGAATATATTTAAGGCTTTTTTGATCGGTGAAAATTTCAAACTTTTCACCATATAAGTAATGCTGCATATCTTCAGAGCTAAAATTATTGCAGCCATCTCCAGATCATGAGTGAGATAATGTGTTCATAAGGCTTTAGTTGTCTGGAAACATAAGCAATAACTCTTCCTTTCTGCATCAACCCACATCCTAATCCCACTCTAGAAGCATCACAATACACTGTAAATCCTTCTGGTCTCGCTGGTAGTGCAAGAACATAAGCTGTAGTCAATCACCGTTTGAGGTCCTGAAAACTCTTTTCCTAAGCATCTGAACACTCAAACTTCACATTCTTCTGAGTTAGTCATGTTAACAAAGCAGCTATTTTGGAAAAATTTTCTATGAATCCAACTAACCCCAAGAAGCTACGAATCTTCATCACACTTATAGGCCAGT
Organism: Zanthoxylum bungeanum; assembly: GCA_019454045.1. Taxonomy (NCBI): domain Eukaryota; kingdom Viridiplantae; phylum Streptophyta; class Magnoliopsida; order Sapindales; family Rutaceae; genus Zanthoxylum; species Zanthoxylum bungeanum. The sequence continues at coordinate 82,960 of SKCR01037506.1, read as the reverse complement.
GCTAGTTCTAAATAGCCTCGATCTTTTGGGAATCTATTCAAATCCATTCATTTGATACCACATGCCCTAGAACTTCTACATTAGTTAACCAAAACTCACATTTCGAAAACTTGGCATACAGTTTATGTTCCCTTAGTGTTTGTAACACCCGGTACAAATGCTCTGTATGCTCCAACTCATTACGTGAGTACACCGTAATGTCATCAATGAAAACTATCACAAACTGATCTAGGAAGGGTCTGAACACCATATTCATCAAATCCATGAAAGTTGCGGGGCATTGGTCAAACTAAATGACATTATTAACAACTCGTAATGTCCACATCTAGTCCAAAAGGTTGTCTTCGGGACGTCACTCTTCCTAATCTTCAACTGGTGATAACCTGATCGAAGATCAATCTTTGAGAAACATTGTGCCCCATGTAACTGATCGAACAAGTCGTTAATCCTCGATAACAGATACTTATTCTTGATCGTCACCTTATTTAGTTGCTGGTAGTCTGTACACAACCAGAGCATTCTGTAGGCACTGCATTTTTATATATAAGTCCCGATGATGAGTCTCGTACGGAGCCACTACTCTTTAGGTTACGGAAGTCGCAGGAAACGAATGTCGGAAGGGGAAATTCAGAATAAGTATGTCATCAGATTCAATTCACATGTTCACTGCTTTCGCGTTCGTGTTGCGTTCGTGAGCACGTTCGAACGTCAAGCAGATTGCGGGTGTTCGTGTAGCGTTCGAATCGGCGTTCGAACGGTGTCGGTACTTCTGGTTTTGCTGCTAGCCTCACGCCCAAGCCCAATTAGCCCACCAAAACCCATCAAAAAAAATAATTAAAATATTTAAAATATGTCACAAATTAAACTAAATCAATTAGATCAAATCCCCTCATAATCTAATCAAATCCCTTCCTAATCTAATCAAATCCCTTCCCTAATCAAACACCAATTAAGATATTCACTCCCTAAATTAAACACATCTCTTCCTTTCATAAACCAATCAAAACATTTCCCTTTTTTTTAGGATTCCCTTCCTTACCTAGAAACCCTAGCAAACCATTATAAAAAGACACCTAAACCAACCTTTCACAGAGGAGCACATCCAAGAAAATCACACAGAATTCTGCAAAGCATTAGCACCCAAGCTCTCCAAAAAACACCATAGATCATCTCAGAAAACACACATACAGAAAAAAAGAAGGAACCCTAGTACATTCACAAAAAGAAGAAGAGAAAATCAGTCATTAACCATCACCGAAACTACACTAAAAATGCACTTAAAAACAGTCCAGAAAACCAACCCTCTTTCACCCTAAAACCGTAAGAGACAGCAGTAAAACAGAGGAAATGACAACTCAAAACAGTGAAAAACAACGAACGAAAGTAGTGGACCAGTGAACCGGAGGAGTTACGGAGTATCAATCCTTCCGACGGCCGTGTAACGCACTTTCGAGAGACTACCTAAGAGGTTAGACCTGAGGGCACCCTTCTTATTTATCCTCATCTTTTTTATTGTTTATTAGAATTCCTTCGCATGAGAGTCGTTTGTTGATACATGTTGTGGTCATTGAATGAATGGAATATGTGTTCTCTCTTGAGGTATATCGGATGGAAACCCAGACGTAAATTTTGTAGCCGAATCCGAATGGACGGTAGTGCGGTCTGTACTTGGGAAACAACTCCACGTACCACTCGAGAAACTTTGAAATGCATGTTTCATCTTGTTATTTAATTTCCGTCCATTTATTGCTTGTAATCCCGTCATCCATTTTCCGCATGTGGTTGTTTTATTTATTTACGTATTGGTAGTCATAATGCGCATGGGCTTGACTAAAGTGGATTAAAGGTCTTCTATCCGAGGGAAACGCCCAAAGGCTACCTTTATCACAATGTCTTGCCGCGCCGGATGAGGCATGTTCGATTGAACGTGAGATGTGTTCAATCGGACATCCAATATCCTATATCGTTACTTTGTTATCCACATATCATTGCTTGATGCGCATGGGCTTAATTAAGTTGGTTTAAAGGTCCTCTATTCGAGGAAAATGCCTAAGGGCTACCTTTATCACAACGTTTTACCGCGCCGGATGAGGCATATTTTATTGAATGTGAGATGTGTTCAATCGGGTATCCAATGTCCAATACCATTACTTTTCTATTCACATATGATTACTTGACGCGCATGGGTTTGACTAAGGTGGATTAAAGGTCCTCTATTCGAGGGAAATGCCTAAAGGCTACCTTTACCACGATGTCTTGCCGCACTGGACGAAGTATGTTTGATTGGATGTAAGTATGTTCAATTGGGCGTACGAGGTCCCATATTATGTATTTGTTCCTTCGCACATGTGTACATGTCACCATAAATTCCCTTTCTTTTGTAATCCCATTCGAACGTGTCCAAGAACGCACCTCGAACGCATGCTCTCGGCCCTCCCCCGTTCGAACGCGTTTACGAACGCTACTCGAACACACATATTTTCTGATTATCATACATCAGGTCTTATCCCGTTCGAACACGTCCAAGAATGCATCTCGAACGTATGCTCTCGGCCCTTGTCCATTCGAATGCGTCCAGGAACGTAACTCGAATGCATGCTCTCGGCCCTCCCCCGTTCAAACGTGTTTACGAACGCTACTCGAACGCGCATATTTTCTGCTTTATCATGCATCAAGTCTTATCACGTTCGAACACGTCCAAGAACACACCTCGAACGCATGCTCTCGGCCCTTCTCCGTTCGAACACGTTATCAAATGCTCCACGAACGAGCTTTCACCTGTTACATCTCATTTCATGCATGTTTGTTTCTCCCATTACATTCTCATACATGATTGCTTCCATGATTTTTTCTTTCGCACTATATACTTAATTATGTCTCTCATATACTTATGTTTTACTCGTATTTCCATGTTTATCAATTTAATGTGTTTATGAAATTATATGTCTGCCGTTATTCCAATATACTTTTATGCATGCGAACTTAGATATGGGCTTTATTTTCATGCATGTTAACTTAGAAGTAGAATACTCTTGGAAATATATGTTGCGTAGATTCAATTAAATTATTGCACAAATTATTTCATTACAAGTGACATAAGTAAGGGACCATTCTGAACCCAACGGTTTGAGGTCTTCCCTTGCGAGGGGTGAGTGCGGCCTTAAATCATTTTCCCGGTTCACACCAGGTGGCGACTCCATGTTATTTCTCCGGTTTAGTTCCCCCGCGGGCTATTCTGTACTCCCAACCAGGCCGCGAGCCTGGAACAGCGTCGCCAATTTGTGTGTCCTACAGTCTGGCGACTCCACTGGGGATAGAGAATTAGCCCCGAAATAATGTCTTGTAGTGATTGTGATTTGTGCTTTAGTTAACTGTGTCTATCGTGGGTTGAAGGGGTTTAATCAAAGGTATTATTAGAGCTAAGTAATGGTTTGGTGTCTTTCTTCATTCACTACCTTTCTATAAGGAAAAGCTGCAAAGGCACCTAGATAATCATTACTCGAAGCTTAATGTGATGGACTAATTTGGAGGACTTGTTGTTTATTCCTGTCACCAATGGGATAAAAGCCTGAGAGGCTTGGGTATTTAAGAGAGTTCGCTCCACCCTCCCTCTGGGGAATCTTCAATAGGAAATCCATTTGACAGTCAGTCACGTATCATAACTCGTTGGCACGTACCGTAAGGTATAAAAAAGGTGCGCTCACTTGGTCACTTGAACCCTTGAGTGGGGAGACCTAGTTGTGGGCAATCCTTCGCCAACGAGAGCCTTTTTCTACACTCCCGCAAAACCACACGTAGACCATAGTTGTATGACCAATAGAAACTATTTCCTTGTGCTTGTGTTTAGGGACCATCATCATTTGGATTCAGTTGGACTTTTTATCAGAAAAGCAAACTTGTTGGGCCATTTAAACTGGAATGAGTTCGTATCTTTTGACAATTGGGCTAAAAGTTTCTAAAATGTCGATGGGCCACTCTGTTGAAATTGTTTATTTATGTTTATACTTAGGACCATCATCATTTGGACTCAGTTAGACTTCTTGTCAGAAAGGCAAACTTGTTGGGCCATTTAAACTGGGATGAGTTCGTATCTTAGGACAATTGGGCTAAAAGTTTCTAAAATACCGATGGGCCATCCTGTGTTTGGGCCCCTTATCATTTGAAGTTGTTTAACCATGTTATCGCAAAAGTGTAAACCTGTTGGGCCTTTTCAACTGGGACAAGTTTGCACCTTGCAATAATGTGATTGAAGCTTTAAAATGACAAGAGGCCAACTTATATATTCCATGCATTGCACGCATACATGCTGCCTGAGAATGTTAAAAGACATCATAGATTCTCGTTGGGTTAGGAAAGAGGGAAGACTCATCAAAAGGCCGATAACAAAAATAAAGTGTTACTCGATGAGTTATTTGCTGGTTCGACCAGCATACCATCATCAATAATAATTGACAGAAGCATAGCACTTTCGATATCTGAGCGTCAGATGCAAATATATCACAATGATCTACCATCTAGACGTAGTGGGAGGGTTGTACGGTAACCTGATAGCTATCTAGTAGTTGGAGAGGCATAAGTTATCACATCCAGTGATGGTGTAGATGATTCATTGACCTATCGTAGTACAATAGATGACTCTGATAAAAATGAATGGCTCAAAGCCAGGAACCTTGAGATAGAGTCTATGCATTCCAACTCAATCTGGGAACTTGTAGACCAACCTGATGGGGTAAAATCAATAAGTTGCAAGTGGATCTATAAGAGAAATATGGGAGTAGATGGGAAGATACAGACCTTCAAAGCTAGGCTAGTGGTCAATGGTTATACTCAGAAAGAGGGAGTCGACTATAAGGATACTTTCTCATCAGTAGCCATGCTCAAATCCATCCGCATTATTCTCTCCATTGCCACATATTATGACTATGAGATTTGGTAAATGGATGTCAATACTGCATTCTTGAATAGGAATCTTGATGAGTGTATCTATATGGTATAACCAGAGGGGTTCATAACTCAAGGTCAATAGCAAAAGATTTGTAAGCTACAAAGGTCCATTTATGGACTGAAATAAACATCTCGATCTTGGAACATAAGATTTGATGTCATGATCAAGTCTTATGATTTTGAGTAAAATGTCGATGAGCCTTGTGTATACAAGCGCGTCAATGATGGTAAATGGTTTTTCTCATTTTGCACGTCGATGATATTTTACTCATTGGGAATGATGACTGTAAATTATGTACTTGGGAACTAGATTCTTCGGGATCGCAAGAGACGACTGTTAGTTATGTCACAGGCATCCTATATGGACAATATTTTTGTACGAATTGGGATACAATGGGAGATTGTTGGGATATATGCCCTAGAGCTTCATGTAATTTGTAAACAGAACTTTTTTATTTAAAATAAAAGATGCATTATTCATTTATCAATTATTTTGATTTAAATCGCATATTATAATTGTCTAGTTTACCATTGATTACTTATGTGCCTTCAGACTTAGTGTATAAGTGTCATAACTAAGAGGATTTAAATCTGAAATTTGTAATCTAAAATAATCCATATAGAGCAAATAAAACAGTTACTTTTTTATGGTTTATCTATAACTGTTGTTTATTCAATAAATCTATGGCGGTTTTGATCTGGGATTATTCATATAGTGAAATGAGAATGAAGACACCTTTTATGATGTGATTATATAAGACTGGACCCAGATAGAAATGAATTTCTTATAATATTTGTTAAATAAAGGAATTCATTTCAATATACTAGATGGTCATATATGGATTGATCTGAATCCTGAGTGTATTACAAACTCCTGTATGACAAACTATGTCATTTGATTTACAAAGGTAAGGTTGGAATAGAAATCCCTACCAATAGCTATGTACTTTGGGACATGGTTTGGTGTGTGGATGGAGACGTTTTGCATAGTTATGGAGTTCACTCCTTCTTGTGAGAAGTGGATGAGTATCTTCCTTAACGATTGATTCGATACTTGGACGATTAGGGTGCTCAAATATTTCTATTACAAATAGAAAGATTAATATTCATAGTAGTCATAAATAAATCATTCAATAGAGAATCAATAGTACTTAAGGTAAAAATAATTAGAGGGGTATAACAAATATTTTAACTCGACTCTAATTATGAGATACTCGTGAATGGTCAATCCGTATGTAATGACTATATCGATATATACTGACGTAGTTTCGCTTATATAATATATTTATGACAACAAGAGTCCAAATTTAGGTTTTTAATAGAATAAACTAAAGTTAATAATTCAAAATATTTAAATAAAGAATTTAATTAATATTCTGGAATTATTGGAGTTCGGAACAGTAGGTCCATTTGGTTCTCGTGCTATCTCGACAAACTGTAGAAAATTAAATATAATTGGATAGTCCAATTATATATACTCACATTTATTATGATTATTAACTGGATTAATAATACATTTGTCGCACATGGAACTTATATTTTTTTTAATACAAGGTTTTTATTCATTGTAAATATTTATGTGATAATTATTTAACATTTAATATTTTAAATCATGTAATTATTAAGTTATTATATAATTTAATATTTGGATTTTTGGTAATGCGTGGATTTAAAACATGATTTTAAATTCATACTTATCAAAATGGAAGTTACAAGAGTTATTTTGGCAACTTGATTATGTCTTTATGAAGGAATTTAAGAAAAATGAAACATTGCCATTTATTTTGGTCTTATGGCTGAAACCTACTAGAGGAGGGGAATGGTTTGTGTTATGTTTTTTGATAACATAAACCCTAAATATAAAAAGAAAACTAGTTTTTCTTTCTATGCTAATCTCATTCCTTTGAAACCCTAGCCTTCCTAAGTCTTTTGATTTTTTTCAAGAGTTGAGAGAAAAAGATGGAAAAAAACGTGTGATAAAGTTTTGAACTCGAAATTGTTTAGAGGTTGTTTGTGAGAACATAACTCACTCTATCTTTTGTTGGTTGCGATCCATAACACGAAAAACCCTTTGGAACTTAAAACAAAATCACCTTAATCTCCTTCTACCATCACACGGCAGTGAGCCAACAAAATTGATCACTACCACCACTTTCATCACTATTTGGGGAGTGCTCTTGTTGGATCTTTAGTGCAGTTTTTTAGGAACACTAGAGGCTGAATTTGGGGTGTTCTTTGAGGTATTTTGGTGAAAATATATTCTGACCAGACTTGTTGCCCATTTGCACCAAAATAGTACAGTTTCGGTATGTGTAGTGTGCGATTTCGGGGTCGTAAATTCAATGTTGTGTTGGGGTTGTTTGGGGGTTGATTTTGTATTGTTAGAAAAATCAAAATTAACACAAAACAGAAGCTAAAGAGGCTAGACAAATTTGGTCAAGAGGGGAAATAACAGAAAATATTTCAAGTTTATCTCGGTGTGTAAGACGGTTCCTATACTATGATCATTTTCGTCCCCTCCTTCTTGAAAAGGATTCGAACTCGAATCAGCACCTGCATGAAAATGGGACTATTCAGGAAAGTTAAATGAAGCAACAATATTATACTCACCAGGTAGGTCAAGCCTATTTGCATTTTCATTGATCCTTTCGATGACTTAAAATGGACCATCTCCCCGAGGTTAAAGCTTGAATCTCATCTAAGCCGGAAGCCTCTCTTTACCCATGTGTAGCCAAACACATCACCATGTTCAAATACCACACGTTTTTGGCCCTTATTTGCATAGGAAGCGAACTGTTCATTTTTCCGTACTATGTGTTCACGTACTTTCTCATGTATATGTTTCACCAATTCTGAAATTTTTTTCCATCTAAGCCTACTCTTTCCTCAACATGGAAAGGCAATAAATCTAATGGCGTTAGTGGGTAAATTCATACACAATTTCTAATGGTGAATTGTAAGTAGAAGAATGAATGCACCTATTATATACAAATTCTATAAATGGCAAACACTCTTCTGACTATTTTAAATTCTTAGCGACTATAGTACAAAGTAATTGAGTCAAAGTCCTATTGACCACCTCTGTCTGTCCATCTGTTTGGGGGTGACATGTAGTAGAATAAAGTAGCTTTGCCCATAGTTTATCCCACAAAATCTTCCAAAAATGACTCAAGAACTTGACATCTCTATCAGAAACTATACTCTTAAGAATCCCATGGAGCCGTACTATCTCTCTAATCATCAGTTTTATGACATGCAATAAAATGTACTATTTTGCTAAATATGTCAACCACTATAAAAATGTAATCATTATCCTATTTAGTCCTAGGTAAACCCAACATAAAATCCATTGAAATATCTACCCATTGTTCACTAGGAACATGTAATGGAGTATATAATTCATGAGGCATCAATTTAGAAATGGCCTTTCTACAAGTGAGACATCTGTCACAAATATGCTCTACATCATGCTTCATCTTAGGCCAGTAAAAATGCTCTCTTAAGGTTCCTAAGGTCTTACTAATTCCAAAATGTCCCATATGTCTACCTCCATGAGCCTCTCTCACTAATACCTCACACATACTTTACAAAGGGATGCACAACTTGTTTTCTCTAAATAGAAAGCCCTCATGCTGGTAGAATTTATTAAATGCAGACTTAGTACATGCAACATAAATATCATAAAAATCCACAATAACATGTATAAAGTTCTTTAATAAATCCAAACCCTAGCATTCTAGCACCCAAAGGAAAAAGTAAAACATACATGCACGATAAGGCCTCTCCAACTATATTTTTCTTACCTTGTTTATAGCGTATGACGTAAGGGAACATCTCCACAAACTCCATCCATCTAGTGTGACTCTTTTTCAGCTTTTATTTCCTTTTAAGGTGTTTTAAACTCTTATGATCGGCGTGTATCACAAACTCTTTATGCCACAAGTAATGTTGCCAAGTCTCCAGTGCTCGCACAAGTGTATACAACTCTTTATAATACGTGGGATACCTCAAAGTTGTTGGGTTCTCTAAGAACATGCCTAGGATCATTTAAGCATAAAATCATGTGAATACTCGAAGTAAGAATGCGGAAAAATACCTACAACGATCGGTTATGTGGATGTGTTGAGAACAAAATTTGTGCTCATTTAGAAGTGCTCCAAGCTCCCATTTGATTTGTATGGTTCATCTCCAAGCTTGATGAATGAATTCCAAACTCAAGGGATTGTTTCCCTAACACCTTGGTTGACTCTTTAAGTGCTAGTTATGGAAGAAATTTACAACAAAAATCTTCCCTTTTGTGTCTTGTTGTTCTCGGCAAAGTGAGAAGCAATTAGAGGGAGAGGCTCACGGTTTTTATGAGAATAAGAGAGTGATGTGTGTTTTCAATTTTTGTTTTATGTATTTTGATTTCAAAAATCAAATCCATTTACAAAAAGTTAAGTTAGTAAATATCCATCACAAGTCAAACTTGTGTAAGTAACAAGTTACCAACTAATATGCTCACTAACTTCTATCACCTTAAAGCAAATAAAGTGACTAATGATGTGACTTGATGTGGGCCCCATTTTGATTCAAAATCCGAGTGGGCCCGCAAACACATTCCGGACTCTAGTTCGTTAATTTCTAATTAACGAATTTTCCGTTGCGACTTAATTAAATCAAATTTAATTAAATAATTATGCCTAGTAAAATTATTATTAAAGTCGCTCACGAATTAATTCTAAATTAATTCGTTCGCCCGAATTAAAATCCAATTTTAATTCCGTTATGAAATCTAATTTCATATAATATATCGAATATATTATTTAATCGATTAATTCCGAATTAATTGTTCTCTCTCTTCTATTTGAATTTTATCCCAAATAAATTCTTTCAGTAATTAATCATAGATTAATTTTCTCTCTCTCGTAATTAATCCCAGATTAATTTTGTTCGAGTCATACTTCATTGGTGAATCTTCGGGAAGCGACCCATTAGATCCCTGGATATGTTGGCAGTAAATTTGGTCGTCGGACTATCCGAATACATGCGTACCTCGTACCACGTTCTTGCCGATTTACAAGACATGGTTGGCTTCTAGCAAAGCGCCGTGCCTACCCAATTCTCCAGAAATATTCTTTAAGGAATATATAATCTATAGCAGGCGTAGTATACGTAGTATTGCGTATTGCGATCCAGTATCGGATGTCACATGCAAGGCCTGGGGCTGGAATAATGTCTGCCCCGTACGAAGCGTAATCGCGATAGTTGCCTGCGTGATCATCATCTCCATATGACTGAAGTTGCAACATAATAGAGTACTAGTTCTATATCCCTGCGTGATCATCATCTCCATATGACTGAAGTGATACTTCCATCTTGACATCACATCCAATACACTACGATTCTCAATAAACCCAGAAGAGGCGTACACAGAACCTGTTAAAGCCCCGAACGACCAAAATCAAAACGTATTGATTGTCGCAAGTATTAGCGATGTAAGTCTCAGGTTAAGACCAAATACACCTACCCTGATTCGGATTCCCATAGACACATAGTCATACTACCAATGGGATTCCGAAGGGTCTATCCAGAGCGAAGCTGTTTTCGTACCATCGGCAAACACAACCTCCTATCACACTTGCATAAGTATCCAATACTTAAATATATGAGAACTATATTATTACGATTCCATAACACGCACAAGTGCAATACTAGTCTATTCTGCATTATCGATGTCCATTCTCGATAATACTACGACTAGAGATATTTAATGATTAAACCTTCGTGGATAGATATTGTCTCATATCTTATAATCCGTAACTAATCATAAGGACTTTTATCATTTATATATATATTCAAGTAATCTAATTACAAAATGATAAAATAGCAATTTCCATTGTCACATAGTTAATTTGTACAAAAACCACAATGTCTTTTACAAATAGTGACGTTATGGGTCATAATTGTCCAACAAATCTTCCTCATTCAACTTCGCACTGAAGTACGCAATAGGTCTCTTCTCTTGCATCAATACCGCTCCAATACCTATGCCAATCGTGTTACACTCTATCTCGAAAATGCAATTAAAATTCAGAAGTGGGAGGGAGGTGCACTGCATAACTTTTACTTGAGCGTCTGGAAAGCACTCTCTTGAGCCCCACCCTACTGAAATTCAATCGTCTTCTTGACTACCTCAGTCAAGGTGCTGCTATATACTGAAATCCTTCACAAAGCACCGGTAGAAATTTGAAAACCCATGAAAACTCTGAACCTCAGACACTATGGCGGGTGTTGGCTAATCTAATTGTTTTAACTTTCTCCTCGTCCACTTCTATGCCATGTGTTATCACAAAAAAACCAAGAAAAATGATCATATCCATGCAAAATGTACATTTCTTACAGTTAGCAAATAATTTTTATTTTCTTAAATCATCAAGCACACATCTCAAATGATCTCCATGCTCATCTAAAAATTTATTGTATACTAATATGTCATCAAAATATACCACTACAAAATTCCCTATATATACACGCAACACATGGTTGATAAGTCTCATAAAAGTACTAGAGCTGTTTGTCAAACCAAAAAGCATCACTAACCACTCATTTAGCCCATAGTTGGTTTTAAAAGCGGTCTTCCAATCGTCACCCTCTCTCATACTAATCTGATGATACCCACTCTTAAGGTCAATTTTGTTGAAAATCTTAGATCCACGCTGTTCATCTAACATATCATCTAGTCAATGAATGGTGTGTCGATACTTTACCTTGATATTGTTGATGGCATGACATTTCATACACATGTGCCACGTCTCATCCTTCTTAGGCACTAATAGCACAGACAGTGCGCACGAGCTCATACTCTCTCGTACATTAGCCTTCTTCATCAGCTACTCAACTTACCATTGAAGTTTCTTTGTCTCATCAGGATTACTCCAATATACGGGTCTATTGGGAATGACAGCTCCATGAATGAAATCGATCTGATGCTTTATCCCTCAAATGGGTGGAAGCCTATTAGGGATGTCATCTATGAGCACTTCTCCAAATTCTTACAAAAGAGAAGAAATAGAAACAGGAAGTGAACTGTTAATGTTAGTAAATAAGGAAAAATATGGTGTATCCTTATACACTATCAGCAACATGATTTGCTAGCTTTATAAGTTCTCATCACTTCTCCCTCACCCAGATAAAAACTTTTTTCACTCTCAATTTCTTCTTACTCTCTCCCTCAACCCACTTTCCCTTAGGCTTACTCTGGGCTCTAATCCTAGTGTTTCCCCTACTCCCGATTTTAGACCCTATTTTCTCACCATTATAACTCTTACCCCCTCTCCCCCAAAGATGTGATTTATCTCTCTCTCTCTCTTTTTCTCTCATTTTATCTCACCAACTGTAATTTGACTTGATCATCATGGACCTATCTAGGTTTCAAAGGATATAACGTAATGGGCTTGCTCTTATACTGGAATGAATATTTGTTCCTAAGCCCATCATGTATCACTTTCATATCGAACTGTCACGCCCCCCCTAAAAGTATGTGGCCTGCCTGTATGGGTACCACATCACACAACATTTCATATGTATAAGGCCCAACGGTAAATGTCAACAACACCTGCTTGGTCACTCTGACCTTACCACACTCATTAAGCCACTAAATCCTATATGGTTTAGGATATTTTAAACACGACAATCCTAACCTCGCAAACAATGTTGTGCTAGTCACGTTGGTACAACTACCTCATCTATTATTATACTATATGACCTCTCATTCACGCTACGCCTAGTGTGGAAAATATTATCTCTCTGTTGCTTGGTCTCTTCCTCTGCTATTTTTGCTGTCAATACTCTCCTAGACACAAATGGCAAGTTATCTAATGGGTATGTTGCTCCTCATCATCACTAGTTTCCTATGACGCATGCAACTCATCTTCCACCTCCTCATCTGTGGAATCGATATTATCGTCATCCTTCATTATCAATGTTCACTTGTTGGAGCACTATGATGCATAATGTCTCATACCCAAACACTTAAAATACTTTATTTCCTTGGATTTTGGGATTACTACTTCAGACTTAACCTTAGCTCTACTTCACTTATTTTCCTTTACCACTCTCGGCTTGGACCTTCATCTCTCTGTTCATCACTAGGTCATTTCCCCTTCCGAGAATAAATTCCATATGCAATGTAACTAGATGCGAATTTCTTCTTCAATTATCTTTCTACCTTGATTTCCATGTGTAGCATATCTTTTAACTCTACATAACAATATAACTCAACTACACTTGCAATCTCCTTATTTAACCCACTTAAAAGCTGAACCATCGTGGCTTCCCTATCCTCCATCACATTCGCCTTAATCATGGCTACCTCCATCTCAATATGATAGTCTTCAACACTCTTAGACCCTTGATATATATATTATAGCTTCTGATATAACTCTCTGTAGTAGTGGCTTAGAATGAATCTTCTTCGTATGAGAGCATTTAACTCCTCCCAAATCTACATTGGCCTATCATGGTTCATTCTCATGTTAGTTACCAACTGATCTCACCAAATTACAACATAGTCAGTAAACTCAATTGCGACCAACTTCAAATTTTTCTCATCGGAATACCTATGGCAATAAAGAATCAGTTCGATCTTTCTCTCTCATTCCAAATACATCTCTGGATCATTTCTTCCTTGGAAATATGAAATTTTCATCTTAATACTACCTAAGTCACCATCTATACCCTCTTTCCTACTATGATCTGTCATGTCAGGCTCCATTCGATAGTCATAATTACGCTCATCATATTCATCTGTCTCATATCTATCTCAAAATCTATCACCAAATCGTCTATCTTCTCTCTCATAGGACCTTCTATCTCTTCTCTGAAAATCTCTCTGTTCATCAAACCTTTTGTCTCGTTGTTCATATTTCCTCTCATACCGCATATCCATCAGCCTATACCTATCTTCTACATCATCGAACTCATCTGAATCTTCCATATCATCCAGATTATTCTCTACTTCAAACTCATGTATAGGTTCCTAGGTGGTTAATGCTATGTCTGTTCCTGCTTAAATTGTTCTGACCCTTCAGCTTCCTTCTAAACACTAGACAATTGGACACTAGTAACTTCCCTCGATAACCTCTCTATTACCGCGCTCATATCCCCAAAAATTCCCCTGAACTCTGCCATATTCTTCTCTATGGTATTAAACCTCGCATTAACGTCCATGTCTTTCTCTGCCACTTAACAGACAGATCAGTAATAACATGAAAAAAAATTAAGGAATTGAAATAAGAGAGAAACCTCACAAGCTCTCGTGTTTCACTCTCTCATACTCAAGTGATTACCTATGTTCAATGTCGAACACAACCCCCAATGGGATACACAACCAGTGTATAGCCCATAGTCAACAAAAACCACAAGGAATCAATTATGTAAGGGTAACAAGTATAGTGACATGTGACTTGAGAAGCAACAATAATGATACTCAATCAAGAAAACCTATAACTAGAATGTAAAAAGGAATGAATAAATAAACAAGGGCAATAAGTATGCTAAGTGCGGTGTGCACTATAAAAATCCTAGCAAAAGGTCAATTTGGATTGATTTTTTTTTTTTTTTTGGATTTTTTTAGAGTCTAATCTGAAGCAGAATTCAGAGTTTGATGTTGAAGTCCCAAATTTAGAGTCTGATATAATCCTGAGTTCAGAGTCTGATTCTGAGGTTCTGAATTCAGAGTCTGATCGGATGATGCTTTAGAGTCTGATTTTGAGGTTCTGAATTCAGAGTTTGATACTGATGTTTTTGAATTCAGAGTCTGATCTGATGATGCTTCACAGTCTAATTTTGAGGTTTTGAATTCAGAGTCTGATATTGGGGTTCTGAATTCAGAATCTGATCTGAAACTATGTTCAGAGTCCGATGCTGACGTTCTAACTTTCAGAGTCTCATGGTACGTTATGATTTCAGAGTCTGACGCTATGTTCTGACTTCAGAGTCTGATCTGCTAGTACTTTTTAAAAAAAATGACACATAAAGGTATCTAACTAAAACATATAATCAAAAAGATGCAAAATAGATTATAAAACATAAAGAAAACATAGAAAAAAAAAAAACAGAACCCAATAATAGGCAAGAATCAAGATGAACAAGAATCTTGATGACCGAAAACATACAATAAAGACTAAATGCAAAAAAAAAAAAAAAAAAAAAAAAAAAAAAAACACACACACACACACACAAAGTAAAGATAGAAAGCCAGACCGTTGGACCCTAAGCTCAGATAACCAATTAATACGAGACTTGATACTATAAAGACAAATCCGACCCAAGATCTCGTAGACCCTCAAAGAACTTGTTCTTGAAAATCATTGGAGATTGCCTCAGATGAGTCTTTGTTCAATCACTGAACTTTGGAAGAATCATTCTTCTCTCATACAAAGCAAGTCACAAAATTTTTGTATTTTCTTTCAGTAGTGTTTTGCCTCTTTTATTTCATCCAAACAGTGTTAATTAGTAGAATGAATCAAACTCTAATAAAGCAAAATGACAAAAAAAAATCTTAAACTACTCATAATCAACTCAAGCCCACAACTCTTAATTTCTAGTCCTTTAAAAGACCACAACTAAATAAAAATAAACTAACACAAAATTGACCCCAGTAAAAAAGTGTGTATCCATATTTTAGGTCAATACATGCAAATAAATAATAGTACAATGAAACTAAGCCTAAACACATGGTCTGTGAGTTGCGCGCAAGTTATTTAATTCATTGACTTAAAAATACTTCATGTTGCTCATCGATGACTTGGGTCAAGTGTATGACTCTTGAACCCTCTCCCTTGAAGTCCATTTGGCTTATAATGTGCTTGTTCAACTTGGCCTTATGATGTTGGGCTAGGCCTTCCATGACACATTTGATCTTCTTAGTTATGTGCCTTGTAATTGGTCCAGCTGGTACATCGATTGTATTATTGGTTCTCTCGATCAATTATGGTGCTGCTATGATCACATCAACTTGGGTCTGACAATATTCGTGTCCACAAAAAATTAAAGACTCAGATATTGGTCTGTGCGTGTCTGGAATTCCTAGACCCGAATCCAAAATTTTTATTTATTTTAAAATTTTAAAATAAATAAAAAAAGAAGAGAATTACAAAAATATAAAAATGGAAAAGAATGAAATTGAAAGTTACTAAAAATATATCAATAAATACAAAATATGTAGTTAAAAAATATAAGATAAGAATACAAAATAAAAATAAAAAAAATTAGGTTCCCAAACCCTTTGGGTCTACTAGATCCAGGCCAAGTGTACTGGCTCAAGAAATTTTTTTCCATATCCGGTTACATACCTGGATCCACAGTTCGGATTCCTAGCTATGGCAACTTTGGAGAAGCAAATTTTTTTCCCCGTAAAATGACTTAATAATTTATACCCCCAAGTAATTTTCCAAAAAAAAAAAGAAAAGAAAAACTAAACTTTTCCATTAATTAAAGAACGATTTAAGTCAACCAAGTTTTTCATAAAGTGTCCAAACACGAGGAAAATATTTTAAGAAAAAGCTTTTATAATGAAAAACAAACTCCTCTAGGGGTGTGGTTTGGTGGTGTAGGGCGGAGGATCTGACCTTGAGGTCTTGGGTTCGAATCTAGGGAGCATTTCTTGTAAGAACCTGGGACTATTGAGAGTTTTACCTACTCTGCTTAAGTCCAGAAGAGGTGGTTTGACGGTGAAATTTCCAACGATTCCAAAATAAAAATTCAAAAAACGACTCTACATGTAATTGGAACACATAATTGAAAATTAAGTGATAATTTGAATATACGTTCTAGCTAAGTTTTACTTTTAGGTGGTTTCAAATAATGGAACACATCAATACTTTTTTTATAGAAAAATTTGAAAAACTTTTAAAGATAGATCACTGTTGAGTGGAAATGATGCAAAAATGTAATATCATGAATATTTTCGGAACCGTCCTGGAAGATGTCTAAATTGAAATTTAGAATTTGAAATTGAATGATATTTAAAAATAAGACCTTATGTGTTGGAAAAGAATTATTTTTAAGTGATGTTTCGTCGAGTTAAAAAACACGTGGGTTCGATAACCGGTTATGTGATTTCTATTTTTAATGTTATACAAATAAAAGGTTTCTTATCTCGACTATAAAGATAGCAAACGAACTCTGATTGAGCTGATTCTTGATCATCCAGACTCTTTTTTCTGAGACGAACAACTTTCATGTTGAATACTTTTTGAAATTTACATCATAAGTGCTTCAAAAACGTGAATTTCTGAAACAATCCCATGACATGAACCTAACTGTAATTTTCAGAGGGTCAGATTTTAATTTTTTGAAACTTTTCTATAAATACCTTGTAGTTTCTTGAAATCACAAAAATGGCAAAATAACTTGAAATCTCCTACCCGACCCCTTAAACTCATTTCGCGTTCTAGGATCCCTTGCTTATGTCGGCGGCCCGCTGGCCAACTCCGACCGGCACGACCGGCTAGAGGGGTGCGTCGACCACCCTTCCGACACGTGGTGGCCGCAACAGCCCCCAGGCGCCAGTAAATGGCGATAAGGGGAGGGAAATAAGAGGGATTTGGTATCCCGATCTCGACTCATCACTTCATTTCACGGCCTGAGTCACCCATCAAATCGAAGCTCTCGGTGAGTACTACAAGATGACAGTGATGATTTTTCCAATATATGCTCGGTTTCACACGAAACGATTGAGGAATATTCGGATGAGTAGTGATCCACGGTGAACAGTAGCTCTAATAGAAATTCTGTTGATTCCAGTGCATTCGTGGGATCATTTGGAGTCTGTATATGCCCTCTAAATCTCGTTAAGATCTCCCGGTAAAAATTCGCTAATTTCAAATTTTTCATTAAATATTCGGATGTATCAAGTAGCTTCGTAGAGTAGCGTAATGATATAATTTGAATTGATTAAGTATTAGTATATTCAATATGTGCAATTGGTAGAATCCAAGTGAAAACGGAACCAGTCTGATCGATCCGATAGAATATGCAAGTTTCTGGTAAAAATGGGTTTTCTGTGTATTAATATATTTTGATCGTAATGATGGAATATATGATGATAGAATAGTATTTAGATAAATCTGGGTAGGTTCGGAGGGTTCAAAACTCTTCCGTAACATTTGCGAAAACTTTTTTGAAGATTTTCTAAAAACGTGTAAATCGAGATTTAAGTGAACTGGTGGTTTGGAATAGTTTGCATTGATATTTTAAGAGTAATGGAACTAAAAATATTGAAATCGCACTTGATTTGGTTGTCCTGGAAAGATCTAGAATTTTATCATAGTTAAGTCGAAAATACCGTAAATCGTGATTCTGGCGGCTTTTCGCTATTTATTTTGACAGATGTCACTAGGTTGGAGTGCTCGCAAAGCCAGGTAAGTAACCCATGCGATGCGTTCTCAAATCGTTCTTTCGTGCTATATATATATATATATATATATATATATATATATATATATATATATGAATAGTTTAGGATAGTTAAAGATGGGTTTGAGAAATGACTTCGAGGTCGGTATAGTTGAGTTAGTTGAGCATCACATGTATGATATTTCGTTATTGATATGATATGAAGTGAGTAGTTGATGATTACAATGTCTGTGTGTATGTATTGATGTTCTTGAAGTGGATTGTTCAAGGATAATACTATGATATATATTTTGAAAATATTGATGAGTTTAATGGCTACATGTATATATTGATGCATGTAACTGCATGGACTCGTAATAGTATGTGTATGTATGTATGTATGTATGTAAGGGTATGAACTTGTATCGATATGAATGCATGTATAGAAATGAATATGAAAATGTATAAGTATATGAACATGTATTTGTATATGCATAGGATGTTAAGACATGAAGATGATAAAGGCTGTGATACTTGAATTCAAGTAATACGTATATTCGTATATTTGAAACATGTGTATGTATGTGAGAGTTTGAATGATATTTTAGAGTGTTGTGATCGGTGCGTAATCACACGGGTATAACGCAAGTGCACGTATCATTCAAGTAGTATAAAAATATCGATCCCACGAGGACTTAGTTTCTACTGTTGTTATTAATTAATGATACTATTTATTTACAAGTATCTAATTAAAGGAGAAGAGAATGATTACTTTTGGTTTGTTGAATGTGGATTTCCTTAAATAAAATAAACAAAAGAAAATACTAAGAGAAATAAATAAAAGACACAAAGATCTAGGGTTGTGATTCCACACAATATTATCCTAAAAATGAATTGATTCTCTTATACATGTATAATAAGTCAGTTTGCTAACATGGAACACGAAGATATGCAAAAACCTCTGTCGATGGTCAGACGTAAATACCTAAATAACCCAATTAATCATATGTCTATGTTAACCAAGTTACCTGAATTCATTAAGTTCAAGTTCCAAAAGTGGCTACCCCCGCCCGACAGGTATATGTCTATCGTGTAAGGAAATCTATTAAAGGGTTATTTATCCTCAAGGAAGATCGTGGGCTATTGAATCTAAGGCTGAAACCTAAAATCCCTTCGTCAAGTTCATTTTAAGTTTACCAAATCAATCTTATCAATGGCCAATTAACAAGAAGCATTAAGCTTAAGACTCAATAAAAAAACTAAAGAATTACCTATAAAAAGAAAATCAATTATTAATTATATGGATATTGTATTTCATCATTTCCCTAGAATAAAAATAAAATGTTGGGGGTTAGGGGTTCCACCTTTACTAATTCTAATTTAGAAATCTCCCTTATTATAATATAGAAATTATCAGCGATATTACCAACCGACCATGCAAACGGTATCCTGATTAAGTCAGATTTTCAATTAAGTCCAACCGACCAAAAGACGGTGTTATCATTTGTCCATAAACCAGTCATATAGGCGGTAATCATCTGTCACCTAAAGACCAGACATATAGGCGGTGTCAAATTATATCAAATAACTAAAACCACTCATTAAGGCGGTAATCCTTTAATTAAATTATAATTTCCATATTATAATTAAGGGAGATTGATCTAAACTAAAACAATAAAAGCTTCACCCTTCCCCGAGCGGAAATTTAACTACTAAACATAAAAGAAAAGAAAAGAAAAAACATACTATTATTACTAAAAATAAAAATAGATAATTAAATTACAAAACATAAACAAATAAGATGCAATCCTTAAATTCCTTACAAAATCCTAAGGAAAGCATGAGAATTACAAATGAAATGGCTTGGTATATATATGAAAATCTAAAGGATTCCACCAATTTCTCCACCAATTACTCCACCAAACACTCCACAAAATCCTCCACCAAACACTCCACCAAACATGCCACAAGACACTCCAAAAAATACTCCACCAAACATGCAAGCATGTTTTGTAGAAGTTTGACAATTGTAAATTGTCATTTTCCATTTTTTTTTTTAATTTTTGATAATGACTTTAGTAATTACACAAAATATACTGGATTATTCGTTAATTTCGGTCTTGAACACTTCGGAATTCAAAAATATTTAAAACTTAAAAGTTGTAGATTTTTTAGTCTTCTTTAGTCTGCAACTTGAATCAGCTCAATCGAATATCAGATGAAAAAGTTATGGCCCAAATACCAAACTTACGCAAAACTGGAATTTAGGACTGCACTTTGTGACGCGTACAGTAAAATTTCGTTTTTGCCTGTTTTGCTCTGGATTTCATTGTTTTAGCCCCGAGTTGATTCTGTTAAGTCACAATTTTATTTTATCTGCAAAATAAACTAAAACACATGAAAACATTCATCAAACCCGATAAACTAAACAAAATATCAGGTAAAATGGGCTGTAAAATGTGATATATTTTCCACTCATCACACCCCCAAACCTAACACTTTGCTAGTCCTCGAGCAAAAAAATAAAAAAAAAAATAATAGAAATTAAACTAAGCCACTTTCGTAGGGATTACGGTTGCATTTAGCGTATACAACAAGCCTTTAAACCTCTAGGTGTCCCTAGTGGACGAGTTATAGTCTCGTGAGGGTTTATAGCAACGATACCACAAACATTTGATAAAAAAGTAAAAAGATAGTAAAACTAATGCACACAAAAGTAAAAAGACAAGAGAAAATAGAATAAAGAAGTTAGTGACTAAACAGGTGAAACTTCTACTCCAAGTTAGTAGTTGTTTTCTTTCTTTCTAAATTATCGAATAATTAAATCTCCGATTATTTTTACCATTCTCCATATACACAGCCAACAAAATATTACTCAACTCATTTTGCCCACAATAGTCACAAGTGTAGTTGAAAAGAGTAATATTTTTGTCCTAAAATTTTATCAGAATTACATCTTTTTGTAGCAATGAAATAATTTTTTTTTCTTTTTTTCCTTTTTTTTATTTATATACAATATCTTCCATCTATGTAGCGAGCTTTAGGCAGTGACTCCCAAACCAGTTTGCTTTAGGGCACCAGGTGTTAAGACACCCCTCCTACAACTTAATTACTCGGATCTCAAACATAAATATATTTTTGCAACATCTTTGATCCATATAGTGAGCTTTGGGTCAGTGACTCCCAAACCAGCTGGCTTTAGGGCACTAGGTGTTAAGACACCCCTACACACTTAATAACTCGGATCTCAGACCTTTTTTCACTTTTTTTCTTTTTTTCTTTTTTTTATCCCATCATTTTTTTAGATGCTTCCACCAATTAAACTAGAGCGTTGAATATTACAAACTCGTCAATTACTTCTCATGTCCGTATATTACTATGCATGTTGATAATACATGTCAACTGAGCATATGAACATCTATTTTAGTCAGTTTTATGGAGAATTCATAAATTAAATAATTCAAAAGGAAATAAACCAAAATTAACTTGTTCCGAAATAGGTTGAGATACATCTCAGGAGTGGACATTCCTTACATAGCTATCTCATACCAATTTCACGTGATTAATCAAATTAAAAACACAAAAACACTAAATATTTTTTTGATTTTTTGTAAAAATTATCATTTTTTTTGTATTTTTCGAAAAAAAAATTAGACTAAAAAATCACAAAATAAAAAATATACTAATCAATTATTCCCTCCCCCAAACCTAAATGAGACATTGTCCCCAATATCTTCAACAGTAGAAGAAGAGTTTAGAAGATCATACCTGGTTAACTGAAATTCTACGAAAAATTACTGATTAAGATCTATATCTGATTTACGCTTCTTACCACGATCATTATCTGACCAGTTCAACTTATAAAGAATGGGGTCGATTTTTTGTTCAAATGCTAAGATTTGGTCAATTAATTCCTCGGCCGTTGTTGCAGTCAGGAAAATATCTTGTATTGATTTTGTGCCAAACTCATGTATTTTGGCTTCTACAAGAAATACAAACAGAAAATCGAAAAAAATGATCAATATGAGTAATCCAATGGGCTTCCGATGAATGTTCAAGTGCGCCTATGATGCCACTGCGAATATTTCCTCAAACGTTCCAAGCCCAATTGGTAAAGTAATAAACGCATCAGCAGTATTGACCATCTTAAGGGGTTGTTCAGACATTCCCGAGACAATGCTTTCATCTCCATTTTTTTCGATTATGTGTTCGTCCGTCAAAGTTTTTGGAATGATTCCCAAAAAGTTTTCGCCACACTCCTGAACGGCTTTTGAAATGCTTCCAATCAATCCAAGATTGCCACCGCCATATACTAGGTGCATATTTCGTTCTGCTATGACTCTCTCCAATTCTTTGTAGCCTCAATGAACTCTGGTTTATACCAGAGTTGGATCCACTGAAAATAAAAATTTGCTTGACTCGCTGTTGTGAAGTTGCTTCCATTTATCTCTCTTATTTGGATGTATATCTGGATGTCGTCGAGAGAGAGAAATGTATAGCTAAATTTATAGAACCTGAAAATGGGTGAGTAATAGTTGCACTAGTATCTGCCAAATGACAATTATTAGTTTAACGTTAAAAATAAATCGTGAAAAGTCAAAAAGTTTAGATCTTGTCGGCGAAAAAAGGAAATAAAAATAGAAAATAAAATCAAAGCAATTATTAAGGCAACAAAATTGTGGACGCAATACGCCACTCGTTCGGTATATAAACCCATCAGGATGCGTCTCAAGAATTCATTCTTTACTCAGCCATCACAAATGAATTAGCTCTCTTCTTGTGATTGCCAAACATCAATCATTCTATCTTAAAATGCTCTGTTGTGCTTTTCCCTACAAAAATATCACACAATATTAAAAACTCTACAACATGTATATATAAAATATGGAAACAGAATTTACAACAAATTACATAGGTTGCCTCTCTGTTAGCGCTAAATTTTTCGTCTTCAGCCAGACGTGACTGAAATCTATTTGTCAAGGAGTTTTCAGCGTGGTTTTGGATGTCCAATTAAAGACAAATCCATGAGCGTTGTTGTTAATGGTCTCTTCCAACTGTAAAGTGGCAAAAGGAATTTTATCTCATTTAGTACTCGTGCCGCCTTTTTAAACTTTGTCGCTCCAGCAGTTCTGGAAAGAAAGAAAGAAAATCAGGAGGTCTCGTATGATTCTTGACTTAGAATGGAAGTTCCATTCTGTCAAGCTTTTGGGCGATATATTTATTTTGTACTCCCCAAAACAGTGATGTTTCTCTTGAATGCTCAAGTTCTTCCATTTCTTCTGTCATTTTCTCATTCATTTACTCTGCTTCTTCCTCCACCTTTTCTTCACAGATGTATTTTAAAATTTCCTTGTTCAACTCTTCATCTGTAATCTTTGAAATGCATGCATCATAATTGTCAACCTGAGGATAGAAAGATGTGTCTGATTTTAGGTCTTCATCTCTAGGTTGATATGACTGGCTCAGATAGATCTTCTTTAAAAATTTATGCAATGAATGCTCCAAGATCTCCAACTAGAGGATGTAAAGATGTTTCTGTTTGTAAGATTTTATCCCCTGTGGTTGGTATGGGTAGTTCTTCTTCAAACATCATTGCAATACATGCTCCAAGATCTTCATTTTGAGGATACAGAATTTCATCCTCAATTTTGATGTAGTTGGTAAAAACAACTCCTTCTTCATCCTCATCAGAGTCTGAATAATAAAAATCAAACAGAGACTTTGCTGGTTTGGGCTCATGAACTGATACCTCTGGTTGTTGATACTGCTCAACCACTTCCTTAGTTAAAGTGTCATCGTGACATGCTTGGTACTCGAAGGCTTCATCAGTGTCATCTGAAATGCTCCTTGAGGTATGTAGCTCAAATTTTCTGTTAATTGTCTCGTTTGTTCTGTCAGTCTCTGAATGGATGCTAATTGTCTCTGAATACTTTCGAATTGATTTTGGACTGATTCAAGCATTGTATCCAACTTTTCCTCTTGTTTCTTGAACTAATCTTTGAGAATGTCAATCATCTGATCTTCCTCTGATGGTTCTGGTTCTTGATGAAGATCAAAGATGGATGGTGAATAAGATGAAAAGTATGATGGTTCCTCGTATATTGAATAATTCCAATAATTCTGCCACTCTAAAAGGTATATACATTGATCGCTCGGGTGGTTACCATCACATATTACACATCTCACCATTTCGTTCTGTTGGGCAAATGTAGAATTGATTGGTTCTGACATCCAGTGATAATTTTTGGACTGGACAACATGCCTTAGAAAACTAGACTGTTTTTCCCTGAATTGGGGTGTATCTTCTTCCAGTAAAGTTGTAATCTTTCAATATCCCAATAGCATTTCATTATTCAACCACCTGAAAAAAAAAAAAATTACAGATAAATAAAAATAAGAAAATTAGATACAAGTAAATTAGATAGCTTCAAAATTAATAACTCAATAAAAATAAGTCATTGGCAACGACGCTAAAAACTTAATCGGTGCGTAGTCACACGCGTATAACCCAAGCGCACGTATCGTTCAAGTAGTATAAAAATATCAATCCCACGAGGACTTAATTCCTACTATTATTATTAATTATTGATATTATTTATTTACAAGTATCTAATTAAAGGAGAAGCCAATGATTGCTTTTGGTTGGTTGAATTTGGATTTCCTTAAATAAATAAACAAAAGAAAATACTAAGAAAAATAATAAAAGGCACAAAGATCTAGGGTTGTGATTCCACATAATATTATCCTAAAGAAGAATTGATTCTTTTATACATGTGTAATAAGTCAGTTTGCTAACCTGGAACATGAAGATATGCAAAAGCCTCCGTCGATGGTCAAACGCAAATACCCAAATAACCCAATTAATCATATGTCTATGAGTTGTGATTCCACATAATATTATCCTAAAGAATAATTGATTCTCTTATACATGTGTAATAAGTCAGTTTGCTAACCTGGAACACAAAGATATGCAAAAGCCTCAATCGATGGTCAAACGCAAATACCCAAATAACCCAATTAATCATATGTCTATGTTAACCAAGTTACCTGAATTCATTAAGTTCAAGTTCCAAAAATGGCTACCCTCGCCCGATAGGTGTATGTCTCTGAATACTTTCGAATTGATTTTGGACTGATTCAAGCATTGTATCCAACTTTTCATCTTGCTTCTTGAACTAATCTTTGAGAATGTCAATCATCTGATCTTCCTCTGATGGTTCTGGTTCTTGATGAAGATCAAAGGTGGATGGTGGATAAGATGAAAAGTATGATGGTTCTTCGTACCTTGAATAATTCCAATAATTCTGCCACTCTAAAAGGTATATACATTGATCGCTCGGGTGGTTACCATCACATATTACACATCTCACCATTTTGTTCTGTTGGGAAAATGTAGAATTGATTGGTTCTGATATCCAGTGATAATTTTTGGACTGGACAACATGCCTTAGAAAACTGGACTATTTTCCCCTGAATTGGGGTGTATCTTCTTCTAGTAAAACTCGTAATCTTTCAATATCCCAATAGTATTCCATTGTTCAACCACCTGAAAAAAAAAAAAGAATAAAAATTACAGATAAAAATAAAGAAAATTAGATACAAGTAAATAATAACTCAAGAAAAATAAGTCTCTGGCAACGGCGCCAAAAACTTGATTGGTGCGTAGTCACACGCGTATAACGCAAGCGCACGTATCGTTCAAGTAGTATAAAAATATCAATCCCACGGGGACTTAATTCCTACTATTATTATTAATTATTGATACTATTTATTTATAAGTATCTAATTAAAGGAGAAGAGAATGATTACTTTTGGTTTGTTGAATGTGGATTTCCTTAAATAAAATAAACAAAAGAAAATACTAAGAAAAATAAATAAAAGACACAAAGATATAGGGTTGTGATTCCGCATAATATTATCCTAAACAAGAATTGATTCTCTTATACATGTGTAATAAGTCAGTTTGCTAACCTGGAACATGAAGATATGCAAAAGCCTCCGTCGATGGTCAAACGCAACCCAATTAATCATATGTCTATGGGTTGTGATTCCACATAATATTATCCTAAAGAAGAATTGATTCTCTTATACATGTGTAATAAGTCAGTTTGCTAACTTGGAACATGAAGATATGCAAAAGCCTCCGTCGATGGTCAAACGCAAATACCCAAATAACTCAATTAATCTTATGTCTATGTTAACCAGGTTACCTGAATTCATTAAGTTCAAGTTCCAAAAGTGCCTACCCCCGCCCGATGGGTATATGTCTATCTTGTAAGGAAATATATTAAAGATTATCTATCCTCAAGGAAGATCATGGGCTATTGAATCAAATGCTGAAACCTAAAATCCCTTCGTCAAGTTCATTTTAAGTTTACCAAATCAATCTTATTAATGGCCAATTAACAAGAATTATTAAGCTTAAGACTCAATAAATAAAAAATAAAAAAACTAAAGAATTGCCCATAAAAAGAAAATCAATTATTAATTGTATGGATAATGTGTTTCATCACTTCCCTAGAATAAAAATAAAATATTGGGGGTTAGGGGTTCCACCTTTACTAATTCTAATTTAGAGATCTCCCTTATTATAATATAGAAATTATCAGTGATATTACCAACCGACCATGCAAGCGATATCCCGATTAAGTCAGATTTTCAATTAAGTCCAACCGACCAAAAGGCAGTGTTATCATTTGTCCATAAACCAGCCATATAGGCGGTAATCATCTGTCACCTAAAGATCGCCCAAATAGGCGGTGTCAAATTATGTCAAATAACTAAAACCAGTCATTAAGGCGGTAATCCTTTAATTTAAATTATAATTCCCATATTATAATTAAGGGAAATTGATCTAAACTAAAATAATAAAAGCTTCACTCTTCCCCCAGCGGAAATTTAACTACTAAACATAAAAGAAAAGAAAAGAAAAGAAAAAACACTACTACTATTACTGAAAATAAAAAATACATAAATTAAATTACAAAAAATAAACAAATAAGATGCAATCATTAAATTCCTTATAAAATCCTAAGGAAAGCATGAGAATTACAAATGAAATGGCTTGGTATATATAGGAAAATCTAAGGATTCCACCAATTTCTCCACCAATTACTCCACCAAACACTCCATCAAACATTCCACAAGACACTCCACAAAACACTCCACCAAACATGCAAGCATGTTTTGTGGAAGTTTGACAATTGTAAATTGTCATTTTTCATTTTTTTTTTATTTTTGATAATGACTTTAGTAATTACACAAAGTACACTGGATTATTCGTTAATTTCTGTCTTGAAAACTTCGGAATTCGAAAATATTTAAAACTTCAAAGTTGTAGATTTTTAGTCTTCTTTAATCTGAAACTTGAATCCGCTCAATCGGATATCGGATGAAAAAGTTATGGCTAAAATACCAAACTTGTGCAAAACTAGAATTTAGGATTGCACTTCGTGACGCGTATAGTAAATTTTCGTTTTTGCCATTTTTTGCTCCAGATTTCATCGTTTTAGCCCCGAGTTGATTCTATTAAGTCACAATTTTTTTTATCTTCAAAATAAATGAAAACGCATCAAAATATTCATCAAACCCGATAAACTAAATAAAATATTAGGTAAAAGGACTGTAAAATATGATATATTTTCCGCTCATCAGTTTGTTATGGACGTGCTTGTGTATGAGAAGTCGTGTGATGAGTTTGGTATGCCGTGATATGTATGCATGAATGTGGGTTTAATTGGTCGATGATTTCGTGGTATAGTTGTTGAGCTGGTTAGGAATCCGTTCGGACGGAATTCATCTATTACCTATTCTAAAATAGGTAATGAGTCACGTACGAGTATTATATGCGTAAGCAAGCCATATATATGTATTTTTTTGATTATGTGTCTTGTGATGTATTGGTTGTTATATGTGCTTCGTGGTTGGTTGCACGATGATTATGTGCATGTACGTGTATGATAGAACTCGTAGATTATATGGATAATGAATGCTTATGTGACATGAATGAATGAATGAATTGAAAACTATGTGAGCGTTAGATGTATAAAGAGCGTTTGTTAAATTGTATTGGTATGTCTGTATATGTATAAGAACTTTGGAATTTTTTTGGCATGTATATAAGAGAGGTGTGCTACGCTATGTGTAAATGCATATGAATCATGAATGTTAAGTCATTGTAAGGTTACTGTAATTAAAGGAAGTTAATGGAGGTTTATTTTGTATTGAGGAAAGTTTATTTAACATACTGATTTGATGATATTTCAAAGTTAGATAATGGTGATAAAAGTATAGATGTATGGTTTCATATTTCACATGATTAAAGTGGATTTGATATTAAACGATATACTCTACGGTTGTAACATCTCGCCTAGGCCAGGATGCACCCGGCAGGAGATAGGAAAACTCATCTCTATAAGCCTCTGAATCTGAAGAAATTTCGGCATGATGGATTCGTAACATCATGCAACCTGGCTTATAGCCAGCACACAAGACAACCTGCGCAAACAAACTCAACAATGATGCAACATCACTAGGCCTCAGGCCTGAACTCAAAGAACAAAAGTAAATACTGGCCTCCGGCCATAACTCAAAATAAAACTATGCTATTATACACTCATACATATGATATTCAAATGCAAATACGAATACAAAGGTCGTGAGGACCCACAACTTGACCCATGACTCAAAGACTCTCTTGACTGCAGTTGGGGCGATCCACTGTCTTCAAATTCTGCACTGAATTCCCGCTGATTCAATAACTGCTACTAACCTGCAAAACTACAAACTGTGGTGGAGTGAGTCATATGACTCAGTAAGTAACTATGCTTCTAACTTAAACATACAACTCATACAAGGTTTATTTCTAATATATTGATGACTTAAAATGTCTATATAGTCTCATATAATTCTCAAATCTAGGTTAACTACAAAACTCTTATTCAAGTCCAGACATTACCACTTATTACAAGATTATGTTCTAATTCACACACCCTTACATCTTATTTCATACCTAAACTTTAACATCTATAAATCCATCTATTGTACCAAGACTCATTACGTATCCACCACGTTACTTTAATATCTTTTCACTTTTATATATATTTACTTTGTATCTAGTTCTGGCCTTTAATTTAAAACCTCTTATTCTTACTTTCTTTGAAATATCATCAAATCGGATTGATAAATTACTCTTTCTATTAAATTTTGATCAATCAAACATACATGTATATGTAATCATTTATCATAACTGTCATTCCAAAAGGTTTCTCATGTATAAGCATACAATTCATGCCAATATCAATCTGTATATGAATATAAACGTTATAATGATATCATGCATTAGTATAGGTTATGTATAGATAACTCGAATGGTATCTAAATGTACGATGTATATGCAAAAATTTGTAAATTAAGATCTACCCTAACATGCCATGCTTCTGTAATACTCTTTCTATATGATACATATTCATACTATCATCAATGCACTGTGCATACTCTCCACATACATACATATTCATGTCCATTCACCCATTTAATTTCTTGTACTTACAGACCTGTTACACCTATGAAATGATTCCATGATATGTTCTATAATGCTAGAAAACTTCTCTGAAATACTCTTTTCTGAAGACTTTTCTGAAATCTCTTTCTATACTGAAAACTTTATTTTACTTCTTTTTCTTTCTGGAAAAGCTCTTTCTGAGGATTTGTATTTGAAACTGAAAAACTGCATTAGAAAACTGAAATCCGTATCAGGAAACTGAAAACTGTATCTAAGAGCTGTAAGCTGTATCTGAAATCTGAAACTGAAAACTTCTTTGAATTCTGTATCTCTGAAAACTATTTTCTCGAAATCTGATATTTCAAAACTTCTTTTCTGAAAACTGATATCTGAGTGTCTGTAGAAAACTGATGCATGGGGGCGTTACGTATCGTCGCCCCCCCATACGCCCTAGAGCCAGATATGCAAACCCATAAAATTAGGGCGTTACGTATCGCCATCCCCCAAAGCATGTCATATCTGCCCTGAAACTGGTGGTCTTGGGGGCATTACGAATCACCGTCCCCCAAGCCACAAACTGGAGCTGGGGGTGCGGATCTATGCTACCACCCAATCTCAAACTATGGTCTAGGGGCGTTACGTATCACCGTCCCCCTAGCCCATCTGGAGGATCTGAGAGCGTCCCCTCAGTCCTCAACATGTGCACATGTTTCTGAATCCTTCAATTCCAAGTATCCGTCAATTCCGACTGTATCTCTGTATTAGTTACATACTGGGGGAGTTTTTACCTCATGCCCCGAAAACCATAAAACCATGTACTGTATCTCAAAACTGAAAGAAAGCTTTTTCTGAAATATATTGTCTTTCAAAACATCTGAAACTTTTCTTTGAACCTTTGAAATCTTTGAAAATATTTTTATCTTTTGCTCGACTACTGAAAACTTTAACACACACACATGCAGATGCTTTCTCATGATCCTTTCTACCTTAACCATGTTTAACTATATGCTTATTCCATACTATCACATATGTTCATGCATATGTTCGTGCTTATATTCATGCACATGTTTATGCATATATGCAAGTAATGAATTATGTATTCTATTCCTGATATGCTTACATTTTGAATCATCTCACATTTAATATGTTTATACTATTCTCAGTATACTTACACACATTCAAACCGTCATAACTTAGCTTACCTCTATAACTTACCTTGCCGGTGGCTCATAAATAGTATAATGTATAATTTTACATTCATACACACAATCGATCATTATAAACGAGTGTGTGGCTTAAAGTATAAAAGTTTACTTATTCAATCATTTCCATTACTCTCTAATCCTTTATAACCATATTAGAACATCTATCCCAACAATAGACCCATTTAGGCATTTTCTAAAATTATCAGTTATGCTAAATCAAATACATACAAACAATTTTTATATATATATATATATATATATATATATATATATAATATATATATATATATATATATATATATATATATATATATACTTACTTATTTCTCCATGTAACCTACATACTCTTACTTATACGTGTATACACTCGTATTCTTGTTCTGATATCATTCTACATACACTGAACATATATAGTTACTTTCATAATTGTCATTTTCTAAACTTTAGTCCCATTCCCTAGGGTTTAGTTTTCTACAACCCCCAAACCCAAGTCTAATTAAATTATATCATAATCATGATCTCTTTTATATGCTATATCTATACATACATACATACATACTATATATATATATATATATATATATATATATATATATATATTATATATATATATATATATATAATATACTGGTTTATACCTATGTATGTATTTCTTTACTTCTACATGCTCATGCTTATCTTTACTCATATATATACTTGTAACTGCTTGTTTTCATCTACATATGTATATAGATACACCTACTACTTTCTGTTACACTCATCTTTATATATATACAGGTTTCATACATATAACTATATACGACTTTGTTATATTACTAATTTCGAGCAACGTTAGATTTCTTAAGTATTCACAGCATGAGTTACTTACCTGGCTAGGCGAACGCCCGCGATCCGGGTCCGATCTGTCAAAATAAATCACAACACATGTCAGAACCACTATTTACGGAACTTTCTACTCATCTATACTAAACTTTCATACTTCCTTGGAATACTCAAATCCTCTCTAATTCTACCGTTCAAATTTCATTTCTCTAATATATGCTTATATACTATTCTAAACTAGCTGGATAACTCAGATTCTCATTTTACGCGTTTGTAGTAAAATTTGCTGAAAAGTTTCCGTAAACGTTACGGAAGTATCTCGAACCCTCCGAACTACTCCGGAATTACTCAATTACCCTCGTAATATCATGTTTATACCTCAACCAAGACTACGATCATCTAAGCTCATTCGCGCGAGAAATTCCGCTTTACTGGAAACTCGCTAATACAACCGGATCGATCAAATCTAATCAGTTACTCCTCGGATTCTACCATATTTATCGTTTTAACATATTAAAACATATCCAATTCATATCAAGGCAATTCGCTAAACTACGGAACTACCGGAAACATCCGAATATAAATCGATACACTTTAAATATCAAATTTTGAACAGAGAGTCGTACCGAAATTCCAAGGCCATATTTGGACTCCCATCGGCCATATAAACGCGCTGGTCCGTTCGGAATTCTGATCGAAGCTACTATTCATCATGAGTCTACTATTCATCTGTCGCTTCTTTCCTCGTTTTGTGTGCAACCGACAGCTGTTCGGCAAAATCGATTTCGCATATTCTTAATAATCTCCGAGAGCTTCGATTTGGTAGGTGGCTCGGGCCGTGAGACGAACCGATGAGC
This sequence comes from Zanthoxylum bungeanum, assembly GCA_019454045.1. Classification (NCBI taxonomy): domain Eukaryota; kingdom Viridiplantae; phylum Streptophyta; class Magnoliopsida; order Sapindales; family Rutaceae; genus Zanthoxylum; species Zanthoxylum bungeanum. The sequence continues at coordinate 50,249 of SKCR01037506.1, read as the reverse complement.
CGGGATCGGGAACTTCAAGGCTGTGCCTCTTCACCCCTCTTTCTCGCCGATTCCGGCGGTCCCTACGTCGACGCCGGTAGCTGGAGGTCGGGGGAGCTCCGACGCATCTTCTGGCGGTGGTATGCCGGCCGGTGGTGGCCGCTTGGCTGCCGGCGCCACCAATCTGCCAAAGGACGAGAATGGGGTCGGGTGGAGGAAAGTAATAAGCTTGGAAATTTTGTGATTTCTTAAAACTACAAGGTTTTATATACTAGGCTGGAAAATATCAAATGAGTCCCCGCGAATTTGCTAATAATCCCCTGGTCTTCTGGTAAAAATTTTGAAAAGTGTTCAACACGAAAGTTTTTCGTCTCGGAAAAACGAGTCTGATGGCTCAAGAATCAACTCAATTGGAGTTCGTCTGCTAATTCTGTAGTCAAAACAGTAAACTTTACGCGTTTTACGAAAATCACACAACTGACTTATGATCCCACACGTTTTCCAACGCGACGAATATCATAATATATTATTCTAACTCATATGTCATCACTTGAACTCTTGCTCTTCATTATTATCATGATCCGAGGCTATAGTGTCAGTCCGGAAATCATCTAGAACAGTCTCGAAAATCTGGGATGTTACAACGATATTCGAGTTTTGCTTTGTATGCTTTGGATTTTAGCTATTAGATTAGCACATATATTGATATGTAAATGTGAAAATTGGACATGAGTTAAGAATAAAGGATAATAACAAGTTAATAAATTCGAATTTGTAATAATTTAGTAATCTGATAAACTACTGATATATTTGATTTGTTTGTTTTTATAAATGTTTGACTTGCTTGTTGTAATACTTGTATGGTTACTTACTGAGTTTTTAAAACTCACACCAAACCAGTTTGTTGATTTTACAGGTTTGCTTCCAGACGGGTCAACCACTTCAGCTTCGAAAGTCATACTCGAGACGAGGATCACCCAAGCGACATTCACCCTCGCAAGTGTCCTATGAGAAGTTATAGAAGTTTAAGAAGTCTAAGATATTTTGGTTATTATTTTGTTAGTCATACTGAGCGCGTGGTTTCTATATACATTAAGTAAATATTTTGATTGATGATGATGTTGTGGGCACTGAGCCCTTGAGTGTTGATAGATGATATAGGAACGGAGCCCTTAGTGCTAGCGTCTCTAAGACTTGCCCAATGATCCTAAACATGATTCTAGTGTGAATAATTCAAGAAAGTTTGTGGAAAAAACTTACATTGATGGGATGAGATTCAAAACTTTTCTTTGTTGTAGAAGAAGCTCCAAGCTTTCTTTTGAATTCCAAACTCAATGGTGAGTTTCCCTATCCCCTTTAATTGACTCCTAAAGTGCTAGCTTTGATGAATTTTTGCAACAAAAATTCAAGAAAAGAGAGGGAGAAGTTCGGCCAACATGAAAAGAAAAGAGAGAGATGATGAATAGTTCAAAAAAAATCAGTAGTTATGTTGACTTTTGTGTTGTGTGTTTAAATAATTCAAACACTATTGCCAACTACCACCATCATAATTTTGACAAGTGATGTGAGTTGTGGGTCCCACCCAGTTTTCAATTCCAAAATTATGGGTCCCACCCAATTTTGGCAAGTATTTATACGAAATAACAAATTTAATACTGGCCTCCCACTATTTTGTGGTGAGTCTCTAACCCTCTATGGAGTACGCGATAAATCTAGTTTCCTAGTGGGCTAGGATCCCGTTAAATAACACACAATCTTGACTTTGGCCAACAAGCTATATGAAACTTAACTAGGTAGATCTCTAAGATCAATTAGATCTCATCCAATTCCTAGATCCGATAGGTGGACCTCCAAGTCCAAAACATATATCCAATATATAATCCTAACCTTTTCCTCTGAATCAACTAAGCCTTGGCTTTGGCTTAACAAGCTTAATGATTCCAGTGACCCATTGAGAGTGGAAAGCTTCGCAATCCATGTCGATGTACATACGTGACCTTGACTTTGGCAAATAAATCAAAACTTCCCAAGACATGAGATATGTAACAAAGCTTTCGTGGTTCAAGCACATCCGCGATGGACAACGATCTTGACTTTGGCCAGCAAACCAATGTCAATCTTGGATCATGAGAGAGAACCACTCAATGGAAGGAAAACGCTTAATATATAAGAGGATTTTTCGCGTAAATTGGCAACCAATTTATTATCTTTGATTAGGGCTCATCATACACCCTTAAACATGCATTCTGAAAGCATAATAAGGCGTGATAAAATTAATAATGATATGCGGATAGATATATAATACAATTTGTTCCTAGAACAAATCTCTCTCTTTCCTCTCTCCCTCTAGCACTATTCATACTTCTATCCAATACATAATACATTAAAGAAACCTCAATTAAATTTAGGGGAATTTGTGAGAAGAGAAATACAAAGAGTAAAGAGATAATAAGCTGGACATGCAGGTCCAATTTAATAAATTCCAAATTTATTACAACAATTTTCAAAATTTCTCCCACCTTTCTAATATCCATCTGAGATATACATTATTCATATAAATACATCTAAGTATTCACACAAAGGATGTTATTCAATCAATCTAATCCAATTAATTAATCTTTGAATTAATGACCATCCAATGTTCATACAACGATTTGATTTGCGCGAATCCAAGTCATTTAAGAATAAATACTCAAAGTACATATTCTTGAATTATATCGAACTATAATTTTAAATCCAATTTAAATTGTATCCAATACTAATTCATTTTAATTCCAAATTAAATAATTACACTTTCAATAGTGCCTTTATGGACTTGGATTCCAAATCCAATCCAATTGGGTCTCAAAGGCCCAATTAGCTTCCAATGCCAATTCAATTAAAGTCCAATGGGCTTTCAATTAATTCTTTAAGCATGAGCTTTGGCCATTATGGATCTAATCCAAAAGTCAAGACCCAATTAGGAATCACCATTTGCCAAAAAACCAATTTAGGCCCAATTAAATTATTAAAGGCCTAATTGTCATATTTGGACTTTATAGAAATGGTTTTAGGCCTAATTGAATCCAGCCCAATTGACCAAAACCAAACTTAGCCCAACCAAGCCCATAAGCCCAATTACAACAAATTAAATTAACATAATAGTACAAATTTACATTAATTCAATTTAAAGTGTAATTAACATAATTAATCAATTAATCCATTATTTCCAAAACACCAATTAATCTAATTAATCATGCTTAATTATCCAATTCATGTCCAACACAAATTAAAGCAAAACCAACTCATTCCAACATGCTCAAGTTCACGAAAATACATGAAATTAACATCCAATTTTGATTTCAATCTAATTAAATCAACAATCAACATTCAATTTCATGCCAATTAACATATACAATTGTCAAATTCAAAAAATCACCATGAACATTCTAGGGGTAGTTTTCGGGTATGACATAGGAATTGGGGATTTTTGATCTAATCAATTTATCTCAAATCCAAAAATGCACAAATCCAATTCATCATCATAAACACAACCAAACAACCAATTTAGGCATTTACAAGCTCCAAGCATAAAATCCCAAATTAAAGTCCATAAATCCTAAATTTTGAAATCAAGTTTAGGTGGTTCTGATACCATTGTTAGTGTCTCTAAGACTTGCCCAAGGATCCTAGACATGAATCTAGTGTGAATAATTCAAGAAAGTTTGCGGAAAAAACTTACATTGATTGGATGAGATTAAAAACTTTTCTTTGTTGTAGAAGAAGCTCCAAGCTTTCTTTTGAATTTCAAACTCAATGGTGAGTTTCCCTGTCACCTTTAATTGACTCCTAAAGTGATAGCTTTGATGAATTTTTGCAACAAAAATTCAAGTAAAGAAAGGGAGAAGTTCAGCCAACATAAAGAGAAAAGAGAGAGATGATGAATAGTTCCAAAAAATTCATTAGTTGTGTTGACTTTTGTATTGCGTGTTTAAATAATTCAAACACTATTGCCAACTACCACCATCACAATTTTGACAAGTGATGTGAGTTGTGGGTCCCACCCAATTTTCAATTCCAAATTCAAGTTGGCTTACACAACACACTTTGGGCCCGGTTCATTTAATCCGATTAAACGAATTTTTCGTCGCTAAATAATTAAATCCAATTTAATTAAATAATAATGCCTCGCAAATTTATTACGATAGTCGCTTACGAATTAATTCCAAATTAATTCGTTCGCTTGAATTAAAATCCAATTTTAATTCCGCATTGAAATCCAATTTCAATTAATATATCTAATAAATTATTTTAACTCAAATAAATAAATTAAATAGAAAAATCCAATTTAACCATTAATTATTTTTTACCGATTAATTTCAAATTAATCGCGTTCTCTCTTCTGCACGAATTAATCCCAGATTAATTCTTGACGTAATTAATCCTAGATTAATTTTCTCTCTTAAATTTAATCCCAGATTAATTCTTGCAGTAATTTATCCCAGATTAATTTTCTCTCTCATAATTAATCCCAGATTAATTCTGTTCGAGTCAAATATCATCGATGAATCTTTGGGAAGCGACCCAAGAAATCCCTGGATATGTTGGCAGTAAATACGATTGTCGGACTATTCGAACACGTGCGTACTCGGTATGACATTCTTACCGATTTACAAGACATGGTTGGCTTCTAGCAAAGCACCGTGTCTACCCAATTCTCAAGAAATATTCAACAAAGAATATATAATCTGTATCAGACATAGTATACTATGTATTGCGTAGATCCAGTATCAGATGTCACATGCTAGGCTTGAGGCTAGAATTGTGTCTGCTCCAACGGCTAACAGAACCTCCTATCACACTTGCATAAGTATCCAATACTTAAATATATGATAACTATGTCGTTAAGCTTCCATAACACGCACAAGTGTAATACTAGTCTAGTCCGCATTATCGATGTCCAGTCTCGATAATACTATGACTAGGGATATCTAATGACTAAACATTTCGTGGATTAATGATGTCTCATATCTTATTAATCCGGTACTAATCATATGGACTTTTATCATTTATATATCCAAGTAATCCAATTACAAAATGATAAAAGAGCAATTTTCTTTGTCACATAGTTAATTTGTACAAAGAACGCCATGTCTTTTACAAACAATGGTGTTATGGGTCATAATTGTCCAATACTTAGGTGGTGATTTTGATGTGTTGGTGTGGACCCGAGGTCTATTTTGATAGATGATGTTCATTTTATGTTCGTTTTTGTGCTGGACTGAGATCCAGGTTGGACAGTTTTAGAATATATTATGCCGAATTTTGGTAAATTCAGAGGCTTATGGAGATGGGTCAATCTTGTCTCCTGCCGGTAGCCTTGCCTCTCGCGGGGTGTTATAAAAACTAAATCTGTGATGCAATTTTTTTAAAAATGTAAATAATTATTAAAATATGGAAAATTTAATTTATATATGGGTGTAATTTTTTTTTTTTTTTAAAAAATCAGATATTTTATTTTTTATAAAATATATTTTTTTTCACTTTCTTCAAAACTTATTGATTTGAGGGTTGATTGTTTGGTTGTTGAGGTTATTGTGCAAAGGGAATTGTAGCGGTAGACTAAAGTAGAATTTGAAATTTCTTTCTTTTTGTTTATTTATTTCTTTCTTATAAAGTATATATATAATTATTGTTGAATGTGTGCCAGACTTGTACTTGAAATAAAAGGATCGAGTGTAGCATTCATACTGCCAGATTTAGTGTAATTTGGTGTTCAAATAATTAAAAAATTAATAAAATAATTTGTAATATAATATAAGAATAAAGAGTGTATTTGTTAATAAAATAAAATGAAAATAAAAATGGTAATAAAATGAGAGAGATAGATGAATAAGAATTAAAAGATTTTTTTTTAATGATGAACTGAGTGTTTTTATGAGTGTGTAAAGTAAACAAAATTAATTAATATAAAATATTTAAGTGATGGTATTTTTTGTATATTAAAGAGTGTACAAAGTAATAATTAAAATTTTAAAATTAATATATGAGTGTACTTAACAGTAGAGTGTTTAAATAATTTTTAGAGTATAAACAGTCATACCCATTTATTTTTCAAATTGGATATATTAATAATGAATAAAATTTATGCTGGATACATATTTGGGCCAGAGATGAGCTTATTTACTTACCAAAATAATATTTGAGCTCGATTCAGAAATAACGAATAAAAATTCAGACAAAATACATGAAATATTATTTGGATATGTAAAATAAACACAATTATTTTCTGCCAATACTCCACGAACTTAATTTGTTTATGTTGCTGTTGTTATTATAAAATAAGAGAATTATCTGCAAATAATATAAGAGAAAAATATAGAGATGATCCTAATTTTTTTTTTTTCAAAAAAAATGCAATTCAAATATAATTAAGGAATAATCTATCATAATCCTAAACATCCAGTAAATCAGTTTTATATTCATGGGAGCAGAATTTGAAATATGTGCCATTGGAAAATTTGATCACTTAGTTAATTAACTGGCACCCACCGAAAATTTATGTTAAAAATTATTTTCAACTGAGCAGATTTACATGATCTTTTGAACTGAAACAAATATAGTACTGAATATACACATAGAGTCACATTCCATATGCTAGTCCCAAGGAAACAAAGAGCCTCCACTCAAATCACTTGTAGTCAATAGAGAAAAGATTTTGGGAAACAAATAGACATAAAACACGTCTTCTAAATTAATTAGTGCACCGCCAGAGTAAAAGTCATGTGAATATAGGATTATTGCATGTTCCTATAATATTGACCCATATCCACTTTTTCCCGTGCAAGCATTTGTGTTTTTAAGAATGAGTTATATTCATAAATATCATATCTTTAAGTTATAATCGTGCTCAAGATTTATCATCGATATTCCATTATTTATTCGAGATTAGATGAATTAGTATAAAACCTAACGTGTGGACGATAATATTACAATGTTTAACATAGATTAGATGGATTAATACAAAAATTAACCCGTGCATATGAACGCGGGTTTTTTAAAAATAAATTATACTCATAAATTTCCAACACTATCCCTCTACTTTGGGGACTCTCTTAAAAATAATCAAGTCAACTTGGTGGCAGGAGGAGCATTGTTCCTCCATGTGGAAAACAACTCATGGCTTCTCGCCTAAATATGAAGATCTTGATTTTGGCGGTTGCATTGTTGGAAGTCCTATGTAGTAAGTACTAAACTAAACAATACGGATGGAATATTAGATTTTATATTAAATTTGTCGGTTGCAAAATCACCGAAAAATTGCCTAAAAGTAAATTTATTCAATTTTATGGCGTCATATGATGTGATCCAATGCAACATCCCGTTTTTGAGATTTGACATGGAATCTCAATTCAAAGTACAACAGATAACACATGGCATTGGCGTAATTGGTTTTCACGGAACCCTATATATATGGCTTATGCCCAATCCATCAGGAGCCGAATAATAGCAAATTTAAAATGGAATTGAGCAAAACTAATCAAAAAATTTGTCATTTTCACAATTAGCCATATTATTTGAGTTTTGTCAAAATGACTATTTTCTACAAAATCTATCTCGAATTTTTTATTTTTTATTTTTTAATTTAAAACTTCGGATATCCGACTTTTTTTTCGAAAAATTGTATATGATGTATTTTTCATGAAAAAATTGATAGTGATTCGATTATTTATATTCCTTTATCTATCTGTTTGGTAGGTCGTCGTGATATGCAGAATCAGTCGTCACAGGTTGATTCTGTTGCTGATGATCCACTAAAAGGCTTCGATGGCGTTGCCCTATCTCGCGCTGGCACATCTCACACTTTTAATCCTCCAAGTGATCCATTAGTCACTTTGTTACGTGACCGTGTATTTGCGATATATGAGTGTTAGACAAGGATCGAGGAGCGATAGAAGAAAATACAGGAACGACAGAAAGGAATGAAGCGGTCATTACATGAGGCGTTAAAGCTTATGAGAAAGATGTCAGCTGATAAAGATATTAGGCGACCTGATGAAGTATTGCTGACATTGATTTTGATTTGTAATTTTTTTTCATTTTGATGTATACTTAACTATTTTGTTGTATAATTAACTACACACACACACACACACATATATATATATATATATATATTGTTGGGTTCTCTAAGAACAACCTAGGATCAATTAAGCATTAAATCATGTGAATACGCAAAGTAAAGTAGCGGAAAATACTTACATTGCTCGGCTAAGGATGTGTAGAGTTCAAGACTTTTGTCTCCATGGAAGTTGCTCCAAGCTTCTCCTTTGATGTATGTTGAGCTTCCAAGCTTGTCCTTGAATTCCAAACTCATGGATAGGTTTCCCTAACACCTTTGAATGACTCCTTATGTGTGCTAGCACTTAGAAAAAATTACAACAATTTCTTCTTCTTCTTTGATGAATTCGGCCAAGCCAAATTGGGAGAGAAAATGTTGCTTTGGGCGTGAATGAGAGAGAGGAGAAGGAAGTGAATGTTGATTTTTAATTTGATTTCCAAAATCTCAATAATGATATACCAAATATTTGGTAATAAGTCATTCACCTTTCAAATTGTGTGTTTTACAAGTTATCAACCACCCACCAAATCCCATCAACTAAAAGTTGATTAAAGTGATTAGGTGATGTGACTTGTGGGCCCCACTTAATTCAAAATCCGAGTGAGCCCCACTTAATTCAAAATCCGAGTGGGCCAGCAAACACATTCCGGGCTCGAGTTCGTTAATTCCGAATTAACGAATTTTCTATTGTGACGTAATTAAATCAAATTTAATTAAATAATTATGCCTAGTAAAATTACTATTCATGTCGCTCGCGAATTAATTCTAAATTAATTCGTTCGCCCGAATTAAAATCTAATTTTAATTCCGCGTCGAAATCTAATTTCATTTAATATATCAAATATATTATTTAATCGATTAATTCCAAAATTAATCGTTCTCTCTCTTCTAATTGAATTTTATCCCAGATAAAATTCTCCGTAATTAATCCTAGATTAATTTTCTCTCTCTTCCAATTAATCCCAGATTAATTATGTTCGAGTCATACGTCATCAGTGAATCTTCGGAAGCGAACCATGATATCCCTGGATATATTGACAGTAAATCCGGTCATCGGAGTATCTGAATACGTGCGTACCCGGTACCACGTTCTTACCGATTTACAAGACATGGTTGGCTTCTAGCAAAGCACCGTGCCTACCAAATTCTCCAGAAATATTCTTTTAAGGAATATGTAATCTGTGTCAGGCGTAGTATACGTAGTATTGCGTATTGCGATCCAGTATCTAATGTCACATGCTAGGCCTGGGGCTGGAATTGTGTCTGCCCCGTACGAAGCATATATCGGATCTCTGGTAATTAGTTTCTATAATCGGATAAGCATGACCTAGTCATATTATCTCGATGACTGTAGTACATAAGAGTACTAGTTCCGTATCCTACGTGATCATCATCTCCATATGACTGGAGTGATACTTCCATCTTGACATCACACCCAATACACTACGATTCTCAGTATACCCAAAAGAGGCGTACACAGAACCTGTTAAAGCCCCGAACGATCAAAACCAAAGTATATTGATTGTCGCAAATATTAGCGATGTAAGTCTCAGGTTAAGACCAAATACACCCACCCTGATTCGGACTCCCATAGACACATAGTCATACTACCAATAGGATTCTGAGGGGTCTATCTAGAGCGAAACTGTTCCCGTACCATCGGTAAACACAACCTCCTATCACACTTGCATAAGTATCCAATACTTAAATATATGAGAACTATGTTGTTACGCTTCCATAACACGCACAAGTGTAATACTAGTCTATTCCGCATTATCGATGTCCAGTCTCGATAATACTACGACTATGGATATTTAATGATTAAACCTTAGTGGATTAATAATGTCTCATATCTTATTAATCCGGAACTAATCATATGGACTTTTATCATTTATATATCCCGGTAATCCAATTACAAATAATAAAAGAGCAATTTCCTTTGTCACATAGTTAATTTGTACAACAACATCATATTCTATACAAATAGTGATGCTATGGGTCATAATTGTCCAATATATATATATATATATATATATATATATATTGATTTTTTTTATTTATGTTTTCAAACTTATATGTAAAAATCCGATGTATTAATAAAAATCGTTAGTTATTTCGTTGAGCATCAAAATCAATATCGTATTACCATAAAATGATAAGTTTTTATTTTGAGAACAAATGGACTGGAATGCAAATGATAAATATGGTGGCTCATTTTGGCAAATGGGTATCTTTTTTTAGTTAGTTTTGCTAATTTCCCAATTTAAAAATATAAAAATAATTAAATATATAAAATCTCATCTAAAATCAATTTTCATGTTCGATATCCTATTTTCATGTTAATGTTATACTAGACAATAATTTTATAATTTTCATGTTTAATGTTCTAATTTCATATTTAATTCTTAAATTTCATGTTAATGTTATACATGTTAATAATTTTATAATTTTTTTTAAATTAATGTCATAATTTTCATGTTTAATATCCTTATTTCATGTTTAATACCCACAATTTCATGTTAATGTTATATAAATATAATTTTCATGCTTAATTTCCATAAATTTAGGTTAATACTATACATGACAATAATTTGTAATTTCCATGTTTAATACCAATAATTTCATATTAATTCTATACATGATAATAATTTTATAATTTTCATGCTTAATGTCTTTGATCTCATATTAATGCTATACATGATAATTTTATAATTTTCATGTTTAATGCCCTCAATTTCCGATTAATGCTATGCATGATAATAATTTTGTAATTTTCATGTTTAATGCCCAAAATTTCCAGTTAATGCTATATATGGTAATAATTTTATAATTTTCATATTTAATGTTTTAATTTTCATGTTTAATACCTTAATTTCATATTTAATGCCATTAATTAAATGTTCATACTATAAATAATAATAAATTTATATTTTTCATGTTTAATTCCCATAATTTCAAGTTAATGTCAAAACAATTCATCTGAACAACAATACGTAGTGTGAAATATCAAAATCACTTGTCACGTGTGAAAATATTTTTCATGATTATTACCTTATTTTCATTTTTAATGCCAAAAATTTAGGTTAATGTTAATAAATTTTAGGTTTGCCGATTTTACATGTTTATTGCCTGCTTTTTAATTTAAAGCCTAAAATTTCATGTTAATGCCCAAAATTTTCAAGTGGGATCAAATCAATATCAAACTTGTTAGCAGGATATGTTGTTAATCACATTTTCATGAATAATTCAAATAATTTAAAATAAACATGCAATACTAGAATCAATACAAACTTAGTAAAACCCAGGGGCTTAGAAGAATCTGTAAATTGTAGAAAATGAAACTCAAAACCAAGTTGCGAAAACTTATATTCTTAAGAACTTATTAGTCCCGCCTCGATACTCTTTACGGATCTCTCGAGTAACATTCTCCAATGATACTTGGTTGCTTCTTGTCAAAAGGGACACTATTTTCTTCAAGAACAATGAACTTGGAATAATGATGGAAATTCTCTTATTTGGAAATCCTTAGACTCTCTAATCATTGAAAATGAAAGAAGAATGAATGGAATTCAATGAGTGAGTAAAATGAGAACCATGGTATATGACACAGAAATCGGCGACGCTGTTCTAGGCTCGCGGCCTAGTTGGGAGTACGAAATAGCCCGCAGGGGAATTAAACCGGAGAAATAACGTGGAGTCGACGCCCAGTGTGAACCGGGAAAATGATTTAAGGCCACACTCACCCCTCGCAAGGGAAGACCTCAAACCGTTGGGTTCAGAATGGTCTCCTACTTATGTCACTTGTAATGATATGATTTGTGCAATAAACTAACCGAATCTATTCAACATGTATCCTCAAAGGTAACTTAGATCTAGTCCGCATTCATCAAAATAAATCCTATGACTAAGTCCGCATGCTTTAAAAATAAGTCATCATAACGGCAAGCATATAATATCACACAACGAGCATGTCGAATCATCAAATACAAAGAACAAATAAATAACTACTCAAACAAAACGTAAACTAGATTCCTAATGCAAAATCAAAGTATTAAATCATGCACAAAGAAATAATATAGTCATACTTAAAAATAAACAATATTCTAGACTGAATCATGCTTAGATAAATAAATAACCTACTAGATTAAATCATGCTAAATAAATAAATAATTTACTAACTACATCATGCTCAAATACAAGATTGGATGAAACAAAATACGTGTGTCTCTTAAGTAGTACGTGTCATTGTATCCCGAGTGCAAACCGCAATACCGTCCATTCGGAATTGGCTACGGAATTTACGTCCGAGTTTCCATCCGATATACCATAAAAGCGAACATGCATTCCGTTCATCCGGAATTCACATCATGCATCAATCCATAACATTCATGCGAAATAAAGTATTAAAATAAATAAAAACGAAAGATAATAAATAAAAAGGTGCCCTCAGGTCTAACCTCTTTTGTCGTCTCTCAAAAGCGCATAACACGACCGTCGGAAGGGTTGATGCTCCGCAACTCCTCCGGTTCACTGGTTCAACATTCCTCTTCGCTGTTTCGCTGTTTGGGCTGCTGTTTTACTCCATTTTACGGCTGATTCTGGTTGCGGTACTGGCTTACTATTTTACGGTAAAGTGGGACTGTTTTGGGCGGTTTTTAGGTGCAGTTTTGGGTTAATTCGGGGACTATTTTGGCAATTTTTTTGGTGCAGTTTTGGGTTAATTTGGGGACTGTTTTGGTGGGTGAGTGGCTGCTGTTTTGGTACATGAGTGGCTGCTGTTTTGGTGTTGAAGAGTACGTGAGCTGTGTGATGGATGCGGCAATGGAAGGGGTGTTTCTTGGTGATGAATGCGGCAATGGAGACTTAAGGCTTAGGGAATATGCGGCAATGGAAGTGAATTTGGGAGGCCTTGGGCGTGTGTGCTAGGGTTTGAAAGGGTGGGTGAATGCCTATTTTTATAAGCAAAGGGTTGGAAGCAATCATAGTTTTAATAGGAAATGATATTCTAATGATGGTGACATCTCCTAATTAGTATCTCATAAGGAATGAATCTCTTTAATTTAGGATAGTGATTGGTTTTGATTAGGAAAGGGATCCATGAGATTTCTTTTACTTAGGAAAGGATTTGACTTGATTTAAGCATGTGTTAAATGTGCATCTTGCTAATTATGAGAGTGATGGGCGTGTGGGTAGTGCATAGGCGTGGGCTTTGAATTTTTGGTGAGTTCGGGTATTTGGGCTTGGTGTATGGTTTAGTAAGTGGCTTATGGGGTTTTGGGCCGAGGATAAACTTTGAAACAGAGATCCAACGAGCAAACCAAAGCTAGACAAGTGAATTAAATTCAACAAAAATGCTAATTTCCAACTTTACCCTTCCAACGTCTGTTTCTCACGACTTCCGCAGTTTAAAAGGTAGTGTCTCCATACGAGACTCATCATAGGGACTTATATGCAAAAATGCAATGCCTACACATGGACCTCTTTTTTATAGACATGGAAGGATGCTTTTGTAAAGGTATCTCTATCTAAATGCCTTTAAGGGTTATAACATTTCATTAAACTCTTTCAATCCAAAGGGATATGTTATTTCTAAGTAAAGGATTATATCCTTTCAATCCAAATGGTTGCGTCATTTCTAAATAAAAGATTATATCATTTCATTCTCTATAAATACATGCAATATTTAAAGAATTTCTTACAGTCCCCCATAATTCTCTTAATATGAATGTAGACACTTAAGATAATTTCCGCGAAATAAAACTTTATCGGAATAGGTAGTTTCGCCTTGAACCTTTCCTAGTAAATGACTATCGGATTTACTTGGCAAACTAGTGACCATAATTTTGAACTGTTCTGTCGTTGGTGTAAACCAATAAAATAGCCATAACACAGCTTTACTTCGACCATTTTCAGTTCTACGATTGTATTCAATTCGGCCATGAACATTGGTCATGGCTTCATCAAGTAATTTAGGGAATCCAGCCTTAAAGTTCTCATGAAAACAGTCTATTTTCTTACTTGAAATAGGTAATCTACTGTATAAGATATTATATTGATACCTCTATTAGGACTATTCTCTTAATATAGTGATTATTAAAATCCTTCACTTATCCTGACCTTGATAGACAACATTTTGCGTCATTATAGGAATGAGAAAGAGTATAGAACTCTGATGTGCTTGGTTTGAATTGCACAAAGTTTCAGTTGTCCATTTTTAACCTAGATTTTTGGATCTCTAGTCAGCTAGGTTTCCACAATGAAAATTCTTAATTTATAAGCTTCAAGCACATTCCCCTCGATGACTTTTCAACTTGTTATCACGGTAAACCTTTGGAAAGTGGATCCGCTAGGTTTTCCTTTGACTTAACATAACTATTGAAATTATGCCACTTGAGAGTAGTTTTCTCATGGTATTGTTCGATGTATGTATCGAGCCTTACCATTATACATTGTATTTTGGGTTCTCTGAATAGCTGATTGGCTATCACAATGTATGCTTATAACTGGCACCAATTTCGGCCATTTTGAAATATCTTCTAAGAAATTTCGAATTCATTCTGCTTCTTCTATAACTTTATCTAATGCTATGAACTTCGGCTCCATAGTAAACTGGACAATACACGTTTGTCTCGAGGATTTCCATGATATAACTACACCTCATAGCGTGAAAACAAGTCCACTCGTGGAGTTGGAATCCGTTGTCTCAAATATCCAGTTAACATCGTTGTACCTTTCTAGAACAGTATGATATCTTGTATAATGCATATCATATTTCAAAGTTTCTCTCAGATACCTTAAAACTTTTACTATGGCTTTGCAGTGGGTATGTCCCAGATTACTCGTATATCTACTAAGCTTATTTACGACTTGAGTAATATATGGTCGTGTACAATTCGTGAAATACATCAGACTTCTGATGATTCTCGAATCCTCTAATTAAGATAAGCCCGAACCAGTATTCTTTGACAAATGAAGTGTTATGTCCATATGAGTTCTAGCTATGTTTAAATCTCATTTGTTATATTTCTCAAGTACTTTCTCAACATAATGAGCTTGAGAAAATATTTATCCCTCTCATGTTTTGGAAATTTTGATTTCTATAATCATATCAGCTACTCTTAAATCTTTCATGTCAAATTTTCTGGTCAAAGTATTATTGGTAGACTGAATCATCTCATGATTACTACTAGGGGTGTGTGCGGGTTGGATTGGGCGGGTAAAGGCCAATATTTCTATCCAATCCGCCACTAGCGGGTTGGAAAAATTCCAATCCGCCACCAATCCACCAAGTCTAAATCCTGCGGATTGGTTACAAATTTTGGCGGTTTCAACTCAGCGGGTTAGGCGGGTTGGCATTAACAATTTTTTTTTTTAATTATCACAAACTACAATTTGTTATTGATAATCTCAAAATATAACTAATGCACACAAAAAACTACAATTTGTTTCAACTCGGCGGGTTAGGCGGTAGATTTCATTGAATAATCTCAATTCCAACACAAACATAGAGTCAATTGATTAACTTTAAATGTTTAACAATTTCAACTAATATTTTTTTTTATGTATGTAAAATTATTAATTAAGCGGGCGGGTCGGGTTATAGCGGGTTGGCAATTTTTCAATCCGTAACCCAATCCAATCCGTAATTTTGGGGATCTAACCCACCCAACCCAAACCACCTAACTTAATGACCCGCACATGGCGGGCGGGTCGGTTTCGGATTGGACGGGTTGACGGGTTAAGCGGATATTTTGCACACCCCTAATTACTACCAATTATCAGCATATCGTCTACATAGAGACATACAATGTCATATCCATTTTGAGTTGATTTAGTATATACACATTTATCACATATTTATTTTGAATCCACTTGATAATATCTCATTGTAAAATTTCTCATGCCATTGTTTAGGTTCTTGTTTTAATCCGTACATAGATTTTACAAGTTTGCACACCTTTTTTTCTTGTCCAGGAATATTGAAAGCCTCTGGTTGTTCTGTGTAAATCTCCTTATCCAATTAATCATTTAAGAACGCTGCATTTACATCCATTTGATTTATTTCAAGACCAAATATAGCTGCTATGGCTTCAAGCGTTCATATTGAAGTGATAAGAGTTACTAGTGAATAGGTATCAAAGTAATCAAGACCTTCTTTTGTCTATAATTTTTTATGACAAGTCTTGCCTTATATCTATCTATTGATCCATACTGCTTCATCTTCTTTTTTAAAATCCATTTGTAGGCCAGCGGCTTACAACCTGGAGGAAGATCAACCAACTCCCAAGTATAACTTTGAAGGATTGAATCAATCGTACTGCTTATAGCCTTTTTCCACAATGGAGTGTTCAGAGACGACATCACTTATCTTTAGCTTTGAGGCTCTTTTGCTAACAGGTATGTTAGAAAATCATGTCCAAATGAATTTTCCGTTCTTGCTCTCTTGCTACGTCTAGGTTCATTTTCCTCAATATTTTAATATTTATCTGATTGTTGGTTAACTTGATAATGACTTGTATTTTTGTCAATGGTTCTTTTGAGAGACTATATTCTTTATTTTTCTTTACAATGAAATATCTCTTCAAAGAATGTCGTATTCCTTAACTCAATTATCATGTTTGGATTGATGTCACAAATCTCAGATTTACGTACCAAGAATCAATGCGTGCTACTATTGTGAGTATATCCAATGAATATACAATCAATAATTTTTTTTGTCATATTTTAACCTTCTTAGGTTTAGGTACCATCACTTTGGCGAGACACTCTCACACTCTTAGGTAATTGTAGGAAGGTCCCCACAATTCATATGGTGTTTTATCCAATCTTTTGTGAGGTAACTTGTTCAGAATGTAGTCGGCGGAAAGCAAGGCTTTCCTCCACAAGTTATGGGGTAAACCGAAGCTTGTCAACATGGCATTCATCATTTCCTTCAACGTTCAGTGTTTGTGTTCTGTAATCCTGTTTTGTTGAGGAAAATAAGGAGCATCAATTTTATGAATAATTTCATGATTGGAACAATATTCACTGAATTGTGACACATATTCACCTCACTAATCACTCATGATTCTTTTGATTTTCTTGTCAAGTTTTTTTTTTTCAACTTTGTTTTTATAGTGTATAAAGCTTTTAATAGCTTCATTTTTACTCCTCAACAAATACACATAATAGAATCTTGTGTGGTCATCGATAAAAATAACAAAGTACTTTTTACCTCCTCTTGATTGCACAATATTCATGTTGATGATGATTTTTCGGCCTAAGTATGGCCAAGAGCTCGGGAAGGGCAGGAAGGAAATTTCACATTCAGAACACTGTAGCCCGAAGATATTGCTAGATACCTGATCCAGCAGGGTGGACAGGCTTGGTCTCCAACATTCTACCGACCCGGGGAATAAGGCGATACTGGGACCAGAGACTGAGGACATTGGGTCCGACCCGGCAACTTGAGCTTCGCAGAGTGGGATAAGATTTACCCCGGTTGCCCGACCAAATTAATGAGCTCGAGACAGTATTGGTCAGGTCGGGTGTAGCATGGTAAGCTCGACACTAGAGTTCATCGTTACCATAATGTTCAGATATGGCAAGGGCAACTTGATGATTCTCCTCTGACACACGCCATCGAATAAACGATTGGATACAGGCTGGCATCATAATTGTTGCATGTGACAGTACCCAAACATGGTGATTTAATGAAATGTAAAATGGCAGGTTTCACCTTCGGCAGTGGCAAGTTTTACTTTCGGTAAAGATAGGCTCATGTGGCTGACGTCACGAGGATGAAGGAACAATATAATTTGCTTTAGTTTATAAAGGGGTTGCGAACACCTTTGGAGGTGTTAGATTTTTATTTTCCAGACATTATTTGTAAGAAACAATGAGAAAACACTATCTCGATTATATCCGGTCACCTGTAAAAAATGGTCGGCCAAGACCGACCACGTATAAAAAATAGTTTCTTTCTTTGCTCCCGTGGACGTAGGTCGGATCCATTCCGCCGAATCACATAAATCCTTTTGTTGATCTTTGTGTTTGTTCTCATTTTCTGCTAAGTTTATTTTTGATTCCCAACAAACCAAACAAATTCACAGTTGGGGGAAGATTGTTCGAGGAGTGAGTTTCCGAATTTTCCCCTGGAACGAAAATCAGCCGTCAATAATTCATATCACATACATCGGTGAACAAGTTACAATGGTTCAAAACTTCATTCTACGGAATGAAATGATGTTCTATTCATTTTTTGCTTCAACACATGCTTCATATTTATGTTGGTTATCAATTATAAATCTAGGTATAAGGTCCATATTAATTAATTTATGCATTGAAACATAATTAACATATCTCAACCTACCATGTCATATATTTTGTGATTCAATAATATAAACAGAAGATGTGACTTTATTATTAATAGCATTGTGTTGATTGACAATCATTACATTGAATTTGAAAAGACCCATCAATGAAGTATCATTTTCCTACATAAACAACATCTTTAGTATAAACAAACTTGTCAGAACACAAAGACTAACTTAAATCCATTCTTGTTGAGGAGAGATCCTGAAACTATATTATTCCTGATGTCCAGAACGTGCAATATATTTTTCAATGTAAGTTCTTTTCCAGAAGCCATCAACAGAATCATTGTGTCTTGTTTTACCACTTTAGAGGTGCAAGAATTTCCCATGTAAACTTTCGCCACTAAATGTAAACTGTGAACTTTTAGTGTAAACTTTCGCCACTAAGTTACAATGGTTCAATTTCGCCACTAAATGTAAACTTTTAGTGGCGAAATTCAATTTCGCCACTAAATGTAAACTTTTAGTGGCGAAATTTATTTCCCCACTAAATTTTCGTCACTAAAAGTCAATTTTCTTGTAGTGACACGTGGAATCCACTCACACTACACACACACACACCTGATTCACGTTGATACAGACACACACTTAACATTCACATTTTTATTACTCACGCTGAAAAGAAGATGAAGGGAGAGAGAAGAGAGACCGAGAGGTGAAAGATCACGGCAGAAGGAAAATAGAGCAGAGAAGAGAAGAGAGAAATGACGAGAGGAGAGAGAGACCGAGAAAGAAGAGGGATGTGGTTTTGAATCTCTGATTCAATTTGTAAGTAATCTATGTGATGATTCTCTTGAGTTTTGTTGACGGCTGATTTTGGTCTCAGAGCAATATGAGAATATTACTCCCGAGACAATCATCCCTCAATAGTGAATTTATTCTGTTAAGGGGAAACCAAAAGCAAATTTAGCAAAAGACAGATAAATACACCAATCAACAAGGAGATTTAACGTGGTTCGGCGGATCAGATCCCACCTACGTCCACGGGTACAAAACGAATGATACTTTTATTACAGAGATATACTTCTCTGATATCTCTTGTGTTTACAAGTCTGATCGTAATGATCTTGATATTGATTCTGATCCCTTTTACGCACACTCTACCCTCTTATTTATAATAGTGTAGAAATCAGATTCCTTCTCCTAGAAGAATTTCCTTGTTGAAACAATTTCTCTTTTCCATAAGGATTCCTAGTCAAAAACTATCTTCACCTCCTTTATCATACTAGGACACTGACTTACTAGTTTATCCTATGAAAGTAGGATAACTTATTATCTTGTCCGTAAAAAATAGGATGCCTTATCTTCTAGAGCACGTCTCGTTATATGCTCGGTCTTCATGAGGTCGGTCATGATGGTCCTTTGAGCTGAGAATGCTGCTACCGATCTGATAATGCTCGGTCATCCGAACCAAAGTGGTCGGTCACCTATCATCAAGTGTTCGGTCTCTACCTGTTGGCTTTATAACACTCATGTGGTCGGGTCGACATTAATGATTTCGACCGAGAAGAGAATTACCCTTTTTACCCCTGCCGTACTCCTTAAATAACATAGGACCTGAAAACACCATCAACATATGTCCCCTAGTTCTCGGTTCCAACGAGTCATACAAGTTGGTGCCGGGAACTATATAAGAGTGGTACGGTTTGATGAACTGATAGCCGATCTTCTGAAGGAGAAATTTTGTCGGCCCGCACTTACATCCTGGTCGGTCTGACTAAGGTGTTCGGCCTGACTTTCTTCCTACCGAGGTAAAATCCTCTTATTGCCCTTCTGTAATTTTTCCCCTCGAGACGTGCAACCGTCACATCCTCTTAAATGCCCATCAGATCACTTCTAGGGTTCAACGAGAGCCTGCCACTTGTCAACCATCCGTCGTTCTCCCGCCAAAAAGCGAACAATCTGACCGCTATTGCTAACACAAATGACGTCCAATCTCATCCGTCCATTTAATTTTTTTTTTGGAAGATCATTTTAAAAGACGATACGTGGCACATATCTGACGCTTTCGTTCAATCTAACGGCCACAAACGCACCGAACAGATTATATCAAAACGGAGTAAACATTGTTCCTTTCTTTTACGAACACTTCGACTTCCCTAATCGTGGGAACTTCTCCTTCCCAACTGTGACCAGTGAACTTGAAGAACAACCAGATCATACCGAGCAAACTTTCATCTCTCCGAAAGAAACAAGTAAGTTTTCTGACCGTCCTCCTTGCTTTGCTTTTTCATGAGTTGCGAATCCTGTTTTGTTTTTTTTTTTGTGAAGCATGTCTGGATTTTTGGGATTTAGAGACTAATAAGTCTGTTTTTTGGTTTAGCTCGATGTCGCTATGGAGGGATTTATGGTTTGATGGATATCGTTAGGGCATTTAGATCCCGCAGGCTCTAGCTTTAGAAATTAGCTGTAGACTGACCTCCCCCCCCCCCTTTTCTTTTATTTCTCGGATGTCAGGGATGTCTGACACCAGGTCTTCCTCTGCAAACCCTGCTAGACCTTCGACCCCTCCTGTTGAAGAGCTCTCCTCGGGGGTACCAAGCATAGAAGACCTCGATACTACCCCACCCCTTCTGAAATTGAACAGGATACCTACCATCAGAGAAAACCTCGAAAGGACCCAGAGCCCGGTGATTTTGACTGCTCGGCTTTGGATATGGATCGGCCATCCAAAATATCTGAAGATGACCTAGCACTGCTCCGGCAGCGATATGACATTCCGATAGATATCGCTCTCGAAGTCCCTGGTCCAATGGACCGTGCTAGTCAACCAGACGAGGGTTCGGTGGCACTTCTTCCGGCTTTTTTTTAGTGTGGACATCGGCTGCCGATGCAACGCTATTTCGCCTGGATGCTGGCCGAGATAGAGATCGCCCCCTGTCAACTGAGCCTGAATAGCTGGAGGATTTTGGCCGGGCTTCATGTGATTTGGAGTCGGGCGGGACTCGGTGAACCCTCTTTTGAAGAAGTGAAGAGGCGATATCGATTGAAGGCCAACCCAAAAACGCATCATGGTTGGTATTACCTTTCTACTTATGCTGATTCGCCAAACGTTTTCGGCAAGCTCCCTGACTCCAACAAGAACTTCAAAGATTTATGGTTTTGGGCCACATGAGATTGGGGACCGGTTCTGAGATCATACGAAGAGGAGGTCTCTGTCCCGGATACCTTTAGAGCGGGATGTTAGGACTTTAGCCCTTAGCGTTCTTACTTTTGATTTTATGATAGGATTTTAACTTCTCTAATTCTTCCCAGCTTGTTGGGGGGACGCTCCAAAGGTTTCCCATCAGGTCCGAGAGTGGGTGCGCTGGGCTCGGCGTTATGCCGGCCATTGGAAGCCATTGGTTAATGATGCGGCCTTTCTCGAGTCGGACCTGATTCGGACTGTTCCTCCGGATGTCCCGGGGCGGATAGGTGGGCTTTACTAACCTTCTAACCAATCTCCTTGTTTGCTTAACATGATGATAAATTGAATTTGCTCAGATTCTAGACTGACCATCATTTTTGCCTTTGTTGTTTTTTTTGTAGGTATGTCGAAAAGGCCAAGATACCTGGATCAACTAGCCGGTGTAACAAAGAAAACCGGCCATACTGGAGCCGGGTCCTCTCGGAAAAGACCAGCAACCGAGGCCAAAAAGGTGACTGAAGAGGCAGCCATGTCAGCTGCCCAAAGTTTATCTCTCTCTTCCGGGGCATCGCCAATAATTTCCGCCCGACCCCCAAGCCCATCAAAACCTACCAGGAAAATGAGGCGTCCGCTCGGGGCAGAGGAAGCTGAGCTAACCCGGGAGGTGGAGGAAGAAAGGATCCTGAGCAAGAGGCAGACAGCTCGAAATGAGAAAAAGGTGCCGGAGAGTTCCTCCAAGAATCGGAAAGGCGCCATGATTCTTGGTGTATAAGACCTTGGACATGGCATTAGGGAGGCCACTTCTCACCTGGTACCGATTATTAATGAACTGGCCGAGGCGGTTCCTGCGGAGAAGATTCCGAGGTATGAGAATCTCTCTCCCGAGGATATCGTTACGGAGATATGCTCCCAAATGGCCAAAGTAGTCACATTTCCCTATTCTCATTTATGAGTCCATGACTCAATTTTGTTTTCTGACTTTCTATTTCTTCTCGGCAGGCGAATTATATCACGGCCAAGAATAAAGACCTTCTTTTGAGCCTTTTGTCCAAGGGTGGCCAATCCCAGAGGCTTCAGAACCGACTCTCTGAAACGGAAGCCGAGCTGGTCCGCAAAGAAGAAAACATAAAAAAATCTGGAGTTGGCTGCTGTTGAGGCCCATACAACAAACAAAGCTCTTCGGGCTGCTGCTTCTCTAGAGAGAAAAAATGATGATGCCGCCAAGAAGGACTTGGAGGCTGCCCAGGCTGACAACAGGATCCTGCAGGTGGAAATGCGCAGCATTGAATCTAAGCTGAGGGCCAAAGATGAAGAGCTGGTGCGGGCCCGGGACGAGCTCAAGAGAAAAGAAGCTGAGTGAGAGGTCGAGAGGGACACAATCCGACTTAAGGAGGTCGGGGATTGCGCCGAGATCATCCCGATGGTATTGCCCAGCCTTGATATGGGGCCAATCTACGCGGCCATCTGCAAAGGAGAAATCTCAGAAGAGGAGTTTAAAGAATGGCTGCCCCATTCTCCCGAAGAAGTGATGGACCCCGATCCTATTTCGATCGCCCCGGCTCCTGAAGAGGACCGATCTGAGGCTCTTACTCTTGAAGAGGTTCGGTCTGAGGTTCATGTTCCTGCTCTTAAAGCCGTAACTTTCGGGGCCTTGATGAGTGGTATTTATATCACTATTTCCCACTCATTTAACCTAATATTTTGTATAGTTTCTTGAGTTTTGTGAATATTGTGATGTGTTTTGGGTTATTTTGCAGATAAATAAAGTTGGGAAAGCATTGGAAGCAATTTGGGGCCAAAACAGTGAAAATTGGACAAAAGGACATTTCAGTAAATTGTCCGAGTCGCGACGCCAAGACCTTCCGTGTCGCGATGCCTAAAATGCGCCGAACAATGCTAACGTGCGCCGGGTCCACAAATCAGAATCTGAGAAAAGTTTGACTTTGCTAAAATGCGATGTGCCACGTGTCACCATCACAATCGATCTGCTAACGAGCGTCGTGCCACGTGTCAGCATCCTACGGTGCCGACAGTCATCATCGCCACGTGTGCCACATGGCATCCTACGTGTCTCCATGTCATCAGCCACGTCAGCAAGTCAACAAGTCAACATTGCCACGTGTCGTGCCACATCATCATCAGCCAATCAGGAAGTGCCACGTGTCGCAATCCTGCGGTGCCGACAGTCTCTTTCCCACGTGTCGCCACATCATCGCCACCTCACCGCCACGTCAGCGCCACGTTAGCATCAATCATTGAGTATATAATCCTTATCTGACACGTGGCGGATAAGAATCTCATCGACCAATCAGAAGCCGCCACGTGTCACAATAATTGAAGCCCAACCACCGCGCCACGTGTCACCTTATCAGCTTATCCAGAATCTTCAAACCGGCGAACCAGAGC
Organism: Zanthoxylum bungeanum; assembly: GCA_019454045.1. NCBI lineage: Eukaryota > Viridiplantae > Streptophyta > Magnoliopsida > Sapindales > Rutaceae > Zanthoxylum > Zanthoxylum bungeanum. The sequence goes on along the minus strand of SKCR01037506.1, from coordinate 26,281 downwards.
GTGCCACATCGACAAAAGCTGTCGTAGCGACGCTGAAGTCCCTGGCGTCGCGACTCTGGAACCCCACCGAGGCCTATAAATTCAGCTCGAGATTTCAGATTTTGTTGTACCACTCTCTCTCTTCTATTCTCTGTAAAGAGAGAGTTTCTCTCTCTAGTTTCTTTTAGTTTTTAGTTTTGTAAATAATTTTAATTAAGTTTTGTTAATATAGTAATTTATTTTTTTACTTTTTACAGTTTTTACTATTTACCATGAAGAGGTAACTTCCCCAGCTAGGGTGAAAGGTAATTCTTTTACTGTTACTATTTAGATTAATCTCCCTTAAAAATAATATATTCACTATTTAAAATATTGACTTAAAAAGGATACCGCCAGATTGGTCGGTTGGTAATTCATTTTAATCTGGTTTAAACCTGACTAATAAAGGATACCGCCAGATTGGTCGGTTGGTAATTTAATTTTGGTTCCGCCTTTATGGTTGGTTGGACTTAATTTGACTTAATCAGGATACCGCCTATATGGTCGGTTGGTAATATTATCATAAGTTTATATATTATTTTATGAGAGATATCTAAATTAGTAGTAGTAAAAGTAATTCCTTTTACCTTAGCATTTTATTTTATTTTACTTTTCAGTTTTACTTTATGTCTTTTACTTTTCAGTATTTTTACTTTATGTGTTTTACTTTTAAGTTGTTACTAGCCCTAGTTATGTGTTAGTTATTTGGGGTTGTGATGAATTCTAATATCACCGGTTTATAAGAGGTTATTTTATAGTTTGGGTTATTTAAAGGTTTACTTATTAAGTCTTAAGCTTAATGCTTCTTGTTGTTTGATCACCAATAAGATTGATGTGGTAAATCTAAAATGAACTAGACATAGGGATTTTAGGTTTCAGCCTTAGACTTAATAGCCCACAATCTTCCTTGGGGATAGATAACCCTTTAATAGATTTCCTTACAGGATAGGAATATACCTGTCGGGCGGGGGTAGCCATAATTGGAACTTAAACTTAATGAATCCAGATAATTTGGTTGACATAGACATATGGTTCAATTGGGTTAAACTGGGTATTTGCGTCTGACCATCGACATAGGCTTTTGCATAATTTAGTGTTCCAGGTTAGTAAACTGATTTATTACACAAACATAAAATAATCACTTCATCTTTTAAAAGATATTAGAAGGATTCACAACCCTAGATCTTTGTGTCTTTTGTTATTTTCCTTAGTATTTTCTTTTGTCTTTTATTTATTTATTTATTTTGTAAAACCACTTTCAACCAATCAAACAATCATTCTCTTCACCCTCAATTAGATATTTGTAAATAAATAGATTCAATAATTAATAAAAACAGTAGGAATTAATTCCTCGTGGGATCGATATTTTTATATTACTTGAACGATATGTGCGCTTGTGTTATACGTGTGTGTTTACGCCGGTCAGGCCTCCCAAGCCGTCCCTGTGGAATCCATTGTTCATTCTCCCGAGGCCGAGCCCAGCCAGTTGCCACCCGTACCTGTTGAGGAAGAAACAATTGTCCCTGCGCGGGCTGAACTGTAAGGGCTAACCCGAATGGGGCCCCGTGTAATCCCGAACACACTATATATATATTTTTTGTAATAACCTTATTTATGTGAATATCTTGTATACTTCCATTCCACTTTTTCTTTTTTGATCCTTCATGTCTTGCTCCGGTTGTTCTCCCAAAAACGTCCACTTGAGGACCGACTCCGAGCTATGAGAAATACTTGGCTCACTGGGGGAATGTTACGTCCCTAGTTTGAGGAGATAGACTCGGTGGGATGTAAACCAACCCTGACCTGAGAGAAACACTTGGTTCTGGGGGGATGTTACGTCCCCATACCAAAAGGACGGACTCGGTGGGACGTAACCCAACCCCGAGCTGAGAGAAACACTTGGCTCTGGGGGGATGTTACGTCCCCAGACCAAGAGGACGGACTCAGTGGGACGTAACCCAACCCCGAGCTGAGAGAAGCACTTGGCTCTGGGGGAATGTTGCGTCCCCAGACCAAAAGGACGGATTCGATGGGACATAACCTGACCCCGAGCTAAGAGAAACCAAGTGGCCTCGGCGGAACGAATCCAGCCCCGAGCCGATTAACCAAGTGGCCTCGGCGGAACGAATCCAGCCCCGAGCCGATTAACCAAGTGCCCTCGGCGGAACGAATCCAGCCCCGAGCCGATTAACTAAGTGCCCTCGGCGGAACGAATCCAACCCCGAGCCGGTTAATCCTTTGGGTTTTATTCAGAAGGGAAGTGGATCCTCTTTTGAAGCCCTATCAGTTTTGGCATGGGCGTCCCCTTGTCAAACCTGATGAAAACGAAAAACAAAACCATGGAAAATAAAATCAAAACGCGGGGGGTGATTTAACACTTATCCAAAAACAACAGCAAGGATGCCTCAAAACAGCGTCTTGTTTGAGGTCTCCAAAACACAATTCTGAACCTTTCAATTCAGAGTCCCGGCGAACCAGGATTTGGATCAAAGAGCGTTTTAAAATGGTAATGGAACATCCTCTATACTTTAGGTCTCCATGGAGCCTGTGTACTGTTCGAGGGCTCCTCCTTACAACGCTGGAGCAATCATACGCTACGAGGGCACAATCCATTCCCGTGCTATACTTCTCTTGGATCCAAATGATCAAAGAAATATGGATCGAAGAGTGTGCGAGACATAAAGGGCATATTTCTCCTTATATTCGGTAACACTGGAGCAAGAAATCGCCACGGGGGTATCATCCATCCCCGTGTTATGCTTCCCACGGATCCGAATGATCAAGAAAATAGGGATCAAAGAGTGTCTGAGACATTAAGGCCATTTTCCTCCTTATGTTCGGTAACACTGGAGCAAGCAATCGCTACAGGGGTATCATCCATCCTCGTGCTATGCTTCCCACGGATCCGAATGATCAAGGAAATAGGGATCAAAGAGTGTCCGAGACACTAAGAGAATTTTCTTCCTTATGTTCGGTAACACTGGAGTAAGTAATCACCGCGAGGGCATCATCTCTCCCTGTGCTATGCTTCTCACGGATCCATTGGGTAGGCAAAACATATGGTAGCGCATTCCTTGCGTTGTATTTCCCAAACCGGTCAAGTAGGTTATCCTACTGGGGCACTCCCTCCCCATGATTACTATCCTGGCATGTCCCCCGTAAATATAAGTTGTGGGGTAGTTGCGCTCCGGCTACTGCGAAGGGTTCTCGTGCTCCTTTATACTTTTTATCCCTTGATGTGGTCTTGATTTTTTAAAGTGGAGCGAGTTAGGTCGGATTGTCTATGCCCGAGATTTTAATGGTAGCACTTGTGATCGGTCTGTCATGGGTTTGATGCCTCGACCTCTGATCATCCCTCCATATCGAGTATGTCCCCGAAATTTTGAATATGGCTTTCAATTTTAATTAAAAGAGTGGGTGGAAATTAAAAGAGAAAGTTTTATTCATATTCGGGGACTTACTACCCTCTCTACAACTCTCTGCGGGGTATTTCGAGAGTGGTTTTACACTGTGCTCTTAACCCTTGTTGGGTTGCTGCAAGAAAAAAATAAAGAAAGGGAATCTATTGGAAATACTTTCTTAGCATCTCGGCATTCCAAGGTTTCCTTAATCGGGTGTCGTCCATCTGTTCTAAAATGTAGACCTTTGGCCTTACCACCTCTACAATTTTGTAGGGCCCTTCCCATTTGGCGCCTAATGAGCCTTCCTCCGGCCTTCGGGTGTTCAAGGTGACCTTTCTTAATACCAAGTCGCCTGGAAGAAAGGCACGGGTCTGAACTCTTTTGTTGTAGAAGCGGGCCATTCTTTGTTGATAGATTGTTTTTTTCATAGCCGACTTCTCCCTCTTTTCTTCGATTAGATCGAGGTGACTTTTGATAAGTTCTTCATTCCGTTTGTCTTCAAAATGACGGACCCTGTGGGTAGTCATTCCGATCTCTGCTGGGATGACTGCTTCGCATCCGTATGATAAGGCAAACAGAGTTTCTCCTATGGAGTTTTTATAGGTTGTTCGGTGTGCCCACAACACTTCCGGTTATTCCTCGACCCATAAGCCCTTGAAGGATCCGAGCCGAGCCTTAAGATTTGCCTTAATGGTTTTATTTGTGGCCTCAACCTGCCCATTTGACTTGGGATGGGCTGGTGAGGCGAATTGTAAGGCGATCTGGAGGTCTTCACAGAGCTTCCAGAAGCCTTTGCTATCGAATTATTTTCCGTTATCTGTGATGATGGCTCGAAGGATTCCGAACCTGCAGATAATATTTTTCTTCAGAAAATTCGTAGCCTTCTTCTCTGTGATGGTGGATAGGGGTTCGGCTTCCACCCATTTGGTGAAATAGTCTATGGCCACAATGGCGTACTTCGCATGTCCTCGTCCCCTTGGCATTGGTCCGATGATATCTAGCCCCCACTGAGCGAACAGCCAGGAACTGGACAGGGCGGTTAACTGCTCTGCTGGTTGGTGGTGAATATTGGCATTCTTTTGGCATCCTTCGCATTTCCGGGCCACTCTTATGCCGTCCTGATGCATAGTCGGCCAATAGAACCCTTGCCTTAAAGCTTTAAAGGCCATCGATTGTCCTTCGGTGTGACTCCCACAGATGCCCGGATGAATTCCCTGAGTACATAATCGGCCTCTTCTTCCGCTAAACATCTTAGGAGGGGTACTGTGTGGCCCCTCCGGTAGAGTACTCCTTCGATCAGGGAGAACTTGGTGCTTTTGAATTTTAGTTTCTTGGCTTCCTTCTTGTCCTCGGGTGTCTCCCATGTTTCCAAATATTTCTTAATTGGCTGTATCAACGAGGTTTTGCCTTCCTTATCCAATATTTTTACTTCGAGTTCTCCCACGCTCTTTTCTCGGAGGCAGATTAGATGGACTATTCTGGGGTTCTCTGCTTTTATCGAAGATGCAAGCCGTGCCAAGGAGTCTGCCTCACAGTTGTCTTCTTGACTGATTTGCTCAAAGTGTACGTTCCCCATTATTTCCACCAGCATTTTTACTTCAGCCAAGTAGGCTATCATACTCGGCTCCCTGGCTTGGAATTCTCCTTTCAGCTGCTGAATATCCAGCTGAGAGTCACTTCTTACCACTACGTCATGGACTCCCACCACCGTGCATAGCCTAAGACCGGCCAAAATTGCCTCATACTCTGCCTCATTGTTTGTGGCCTCGAAGGCGAACCTCAGGGTGAACAACAGTTCTTCACCTTTGTCGCTCTTCAACACCATTCCAGCTCCCTTGCCTTGTGAGCTGGCAGATCCGTCTACTGACATCTCCCATTTGCCTTCCCCCACAGTCAAGACCTGGGGTTCTGTGAATTCCACGACAAAATATGCCAAAGCCTGCCCTTTTACTGCCATCCTTGGGAGGTAAGAAATATCGTGTTCACTTAACTCTACCGACCACTTCATTAACCTGCCCGAAACTTCTGGTTTCTGCAGAATCTGTCTCATAGGATAATCGGTGTAAACCCCAATAGGATGGGCTTGGAAGTAGGGTCGTAATTTCCGGGCTGCAGTGATCAATGACAGGGCGACCAGTTCATGTACCGGATATCGGGTCTCAGCATCTAACAGAGCTTTGCTGACATAATATACTGGCCTCTGGACCTTGTCGACCTCTTGTATTAGTACCGAACTTACTGCATGCTCTGAGACAGCTAAGTACAAGTATAAAGTTTCCCCTGGGAGTGGTTTTGCTAGAAGTGGGGGCTGTGTTAGGTATTGTTTTAACTTTAGGAAGGTTTCCTCGCATTCCAGCGTTCATTCGATTTCCTTTTTGGCTTTTTTGATGACTTTGAAGAAGGGGTGGCACTTGTCTGTTGCTCGGGAGATGAATCGGTTGAGCGCGGCCAATCTGCCTGTTAGACTTTGCACTTCTTTTACCGTCCTGGGAGACTTTAAGTCCAGTACGGCTTGGATCTTCTGTGGATTTGCTTCTATGCCTCGGGAGCTTACCATGTAGCCCAAAAACTTCCCTGAGGCCACTCCGAAAACACATTTCTCCGGGTTGAGCTTTAAATTGTATTTCCTTAGTAATTCGAAGGTTTTCTTTAGATCAGTCACGTGACATTCTGGCTCTTTAGACATTGTTATCATGTCATCAACATATACCAGCATTGATGTGCTGATGAGCGGCTTGAAAATTTTGTTGACCAGCCTCTGAAAGGTTGCCCCTGCATTCTTCAGTCCGAAGGGCATTACTTTATAACAGTAAAGCCCCTGATCGGTGACAAAAGTTGTTTTCTCCTCGTTCGCATGGTGCATCTTGACCTGGTTGTATCCTGAGAAGGCATCTATAAAGCTTAGCAGTCCCTGGCAAGCTGTTGTATCTACTAGCTAGTCTATGTTTGGTAGTGGGAAGCTGTCTTTCGGGCATGCCTTGTTGAGGTCGGTGAAATCCACGCACATCCTCCATTTTCCGTTCGACTTCTTCACCAATACCACGTTTGATACCCACTCCGGGTATTTTACTTCTCTGATGAAACCAATTTTCAATAATTTGTCCACCTCGGTAGCTACTGCCCTGCACCGTTCCAGATTAAAGGTTCTTCTTTTTTGATTGACTGGCTTGTGTGACGGGTTTACTGCCAAGCGATGATTGATGAACTTCGGATCAATCCCGGGCATGTTGTCGTGCCCCCATGTGAAGACGTCCGGGTACTCCTTTAGACACATCAGCAGGCCCTGTTTCAGGGTTTCGTCTAAGTTTCCCCATTTCTTTACGCTCTTCCCAGACCCGAAAAGTTCGGTCTCTTCTTCTAGTTCTTCGACCGTCCCTAACCGGCAACTTTATTTGACCGAGGACCCGTGTTCCCCCATTGCTTCTTCTCCGTCTCCATTCACTTGTCTTTTTCGGGTACTTTCCTTCAACGCATAGGGTTTCTCATGAAAGAGGTGGCGAAGCAGCTCCGGGCTATCTTTTGACTCCGCACACGATTCTGATCCCTTCCCGGGTGGGGAATTTTAACTTTAAGTAAATGCAGGACATTGCGGCCTTTGTCTTCATCATCATGAAAGGTCGACCGACAATGACTTGGTAACTGCTCATGCAGTCCACCACCGTGAAGTTTATCATAATTTTCCGAGTCCGGGGAGGAGTTTTGATCGTCATTACTAATTGTATTCTCCCCAATGGGACGACCGTTGAACCCCCGAAGCCGTTATAGGGGAGTGCCATCGTCGGTTAGAGCTGCATACTCCACTCCAATGCTTTCCAAAGCCTCTTTGGAGATTATATCCACTGCGCTCCCGGGATCCACCAGGATTCTGTCTACCTCTGAACCGCCGATTGTTGCCTTGATTATTAGCGCATCGTCGTGGGGGAAACTCACCCCTCGAGCATCCTCGTCGGTGAACATTATTTGTACCGACCGACCACCTTGTATTCCCGATGACTGTTCTGCTTAGTACCTCCGACCCCGAGCCCGGCTGTAGTTTTTTCTTGACCGGTTAGAATCTCCGGCTAGTGTTTTCCCTCATGCGATGATGTTTACCTGTCGGCGTTGTGCCCTCTGTCTAGCCGCCATAACCTCATGGTCAATGTATTTATTTAAATATCCATTCTGAGCCAGGTCTTCCATTTGTTCCCGTAAGTCTTTGCACCCGTCCGTCGGATGTCCTCTCAAATTATGGTGTACGCAATATGATGTTTTATTTCTCTTATCTGGGGGGAATCTCCTGAGGTTAGGCTCTATCAAGAGGCCTTTTTCCTGGATCTCCATGACGATTTGTCCTAGTGGCTTGTTCAGAGGAATGTATGCTTCTTCCCTGACTACGTGGTTTACTTGGTTCGGGATTCCTCTTTCCTGGTTATTCCGAGGTATTGGCTTGAATTCCTTGCGTCTCGGGGGTGGTTTTTTGAACTCCCTATCTGGCCGGCGGGGGGCCTCTGCCCTTATTGTCCTCTCTCTGATAGATGTCCCCCTCCGGGAGATTTTCTCTTCGTTCTCCAACAAAACGAACTTTCGGGCTATTTCCAGGGCGGTTGCATAATCCGGTGTATCTTGGATTCTTAGGTGAGTCCACAGCTTTCCGACCCTTAAGGCCCCCTTTAAACTTTCCAAGGCCTCGAGGGACTCATATCCCCGACCTCGAGCACCATATTATGGTATCTGTCACTGAAAGCCTTCAGGGGCTAGTCATCTCCCTGCTTCATGAGTCTTAACTCTTCAATTGTCTTTTTAGGAACGCAGGCCCCTTTGAAGTGCCGCACAAACGATTTTTTGAGTTGCGCGAAGTTGCTGATGCTCGCTGGGGCTAGACTATGTACCATAGAATGGCAGATCCGCCTAAGGTTAGGGGGAATACTTTGCAAACGGCATCCCCTACCACTCCTTGGACTTCCATTAATAGGACAAAGCTTTCAATATGGGATTTTGGGTCAGTATGGCCCTTGTAGGGTGTCATGGTGGGCATATTGAATCGTCTCGGGAATTTTGCCGACCTTATTTCTTCTGTGATGGGAGATTCCTCCATTACTGTCCCGGGCATCTCCTGTATCGGTCTTGGGTTTACTCCCCACTTGGCCATCTCTTTCCTAAACCAAGACCTCATGTCGCTCTCTGAGTTACCATGCCGCCTCCTGCGGCCTTCTTCGTGTCTATTTCCCCGGGTGTGGCGCTCCTCATGACTTGAGGTATCTCGTTCATCCTCGCCATACTTCATTTCTCCCCTTCTGATGTTTCGGGGGCTATCATAGGAGGAATCTGGCGGCTGTCTTCCCTTTACTTCTTCTTCCCCAAGTGTCTTCTGTTTGCGAATCTTTTTCTAGCACTACGAATTTTACCCTGTAGCGCCCTCTTTCTCTTTCTGGGTCTATCTATCCTCTTTCCTTCTGCTGTCTCACCTCTTCTCTGACTGGTTCCGGCTTCGAATCTCTCGTTGTTCTTCCCTTCCATCCTTTCTAGTCGGTCCATCATGGATTTTAGAAGGGCTTGGTTTTCCTCTCTATCTTTCCTCATGTTTTGTTCTATCTTCTCTACCCAGTCCGTAGTTGGACTTCCTGATGATCGGAGATTTCCGTCTTCTGCCATTGTCTTACCACGTGTACTACTTTTTGTCTGAATTCCCCCACAGACGGCGCCAACTATTGACGGCTGATTTTGGTCTCAGGGCAATATGGGAATATTACTCCCAAGACAATTCTCCCTCAATAGTGAATTTGTTCAGTTAAGGGGGAACCAAAAGTAAATTTAGCAAAAGACAGATAAATACACCATCAACAAGGAGATTTAACGTGGTTCGGTGGATCAGATCCCACCTACGTCCACAGGTACAAAACGAATGATACTTTTATTACGGAGATATGCTTCTCTGATATCTCTTGTGTTTACAAGTCTGATCGTAATGATCTTGATATTGATTCTGATCCCTTTTACGCACACTCTACCCTCTTATTTATAATAGTGTAGAAATCAGATTCCTTCTCCTACAAGAATTTCCTTGTTGAAACAATTTCCCTTTCCCATAAGGATTCCTAGTCAAAAACTACATTCACCTCATTTATCCTACTAGGACACTGACTTACTAGTTTACCCCATGAAAGTAGGATAACTTATTATCTTGTCCGTAAAAAATAGGATGCCTTATCTTCTGAAGCACGTCTCGCCATATGCTCGGTCTTCATTAGGTCGGTCATGATGGTCCTTTGAGCTGAGAATGTTGCTACTACGTATGATAATGCTCGGTCATTCGAACCAAAGTGGTCGGTCACCTATCATCAAGTGTTCGGTCTCTACCTGTTGGCTTTATAACACTCATGTGGTCGGGTCGGCATTAATGATTTCGACCGAGAAGGGAATTACCATTTTACCCATACCGTACTCTTTAAATAACATAGGACCTGAAAACACCATCAACAAGTTTAATTGATTTTATCATTTGGGTTTTTGAAGGAATCTTAAAATTAGGCTAGATTACGAATTAAAACATGTTAGAAGCAATTTAGAATTGATTTTTAAGCATGAAGTTCAAAAGGTTGTGAGATTAGGAAATTGAAAAGTTGGGGGGAGGAATCGACAGGACCCTAGGAAATTTGGGGGTTTCTTAGATTTAGATATAAGTTTGATAAAAAATCAAATTGGAACTCTAATAAGTGAATTAATAATTGTTCATGTATTTTTTTATGTGTTTATGAAATCTGAGTTTGAGATTGTAGTAGTAGTGAGAAATGGGATGGTTATGGCGTCAGCAGAAGTAGTGTTGGTAGTGACAGCAGTAGTAATTAGGAATTAGTTTTATTTGGAATTGGAAGTCGTTCTAAAAGTATTATAAGATAACCGAATAAATAAAAGAAGGATGAAAATAAAAATAGAAAGAAAGAACGAACGATGTATTGAACAGGACTAATGATGCTAAGAATATATGAATTTAAATGGTTATATATATAAATTTATAGTTATGGAAGTAGTTAGGAAAATTTATATGATGAAGTATCTATTAATATTATGCATGATATAAGTTTTACTGTACTTTGAATGATCTGAAAAGAAAATGAAGATGTTGTGTCTGTGTTAATTAGAGTTGTGTATAATACTAAATGTGTGTATATATAATATATATATATGAGTGTGTGTATCTATGCTTTAGAAATTTATTATTGTAAAGTAGATGAGAATTGGTAATTTGAATGCACAATGTATTATATTGTAAAGTAGATGAGAATTGGTAATTTGAATGCACAATGTATGTGCATAGGATGATATAAACAGTAGAGTTTTAAAAATGTATACAAGTATAAGTATGGAATTAGTAAGTTATGAAAGTAATGACGACATGATTATGCCTTCTAGAATACGGGTTGAAAATACATATATACTATAGTAAGTTAAGAAATGTTTATGCATGTTTGTGCATTGTGATTTTCATAAATTGAGTTGAAATTAAGAATGATTTTGATATTCAATGAGTTGTAAAGAAAAGTTTCAAATGCTTGTGAAAGTATCGTATTTCAGAAAATGTTTTACAGTTTTGAGATACAGATTATGGTTTTGTTTGTTTTTTCGGGGTATGAGGGAAAAACTCACCCCAGTATGCAACTTGAGACAGTTTGGAATTGACGGATACTATGGAATTGACGGATATAGAGACATGTGCACATGTAGAGGACTGATGAGACGTTCTCAGATCCTCCAGCCGGGCTAGGGGGACGGTGATACGTAATGCCCCTAGACCCTAGTTTTTGAGCTTGGGTGGTAGCATCGATCCGCACCCCCAACTCCAGTTTGTGGCTTGGGGGACGGCGATACGTAACGCCCTAAGACCATCAGTTTCAGGGCAGGTATGGCATGCTTTGGGGGACGGCGATACGTAACGCCCCAATGTCATGGGTTTGCATATTTGGCTCTAGGGCGTATGGGGGACGACGATACGTAACGCCCCCATGCGTCAGTTTTTCAGCAGACACGCAGATATCAGTTTTTCAGAAAAGGAGTTTGAAATGTCAGATTTTTAGAAAACTGTTTTCAGAGATACAGATTTCAGATAGAGACTTCAGTTTTCAGAAACAGTTTACAAATTGAGTAGTTTTTAGAAACAGTTTTCAGAAAAACAAGTTTTAGAAAGACAAGTTTTATAAAAAGCTTCAGAAAAGAGTTTTCAGGAAACGTTTTCAGAAATGAGTTTTCAGAAAGAAGTTTTAGAAAGATTTTAAAAAGCATTTTCTAAAAGCATGGCATGATATATTAGAGTTTAGTTTACAAATTATGCATATAAGTCATACATTCTGGTTATCATTTGAGGTGCATATAGTTGACATTAATGCATAATAGCATGACTATATCTGTGTGTATATAATTGATGTTTGCATGTATTGTATATTTACATAGAATGAATATTTTGTAAAGCGTTAATGCAAGATAACATGATTCCATATGGAGTGGTTGATAATTGTATGTGAATCTTTAATAGAAATACTGTTTTATATTACCGATTTGATGATATTTCAAGAAAGTTAAAGAAATAATGTTATGGTAATTACCTAATCCAGATTAGTTTTGAGTGTACAAGAAAGTAAAGAGAAATTAGAGTAGTGTAGCGGAAGCATGATGGGTTTGATGTGATTGTTAGTTGTATAGAGGCTTGATGTATATAATATGGATGTTTATGAAAACAGCAAACATAAGTTAAGGAATATGTGTGATCAGAAAAATAAAAAATAAAGAATCAGTAACAAGTAATATGTTTCTAAAACGGAGAAGGATTAGATAACTAGTTTAGATTCAGTATAAATATATTTGCATGGTCACATAGACAGCCCAGGTTATTATAGAAACGGGATTCAGACTTTGCATTTGTTTGATGCTCAAGGAATGAGCATAGTTACTTACTGAGTCTTATGACTCACAACTCAACAGTGTTAGTTTTGCAGGTTGGTGACCTGATTGGTCGACCACAGACACCAGAGATTGAGGAGCCGGATAGCAGCGTTGCAGTCAGCCAGTCACCAGGTCTTGGGTAGATGAGAATCAAGTTGTTTATGAGTTTAGTTGTAGAGAATTGAGTTGTATAAGTTTAGTTGTAAAAGTTTTTGTTTATACGCATTTTCGGGCATAGAGCCCAGTTGTATTGTGTCTTGAGATCTCTATTTTAGTGTCATATTACGTGTTGGGCCCTATAGGTTGTATAGAGGTGCTGGACTTTGATCCAGGTTGCGTGACTTTTAGCAGAGGTCATGCCGAAATTTCGTCAGAGTCAGAGGCTTATGGAGGCAGGATTAGCCTGTCTCCTGCTGGTGTCATCATGGCTTAGGCAGGATGTTACAAGAATCCACTTGTTATTATTTTAGATAGTAATACCAAATAATACAAATTCTCGAATTTGGGATTAAATTTTCTTATGATAAGTGAACAAAGGAAAATTCTCAGAGAACGAGGGGGTCTGATGTGACCACTTAAATCCATGCACTCTAAGGCTCTTATCACATTGGTGTTAGAATTTTCTTAATTACTTTCTCAATAGACAATCTTAGGCATTCAATCTTAGTGTTACACTTCAATTCTCAAACACACATATAACTATTATATATATAAATTCAGTCAATTTGGAAGGAATAACTTATGTATAACTCGAACCAATTATTCGTGATACACTTTTAATTCTCGACCAACTATGCAACAATTAATTAACAAGATTAAATTTCTCAACTTAATCACATAGTAAACTAGATGCATGCATGTGATAATTGAATTATCCTATAATTAACTTATGTTTATATTACAAGTTTCACAATTAAATTTTATGTACAATAAATGACAATTAACAGGTTAATTAACTAGACATGTGATTAATATAAATCTGTGAATCAATGCACATTAAATCATGTATGTTATTATACCAAAATTGATTCAAGTATAAAAATATTCCAGGTATGACTTGCATCAGTGTCACGTTCGTTCAGTCGTTCGAACTCCAAAGAGTTCACGTTCGTATAGCGTTTGTTAACGCGTTTGAATGAACCTTTCCAGAGAGCTCGTGTTCGAGTGACGTTCATCACCATGTTTGAACGAAAATGCGGAACACTGCGTGTTTCTTATGCGTTCCTCGGTCATTCGAACGCCCTTACATAAATTTCTTGTACATAATGCATTTTCAGAGCAAAAGATGAATAATACATGTATAAATCAGAATAAACAACACATGTAATGTTAATAAGTTCATAATATTTTTAGCGATATTTGTTGTTAATCACATTTATTATGCATAATTCAAACAAATTAAAATAAACATGCAATCCTAGAATCAATACAAACTCAATAAAAGCCAAGGACTTAGAAGAACCTGTAAATTGTAAGATATGAAAACTCAAAAAAAAAAGTAGAGAAAACCTCTATCCTTATGAACTTTTTAGCCCCGTCTTGATACTCTTTATGGATCTCTGGGCTAACGTTCTCCTATGATACTTGGTTACTTCTTGTCAAAAGGGGCACCATTTTCCTTAATAACAATGAACTCTGAATAATTGTGAAAACTCTCTTATTCAGAAAACCTTAGACTCTCCAATTAATGAAAATGACAGAAGAATGAATGAAATTCAATGAGTGAGTAAAATGAGAACCAATGGACCCCCCCTTTTATATACATATAATGATGTCTTTATAAAGGTACATCTATGTCAATATATATAATTTTTTAAGGGTTATAACCCTATAATGAACTCTTTCAATCCAAAGGATTATGTCATTTCTCATTAATGGATTAAATCATTTCAATCCAAATGGTTGTGTCATTTCTAACTAAAGGATTATATATCTCATTCCTTATAAATACATGCAATGTTTAGAGAATCTCCTACAAACGTGTCTCAAATATAAGAGATAAAATTCATGTTTCATACCAATATGGCTATATTTAATGTTCAATACCCCATATTCTAATGTTTAATGTCTAAAATTTCAGGTTATTAAATATTTATATTTCGACTAAGTATCTCCGGCCAAACATAATACACGTCTGGCCGGATATGCACACACCTCCGACCAATTGATAACAATATCGGGCCACATCACTGATTTAATATTTCTCTCTTTCATATTTTTTTTAGTTTGTCATTGAGTAATAATACACATGTAATTGTTTACTCTATTGTTTAGTTTATTATTATGCATGTTCTTCTTTTTGCTTGTATGCATGTTTCTGTTTACTTTCTGATCCATGAGGGATATCCGATCGGACTCATCATACATTCGGTCGGACATTGATGAACATATCCATAACTTAAATATCTCAAAATTCAGGCCGGAAAGATATGTAATCCAATCTGTTTACTTATTGTTTATACATTACATGATGTGTTTTTCTGGTATAGTTATCATTTAATATTTGAGGTTCTACTTATTATGGTATTGTTTATTGTCGTACATGTTATGTTTCTATGACTCTGGTTTTGCACAGTATATCTAGTTAGACTCTCAGTAAGTACGATCGGACATTAGTATCATAGAGTATATCACGCTTATGATAAACTATATCCGGCCAAACCTCTCCGAAGACAGGCCGGTGAAATGCATGTTCCGATTTATTTCGTCACTATTTTATCAAAGTTGTAATAATTTATGGATATCTACTCTACTTATTTTTATAATTCACGTTTGTGCATTGTATGCCTTTAAACTGCTTTTGTGTGATATTGCATTATAAGACATGAAGATATCTCATTTGAGCGTAAATATTTTACTGGCATCAGTGAGAGATCATTCCGAACCCAAACGAGTTTATGGTCGGACATTGTGAGTGGTGTAGTGCAGCCTTAAATCATTTTTGGTGTCTCATACTCGGTGGTTGTAGGGGTTTTATGGGGAATATCCGGTAACGTAGTGGATTGCAAAAAATCAAAATTTTCTGATTTCAATAATTTTTCTTAGATCAATTAAATAAACTTATTTATTTAATTACCCAATACTTCAAAACTGAAATTTCAACCAAGAAATCGTATTTCTTGAAAATTACCGTTTGACCCATAAACTTTACATTTTATTCATTTTAGTCCTCAAATTGTCGAATATAATTTTTGATGATTCTAAATCAATTCTAAAATGATTTCCAACATGTCCAACATATCAAATATAAATTGCAACAAAATCCCCAAAAATTTTCAACTTGTCGAACAGCCCATTAATTTTCAGTTTTTGCAATTTAGTCCATTTTTGTTCAAAACATGTCAATATCAAATCCAATCAACCCAAAAATTAATATGCATCATATACACACCATAATACATCACATATATGAAAAGCCCCAAATTTGGAAAGGGTTATGAACCCTAATTTTATAATTTCTTCAAATTGACAAATTACACCAAATCAATTAAATCCAACACTTTAATTCAATATTTACCACACCAAACAAGTCTCACCATCATGAAACAACTCAAGAACAATTATAGGTCATCAATGAGTGGCTTAGCAACTCTAGAATGGCAACATGATTATCATTTATCAAATAATCAAAAGAGAGCTAATGAACTAATTGCATGTTTTCTTTGTTAAACAAACATGCAAGAATCTTTCAAACAAGTTCCCAACCAACTAATTACAAACTAAAAGAGTACAGAAGAAACTAAACAACACATGTTGAAGCCTAGTATTATAGAAATAATTTTCTAATTGAAAAGGTTTAAGAAAAACTTACAAAAATCCAAGTTTTTCAAGCTTTTCTTTTGATCTCCAAACTTTTTCTCTCAAAACTCACTTTGTAATATTTGGTGGCTTAACCTAAATAAATGAAAAAGAAACAAACAATTTATACTCTCCAAAAATAGCCTTGGCCGAAATTTGAGAGCAAAAAATAAATATCTAGATATTTTTTGTTTCAATTAATTCATTTATCAACTTGTGTATTTGATCATTATAACATTTATGATATTCAACAAGTCAAATAAAGCAACTAAAGTCATCTCCAAAAATATCATAACTAAAGATATTTATATTTTTAATTACTTTAATTATTTAACAATTAAATAATTATTTAAATACAAATATTTTAAATATATGTATTATATTTACTTTAAATATCCAAATACATATATATTTATGATATATGTCAAATATCACAATTTGACATTTAATTAATGTGTATTTAATAAAATCTTTCATTAAATACAAATACACATTAATTAGGAAATGACCATTAGGTCCCTTTGCATGTATTTTTCGTTTAACCGTTAAACGACTTATAAATAATCAGTATTATTCATAATAGTTGCCCTAGTACTCTACGAGTATATTTCACTAGTGAGACTCTCTAGATTCAGGCATATCTGTCACGAAATCCAATTTCGTGTCCATAATTTACCCACCCGTAAATTATGACGACTACGAATAAACTCACTGAATCATACAGGTCGAGGTCATGGCATATGTTTAATTTCTCCATCACAGGTATCCGGATATATCTCATAGATATAGATGTAAACGTCAAATCTCTATAGGAACAATCATGTCGACGTCTCTATTAGCAATCTCTAAAAGAACACTTAGAACTCACTTCTAAAGTGTACCACAGGCCCATGGTTTTTATCTGATTGTATAGACTACCTATGCTCTATACAAAGAACTGACGAATCCTATCTCGACTCCACAGGACACCCTGAGGATATGTCCACACCCAACAAATAGGTGGAGGTCTAACCGAAATAGATCGGTGATGTGACTGTCATCTAAGTGTGGAAGATGTCTCATGTGCCCACAATGGTATCTCAAGTCGAAGAATCACAAATGTTACTCAACCCGAAAAGATTCTTATTGACGTTGGTGTACCATCCATTAAGAATCTTCGGTGAGTCGTTCAGTGTTTATCCGCTATAAACATTTACACGTCTATACGAGTCTCCAAAACTCATGGTTCATTGAGAAACCATTGGAATCCAATATTCTGGTATACGACATGTACCGGTCTCAACGAGTTTACTTTACTGACCAAGTAGTGTAAACCTTGACCAGGAACTGTCTGAGAATGACAACGTTATGATACAACCCAATGTCAGTTGCGACGCTTTTGCAACTGCATCATGACTAATCATTCTAAGGTCAATTACATTTTTACTATATCAAGAGATATATATTATATTATAGAGACTGCTTATTTTATTCATAATAAAACGTTTACAAGAGTATTTACAAGGAAATACAACAGGGAATTGGTGCTCTGAGCACCAACTCTAACAGTGGCAACTCCCTTATTCTCCGATTAGTCCCCCGCGGGACTATATGTACTCTTTACGAGCTGCGAGCCCAACAGTGTAGTAGTCGCCGATGTCATAAGCATTACGGTAAATCATATTTTGCTCCTAAAATATGTTTATGCTGAGTTTAGCTATCCTCTATTGTATCTTCCATAATATTCATATGTTTGTTATGTAACTCAATCATTCTCTCACATATAGTCTCTAAAGGACAACTCAAATCTCTGTCAAAGTTACATAACTCCCACATAAGATTCAATGAAGACCTTAAGTCTTAATATTAGTTCATACATCGTTACTATGAGTCTTCTATAGATACATAAGATAAAGATATCCATGTGGAAACTTCTTGAGGTCAATTTAGTGTACTTGTTAATTGCCACAAGCACCCGTATGTTTTACCAAGCATTCAAACTATGCTATTAGCTTATGAGATCAGCTACCCCATGAATGGGTGGTAATAAAATCATTTTAGTCTATCCAGATGATCAATGTCCTCGTTATTGATAATCCTTCAACTATGAACATCTTAAGAGTGATAGAATCTCATAAATCAACGCTCCGTTTGGTTCCTATATAAATCACTTCAAAGATTTAATGATACATTTTTTTCTAAGTAAGGATAAAAAAAATAATATGTATAATAAATAAATGTCATTTTATTTCATTCAATATAAGATTATAAAGTGATCATTACAATCCTAATTCAATAGATCTAGGGCATAATACCAACACTTCAGGAATCATAAACGTCCATTTTCACGATTCTATTAATGTAAGGGGATCCACACGTCACCTCGGATGAAGAGTGACAGTCTTCTTCACCCAATTCTTTCGCTAAAAAAGACTACGAGAATCTTGTTGAGGGTGAAATTGAAATAACCAATAGAGCGCCGTCATGTGTCACCAAAACTTGGGAGTCCAAAGGGTGCTCGGAACTAGCCATTGGGGATGCCCAACGAGTCATAGAATCCTGACCAACCATCAGGTATTATTAACAGCCAATCCATCTCAGAGAAATTGAATTTGAATGGAACTTCGGAGTCTTGCGTCATTCCCTAGATATCTAAGAACCTATGAAGACACATTAGTCTGTACTAAAGGATAACTCAAGCCTTATTCCACGTGGATTAGTGAGGGGGACTACTGGGGACCAAATGACAGACACAATCGATAAAGTTCTGACATCCCCAACTGTAGCCTCCATTCACCAAACAACCCCCAAGCGCCACGTGGGTTGCCCAAAAGAGCCAACCAGTCCTTGCCACTTGTTCATGTAAGGACTAACAGAACGATTCTTGAATATTAGTATATCCACATCAAATTCTTAAATCACCCCTCCCTAAGGGGACGAGAGAATCTCGGCCTTACACCTGTCCAAGGGCATCATAAACGTCCTCAGGGGCACTCATATAAGCTCATGTTATTTTTGCTTCTAAGGTTAAGGTAAGGTTCTTGGCTAAAATTCATCTCTTTCTTTGAGAAAAATCACCTCTTTGACCATCGGAATGTCGTCGCCAAACACCTTCCGATGTTGACTCTATCAGTTCCCTGAGTTATTTTACAGGTTTCTCTCCAGGCATCCCAGAAATCATAGTTCATTTTCTTAGCTCAAAGTCACTCTTCTTTCTTCTCTAAAATAAAGCTCAACCCCCAAGTGATTGTGAGAAATATATGGCCTGGCCAAACCTGGTATATTAATCTTTACAATTACAAACATGGGATCTCACTCATTTCCACGTACGAGAATGGTTTATAATACAACTAGCAATGACAATGATATTTTAACTAATATAGAGATGAAACCAGTTTGAAGAAAGGCATATCAGAATCAAACTGAGCTAAGAAAATCAATCCAAAGTTTTGAGAAAATAGAAAGAAAAGGAAAGTTAATATTAAAGGTATAGATCTAAGCTATATACTGAACCTTTTATCAACTATCACCGTTAGTTATTGGATAATAATTAAAATGTACCTAAATCTTGACCGGGCAGTGATATTAATGTATTCGTATCAGAAGATTATGAAATATATTCATTTTAGAATCTACTTAAACTTTGCGCTAATATCACATAGAGCATGCACAATCCATCAAGCGTTTCTACTGTTTCAGATTATATACAGCTTCAATCCTGCCAGCTAACTCATCCAGCTATTGTTTAGTCTATTCCTATCTGAAACAAAAACTAAAA
Source organism: Zanthoxylum bungeanum (assembly GCA_019454045.1). NCBI lineage: Eukaryota > Viridiplantae > Streptophyta > Magnoliopsida > Sapindales > Rutaceae > Zanthoxylum > Zanthoxylum bungeanum. Next base: position 6,394 of record SKCR01037506.1, on the reverse strand, counting down.
GAGCCAACATTGATAGAATGTAAACGAACTATGGAATGCAGCAGTGTGTTATTTTAAAAGTAAATAAAAGAAACATGCCCATTAGCATCAAGCCTGAACTAAAAATGAGGGGAGACAGTTGTTAATGCTTATTTATTTGGACTTCCATTCGGTAATTGCAGAAAGAAGTGTGTAATTTGGCAACAGGTTCTTGGTTGGCAGCGGCAAGTCAGTCATTGGCGACTTGTTAGTCTCTTGAAGCCATTCCTCTATTGCTTTGCGGTCATATGTGTAACCATCCATAGCCACAAAAGGTTCATTCATTACTTCCTGTAAGGATCACAAAAAAGATGCCGGTTAAAATGTAATATAAACTTACAGAGGGAATAATGCAGTCATTGGTGGAGGCATACCTTAAGTATTGGGCATATGAAATGATTAGGAGGTGCAGGATGAACACTTGGCACACTATTCCGAGCTCTATCAGCAACCTCCTTTAATCTCTCCAGAGCAGGGAGTACTCGATCTTTCAAATCAGGCCTGTCCTTACGCCGAAGCTCTGCACAACTCAGTCCCAATGCAGCCAATTCTTTTGTCTCTTTAATAGGCCAATCCCCCGCTTGTGAATCTAGAATCTCCGTTACATTATCATCATCAATTGCTGTTTCCACCACGTGAGTTAGTGCTATTGCTGGCTTTGCAGTCAGCAACTGCAGAATCACCATTCCAAATGCATAAACATCAGACTTTGGAGAAATCAACCCAGTTCTTTGATACTCTGGATCGATGTAGCATAGTGTTCCAACTGGCCCTGTGTCCTTGTACGTAGTGGACACACAGGCAGGGTCTGAATTCAGCATTGTAGAAAGGCCAACATCACCTATCTTGCTTACCAAGTTATGATCAAGCAAGATGTTTCCTGGCTTCAGATCACGGTGGATGATTGGTTTTGGCTTTGAGTTGTGAAGAAAAGCAAGAGCTGAGGCTACTTCCCAAGCAATTCGGTACCTCTCAAACCATGGAATGGGCGGTGTATTGTTCTTCCAGTTTAACCTATCCTCCAAGCTACCATTCTCCATGTACTCATATACAAGGCAACCATGATCAGGACATGCACCAAGAAGAAGAAGCAAATGTGGGTGACGAATTTTGCTCAAAACTTCAACCTGAAAGCCAATAGAAAACAATGATTTTTCAGCCTGTAAAATTACCACAATCCCATCGTATAGTTTGTTCGAGCACAACAACAGTGCACAAGAAAGGTGCAAAATAATGTACCTATAATTTAATTTTTTTTTTTTTTAAAAAAAAAAACAAGTAAAAGCAAAGTTGCAAATGCCACTGATTTTTATGTGAAACGGTGAAAAGGCATCTTGCAAACCCAGAAACCAAGTGATCTTTTAAAAACGTGAAAACCGAAAGCCAAGATTATATGCCTAGTAATAGTATAAACAAATGCTCTATTTTAATGAATAATCCTCGCTATATTATTCTAGTTTATGAATAAGAAACCAATGGATGACCATTTAAAATTCAATACAGAAATGATGGAAGCTAAACACACAAAGGGAAACATAGTTATGATGCGATCAAAGCTAAAAAAAATGACTTGATAAGCAAATAACGAGGTTTTAGTGTTTTACTACACATATCGAAACGTGTGCCTTTTTTTAACTATAAATATGAACTATTATGTTTTGCCTTATGATAAGAACTTTCACCTCTTGCTGGAATTGTTTATTTTGGTGATTCCCTTTGGACCGGAGAACCTTCACTGCAGCAACAGTATGATGAAAAGTGCCCTTATAGACAGTTCCATATGCTCCCATTCCAATCCTAAGGTTGTCCGAAAATGATGAGGTGGCAGACTCAATCTCTTCCCATGTTAAGTTCCTGTATTTCTGCAGCGTACCATCAAGAGCCCTCTCAAGCTTTTGTTTTTCTTTTACTTCACGTTTAGCTTTCACCTCTGCTTCTCGCCTTTGTGCAGCTTCTCTTTCAGCACATGTCCTATCACCCACAGCTTCCATTCTCGCCGCTTCATACTTCTCATTCTCTTGCCTGGCTGATTCTATGGCCTTCTCCTCCAGAAGTTTTATTTCCTTGAGCTTTGTTTCTTCCTCCAATTTACATTTATTAAGATCATATAGCTGAGAAAAAAAAGCAGTAGATTGAATATTTTAGTATACATAAAATATGGGTAATTGATTCCCAAGTGTAATCTGAAATATGTGTAGTGGCTAGTGTACCTACCAAACGCTTTCCCTTTGTTTATAAATTTACCGAAATGAATGCCATCTTTCAATGCACCGATACATATTCCAATTACATGTTATAAATAACATAGTTTTCAGGAACTGCTCAAAACATTATTGAGGCAACTAACATATAGTTAGCAATGACTAATGTGTGTTCTCCAATAGAATGCCAAAGTTATTTTGAGTTTCCCAGATTAATTATTCTTGTAGACTAGGCAGTAGATGACCCCAAAAAAAAAGATGGATAGCAACTGAGTCAAATATACTTTTGTCAGAAGGATGCCTAGACTAACCTTTCGAGAAGCATCATTTGCCTCGTTCTGTGCAATTGCGTACATTCCTCGAACATGTCTAAGTTCAATTCTCAGCTTTTCTATCTCAAAGTCAATATTTACCTTCAAGTAGGATTGAAAAAAATGTTTAGTGATACACATAGATTTCTTATTAACCTCTGTTTATTGAACTGAAAGATATTACGCTCTGTACAAATAGATTATAAGAATGCAGATAAATTGCCATTGATGGGCAACTGCAAGAAAATGGGAAAGCTACCTGACTTTCAGAAGAAAAATCATCGGTAACCACATTTGAGATGGAAGCTTGATCAGACCAATCACGGTTCTCTGTTTGCAAGCTCCTATAACTTGAACTTTGACAGACCATCTGTCCAACCTCTGAACCACTGATGACATCCTTCCGTACATCAACATCCAAAGACTGGCAATGTGAATGAATGGTATCTATGGAACTTGTTCTTGAATGATGATGGGACTTGTTTATGGTTGAAAGAGCTTGCAACCGCTGCGTTGGCAAGGAAGGGGAGCTGAAATGAGAGTATGAAGCAACTGACCCAATATCTGCACATTCCACAAAACAGAAGAAAAGATGCGTTATTGTGTACCAACAGATTTTAAGTGGAAGTAAGATCGTAACAGTCGATTCACCGAATCTTAATAGAGGATTTATGGAATTTCACCCATAGATTTGATGGTAAAAGTTTTAGATTTTTTGGTTGTGTAGTGTAATGAATTTACTTTATTATAATGGTCTTATGTTTACTCTATGAATTGTTTTATTCTCTTCTAGTCGTGAAGTTTTTTCACCAACTCCTGTAGAAAGGTAGAAAACTTGGCCGGCTCCCTAATACCTATAGATTTAGGTGTGGATCTGAGCTTCTCGCGGTTATGGGGATTTCATAATGCATCAGACTTGGTTCTGACTTGAGTCTTAGGTTTTTTTCCTACATTTATTTTCAAGCTAATATAGCCGTATATTTGCCTCATTGTGATGTTTTTACTTATGAACGAATATCATTTTTTTTTTTTTTAAAAAAAAAAATGAACTTGGTGAATCTGAACAAGTTACTAGAATTTTTTATGGGGTCATGATCACATGTTGATCATCACAAAACCCATGTGCATTTTTAACCTTCATCCATAAGCAGGGAGTTAAACCCTCAACTAAAGCAAAATTACCTGTTTGTGAGGTGGAAGTTTGACTTGAGGAACTGCTGCTAGAGCAACTAGTGTCACTACTATCATCTTTAGTGCTTCCAATTGAGTCTAAATCAGATGGGCGGATAGACGACAACTTTCCTTTTTCAACCGCATAGACCGTACAAAATCTTGGCGCACGTGTTGAAATTCTCGAGGACAGATCGTTTTTATTAATTTTCCTGCAAAAGTTGTATTGTTACCAACTGGAATTATGATCTAGTAAAGTGTAAGAATATACAGCATTTGAATGGATGAATACCAAAATTGCAAGTCGATATGACCTTGTTTTCATTTTTACGCCAAATAATCAGTTAAGGGTTAAGCGTAACAGTTGCAAATTCCACCAGTATATAAGATGAATACCTTGTGAATATGCCCTGAGAAGCAGCACCAACAACAAGCTTGTTGAAATTGCAGCTTGCAACTTCCTCAGCTATTGCTTTTGCTACATCATCTGATACAATCACTTTAACTTCTACTTCCACCTACATTGAAAATTAAAGAATTAAATGCAAGTTCCCCAAGAGTCACGCAACAAAAAAGATTCATCAAGCAGAAGTTACCCTTCTCTGAGCACACATTTTCCTGTAAGGAAGCATTAGGCTATCTGTCTTACATTCCACTTCCTGCCTATAAGCAGCTGCTACATCGCCACCCGCTTCTTCAATAGGAATAAAATTCCCCACTGGATGTCCGATGGCCAGAGACGCTGATAAGTCAGTTATCATAATCGTTCAGTTTCTTTATAACTCTAAGACTTGCATAGTCATAGTTCTTCTAGAAATGTTCCTCGTTCACACTAAGCCTAATTTTTTCGTATCAAAATCACTAATGAGACACCGTGCAAAGCCACAACTGTCTATCAACATTTAAACATGCTAATGCATTAGCAGCCTAGCGATATAAAAACTGAAATGGAAAGCTCTTATAATGCATAGAACATAGCCCTAGATTGGAAAATACGGCAAGACTGAACCTATTACCAGAAATTTTTCACAGAAACAGTTCAATAAATTTCAGCTTTAGCATTGTTCATACGCATACATTAAGCACAATGACTAATTGATGTAAGAAATTCAGTTATTGCTTACTTGGTGTAGGAACTGCAGTAATTCTTGGGCGGACATGCAATAACTTAAACACAATGATCCCTTGAGGTATGAACTTTTCCAATGCCCATAACAAAACGTACTTACTCTTTCTGTTCCCCTTGATAGCTACTGCAACAGTTAAAGCAGGAGATTTTGGTAATTCAACAATATCTTTTACCTCCATTATTTTGTTACTTTCTGCATCGTCATCACATGAACAAAATAAGCAATTGTATCAAAAAGAAAGACAATAAACTAAAATTTTAGCAAATTCAACCACCATATGAACAAAATAATGAGGTGATTCTCAATTTTTGTCCGAATTTAAGAATCCACCAAGAACAAAAATTTTCTTTCTTTGCAAACAATACTATATAATCCCCCAGAAGGGAAAAAAACAACAAATTAAAAAAATTAATAAACAAATCATGGCAGATTATGCATTTTCTTTCTAATGATACGCAAAATTTCAAAAAAACAAACACAAGACTCAGAAAGCAAAAGCATACCAGTTATTATCACTTGGCAAAAACTCATTAAAACTCAAATGAAGAAGCAAAAGAAGAAGAACCCATCTCTCTAAAGCACTTTATAAGTTGAAAAGAATTGAATTTTTGGTTTAAAGTACACAAAACTTTTTGGATTAGGTATATTTTTATATATCATGAATATACCCAAAAGCACAAGCCTTCATTTATGAATTTCGAGGCAACTGATCCGTGTGGCATTGACTCTCTTGACAAGTACATTTTTAATTCTATAATTCATTATATTCATGAAGGATTATATTGATATTGGTCTCTTACTCTTGTCATTTTGTGGAGTCTTTTTTTATTTTTATTTTTTATTTTTTTTTTAAAGCCAAGGAAATTTAATGAGAATTTCTTTGAAAAACTCTCAATATATATTTTAAAGCCAAGGAAATTAGGGAGAATTTGTCTACATTAACGTTTGTTACTCTCTTAACTTGTAACTATTATTTTATTAAAAAAAATCTTTTGAAAATAATACTATCCACCAATGATAATATAACAAGTATATTTTTTTTTTGAAAGGTTATGACAAGTATAGTTTAATTTGATATAACTATTAATTTATTTCGAATGTTTAACATAAATGTACACATGGTATAATTTTATTTAATTATTATAATTATATAATCTAGTAACATAAATTGATTTGATATCAATATTATTATTTATTAGATAATGCTAATTCAAAACTAATTATCATTATTTAATTTATTTTAAAAAAAAAAAAAGAAAACTCAATCTTTTTTGTGAACAAATAGATCCGTTGTAGAATGTTGTATAAGATTCTCTATAACAATAAAATCAAGCTAGTTCAAAATTTAAGGAAGTTGATTGAATTAGATAGAGAATCAATCTTGTTATGAGTTCAAAATTTGATTTTTTTTATTAAAAAATTAAAATATCAATGTAAATTTGTTAATTTAACCTCAATCTCGAATTTTAAATCATAAAATGTTAAAAAAGAAAAGAAAATAAAAAAAGGCATGAAATGGCATGCCTTGCAATAAAATCCAAAACACATCACAACTCACGACTTT